>JAJLYF010000005.1:0-338814 GCA_030571655.1 Jamesozyma lodderae | reverse complement strand
TTTAATGAGATTATTAGAAATGTAATCTGTCGCTTTCTTGCCTATTCAGGAATGCATGGGTTTGAGACCACATTGCTTACAATTTGAGGGTTTTTTTGTTAAATGATATTTATTTATTTGGTTTGAGGAACATAACTAGTTCAAGACAACAAAGTGAATCTCAATTATAAATGTATACCATTTTTGGTATGGCTACTAATACTAATACTAATGTTTGTATCAGTGTTGACCAGTTGAAACAGAATTAACGCTTCCTTGAACATCAACAATGACAGATAAAAACAAAACATTCATAATAGGTGAACACTGCTGAAACTGTAATTAACATCCAAGGTACAATTGTATTACAGATTATTCTAAGAGATCAGGTTTGTTACATATGTTTGACAGAAACGCGAAATAAGTAATGAAATGAGAAGTATTCTTTTACCTGCATAACAACGCCTATTGTTACAAAAAATGACAGATTTATTTTTGAGTGCGTTGGTGAAAAATTTTTCACCAACATTCCTTCCAAGATTTTGAATGAATAAAATTGAATATAAGTAGACCTATAATCTAGATGTTTATGAACTGGTAAAAAGTGTATGATAGTTTATACTATTTAACCTATATATATTTTTTATATTTTATATAGGATGGGAACCTTTATAACTAATAAAGGAAGACAGTAAAAAATAATCCACAGATTATTTTTCACAACCTAAATAAAGAAAAACGACCAAGTAAAGCGATTTTAAGTCAAATCTATTACAATGACACCTTTAAATAATACACTACTTACCAGTAATATTCCTTTGGAACGATTACACATTATTTAGTGTTAAAAGCACATTTATTATATTTGCGCTGACGCTCAACAAAAGAAAAAATGTCGGAAAAAGTGAATATTTTCACTTATAAAGACAAAAATGTAAAAATATATATGTTACATATTACTTTATAGTATAAAAGAACGATCAGGTTTAGACTTAAAAAATGTCTGATTACATCTCTGATGCACAAAAAGTTTATTATTCTACAGTTAATTAATAGTTTCTACTACTTCCAACATATACCTATTGTGCAATTTTACAATTTTACAATTTCCTTTGTTTGTTTATGTTTTAGTTACAAAAATTAGTTTCTGAATAAAAACCGAAGTCTTAAAAAAACAAACTTAAAATTCGGAACGACTTTATAAAAAGTTTTAACTCATACAATAGTTATCAACTATATAACTATATGTGATATCAAAATTTCAAAATATATGTATGATTTTTTTTACATTATCCTCAATATGGTATTGTTTGATGGTGAGGTAATCGCTGTTCATACAACTTTCAACCAGAATAATTGTATTGGAAATGGAGTAGCATGCAGTACATTACAAGCACAACAAAGTAGGTTTCTATAATAATCAGAAATATTTATAAATACACATGCATCAGCTAATTGATTGGTATTGACTATTATACCATTAAGGGATAATTTGTAACTGTGAAACAGAGATATGAGATCTATTTAAACCAGTACATATTAAAATTAAACAGCAGTTTTGATATCCTTCTTATTTAGTATTTATATGTACTTTTTTACTTTAATGTAAGGGGAAGAATTTTTATTTGTTGAAACTGTAAATAACATCCAAGGTACTGTTGTATTACAGATTTTTCTAAGAGATCAGGGTTGTTACTACTGGTTAGGATGCGTTTCAGCCTTGGTTCTTATAAGACAATGGCATAATAGTTGACTGGATTACTGTTCTAAATATATAACTGTATGTAGAATGTATATACTTAATTACGTTTTTTTTCAAATTTGTTAGTATGTGTTGAAAAACTTTCATTTTTTCGCGCAACAAAGTAGTCTGGCGCATAATAGAAAATATGCTTAATAAAAATAATATTATGTAATTTCCAGGAATAAAATATAAAAAAATATTGTTGAAACTAGTAAAAACTATTAGTTAACTACAGAATGGTATAATAATTTAGCGATCTATACCGTTGGGTTATAGACCAGTTTCTCTTTTCTCTCTTTCGAGGGAGATAAGTAATTATAAAACCTAGAGAAAAACGATTTTCTCCATTTATACAATTTGATTTACATAACTCGTATTGTACGAGTTATAAAAAGGGTGATACACGTTTTGTTTTTCATAAATATATATAGGCTAAATAGTATAAACTATTCTACCCTTTTACCAGTTCATAAACGTCTGTGTAATAGGTCTACTTATATTCAATTTTATTCATTCAAAATTTTGGAAGGAATGTTTACAAAATTTTTTCACCAACGCACTCAAAAATGAATCTGTCATTTTTTGTGACAATACGTATTGTTATTCAGATGAAAGAGATCTTATGGCTTTGGTTAATTTTTTCAAGTTCCTATCAAATATACGTAACAGACCTGATATCTCAAAATAATCTGTAATACAATAATACCTTAGATGTGTCAGAAATATGGAAATTATGTTTCATATTGTAAAGATAGACTTTATTACGTGAACTATGAGACGCCTTTCCGAAGCAGGAAATACTAAACTGTACAGAAAGAACCGACACAAAAACTAAGAAAAATAAAGTCAGACTCAAGATATTTAAGATACAGAAAATTAAAAAAATGTTAAATAAAATAAGTTAATTTTATACTTTATATAGTTCAAAATAAACGATCAATTATCATATTAAGAAATGTCCGAAAATCTACACAAATTATTTAAAGTAACAGAAGAGTCTTCTAAGTCAAGAAGCTCTTCTTTAGTTTCTCAACAGGATGTTATTTACAGTTTCAGCAGTATATATATCATGAATGTTGGTTTTATTCTCATACCAATATTGATTTTAGGGTATTTGACATAAAGACACTATCTGAATGCTACTAATAAGAAATGATGTCAAAAATAGCCGGAAGACATCCTATTTCTTTGAATTGGATTAATAATAAAAAAATTTCCAAAAAATGTAAGGTTTACTAAACCTTTTACTGAGTTTGTCCGTTATAGAGTTACTAGTTTTGGTTAGTTTTGTCATTACCGAATTTAGTTTGGATCTGCAGAGATGAAATGATTGGATTAAGTCGTAGAATTCTAGAATGGGTTGATCTTAGAATAATGATTTATTGTTAATCTTGTATCTGCTAACCTCCTTCTACTGAATGAAAGTAATAAAGATAATAATGAAACATAAAGACATTCTCATCTCAACGATTAGAGGTTTTATGTCTTATGTATAATTTTGGATTGATCTATTCCATAGATCAATCTCCAACGTTCATCCGTCATTGACAACTTTACTATGTGTTTACCCTTTATTTATGAGGACTCCCTTTACCCTTTAATATTGTTAGTCATCTTGGTTTAGGGGAGTTACTCAGTAAATTGGAAATAACAAAGAGACAGTTGCACGACTCGTCAGATGGTTGCTTTCTGTTGAGAAACTAAAGAAGAGCTTCTTGACTTAGAAGACTCTTCTGTTACTTTAAATAATTTGTGTAGATTTTCGGACATTTCTTAATATGATAATTGATCGTTTATTTTGAACTATATAAAGTATAAAATTAACTTATTTTATTTAACATTTTTTTAATTTTCTGTATCTTAAATATCTTGAGTCTGACTTTATTTTTCTTAGTTTTTGTGTCGGTTCTTTCTGTACAGTTTAGTATTTCCTGCTTCGGAAAGGCGTCTCATAGTTCACGTAATAAAGTCTGTCTTTACCATATGAAATATGATTATCATATTTCTGACACTTTCATAACCACTGGAGTGAGTATCATAGTCACTACTGCTCAATGGCACTAGGAATGTACTTATGTTATTGTCGCTACTAATTACTTAGCAGGAATAAGTTAGTAATAATAAATGTCACTATTCATTAGAATCTAATAGGAGGGTAATAAAATGTATAGTCACTACTGAGTAATATCAATAAGTAAACATCTTAATTTTACTGTCACCGTTGATTGCATGCCAACGGGCTGATATAGTTTAATCCAGTCACTATTGGTAGCAGGCCAATAGGAGAATATAAGTAATTCAATGTCACCATTTATTATGTATTAAATGGGCTAAAGTACTGTATCTCTTTGTCACTATTGATTGCATGTCAATAGGTAAGAGTAAATATTTCTTGTCATAAATATTGATGTCACTATCGAACTAATATCGATAGGAGGGTCTTAATTCGGTAACTCGTCACTATTAAAGTAGCTTCAATAGGAAATTACGTTTAACTTCAAAACAATGGAGTTACATTGCTTTTTTTCGGATTTAGTAATTATTCATCAAATGTGTACCAATGTTACACAAAATGTAAGAGATATGCCTTTGGTATGCTTAATAATTAATAAAGAAATACTGAAGGTATTTGTGTTGGAAATTTGTATTTATCATATTACTAAGCTAGAATTAAGTATATATTCTTCTGGTTCTATTAAACATAAAATATATATAGAATACTAATTAAAATAGATATATAGAATTTCAGTATGATTTCACTTTGTACTGGTATAAATATGTTTTATATTTCTGTTTCACAATTATGAACTATCCCTCGATGGTATGATCGTTGATATCAGCTGATTATTTGATGCATGCATATTTGCATTCAATACTAATTTGTATTGATGCCTATTTCGTTATACTTGCATTGTATCACGTGCTATTTTATTTTTAATAATTTGAGATGAGAGTTGGAATTAATATTTATTAATTGTTTGTTTAAGTTTAGCTTGATTCAGCTTGTAAAGGTTGGTTCCTTCTTATGTACCATATATAAAAAGATAAAGTGTCAAAGTTGTCTAAAGTGGAAATGACAACTAATTTGTATAGTTCTTGTTGTGTTGGAATCTTTTCAAGATTCTTGACCAAAGGCATAGATAATATAAATTTCTAATTGTTACTTAAAGTTGGATGTTCGTTTAGAGGAAGTTACAATGTCAGTACATTGTGTTCTGTGTTAGTAGGATTGAGATTCCATGGCAGGGCAGTGGAATCTAGTTTAATTGTTAGAAGGATCCATGGCAGAGCAGTAGATCACGGATTCCATAGCAGAGTAGTGGAATCTCGTTTAATTGTTAGAAGGATCCATGGCAGAGCAGTGGAAACTTGTTTGATAGTTAAACTGGTTGAACACGAGCCATGATTACGGCGTACATGGCAACTAATAGAACATCATGACAAAGTGGAAGCCCATGGCAGTGCATCTGGCTGTCGTGATAAGTTGGTTAATGGCAGAGCATTGGAACCCAGAATAGCAATTCTTGGATAATCGATGACGGAGAATTCAATGAGATTATTAAAAATGTAATCTGTCCTTTGTTGCCATTCAGGAATAGATAGATTTGAAACGATATTGCTTACAAAAAAATATAAAAATACGATCTCTTGGCCCAGTTGGTTAAGGCACGGTGCTAATAACGCCGGGATCAGCGGTTCGATCCCGCTAGAGATCATAATATTTTTTTAGATTTTTTCTAGGTGAAAAAGGCTTGTCCCCCCAAAAAAAACAGTAGTAATAATATAAATATATATTTAAAATGGTATTTGATTTAATATAAAATTCTAGAATTTAAAAAATAATGATACATGTATTGAGTTTTCCTGCAAATAGATAAATGAGGGAAGTTCAGAAATAATTAGTTAATATGAATAGATTTTTTTTTTCAATTGGTTGATTTATTTTTTTGGTTTTTTTTCTACTTTTAATAATAAAGCTTTATTTATATGAGGTAAAACACCACCAGATGCAATGGTAGCTCTAATTAAAGAATCTAATTCATCATCACCTCTAATAGCCAATTGTAAATGTCTTGGAGTAATTCTCTTAACTTTTAAATCTTTAGCCGCGTTACCTGCTAATTCAAGAACTTCAGCGGTCAAATATTCTAAGACGGCTGTTAAATATATAGCAGCTTTTGAACCTACTCTAGCTTTACCACTTGCATTTCTCTTCAAATAACGTTTAATTCTACCGACTGGAAATTGTAGACCTGCTCTAGCAGAGGAGGATTGAGCTCTCAATGCACTTGAATCTCCGCTTGATTTACCTTTACCACCGTGTGATTTACCGCCTGACATAATTGATTGTTATATGTGTGTTGTTGTCAGATTTTTTTTTATTATTAATGTTGTACTTGAAGTATCAAGGATGGGCCTTTGTTTATTTTAATATATATTTTTTTTCTTGTTTGTTTATTTATTTATGTTAATTTTCGCGGTGGCGCTTTGTTACCCGGAGATATATATATGATAATATCAAATTATCATTGGGGAACGAAAAGATACTATTTAAAGAGAGAGAGGGAGAGTTTGTCGAAGATTCTAAGTTGGTAATGCTTGATCTAGATTGATTACAGTGTTTATAATAATTGTTTTGCATACGATATGTCGTTCCTCTGTCATTAACCATAAGAACAATAGTGCCTTAACAAAACACACATTTTTCTGCAATGCACGTGCGCGCCGCTTCAATTATATTAATTAATTACAATCCAGGAAATCGTTACCATCTTATCAATTGATATATATATATATATATAGGTGTCTGTGAGTGTTCATGAAAGCATCAAATCAAAATTTTCTAATCATCTTTTTGTAACACTTGACTATAAACCACTTTTCAGTTATTACATCGACTAATCATATATGGTCATACTCTTCTTCCATGTCAGATGCTCAACCAATCTATACCTTTTTTAGTTGAAAAGTCTTTTCCCGTGTGATGTATGGGCGTATCACACTCTCTGTTATGGTTTTGCCCCAAACGAGTAATTTTTCAGCGACTCCAATTACATTTCCCCTTTGGGGCAAAGAAAAGAGACAGAAAATTTTTCATGTCGTTTCGATCTCGATCTTCGTTTTATTTAGCCTCGTTTCTTTTCAAAATTATTTCCCGCATTTTGCTTACATACGATACGAATGGAATAAGATTGATTGATTGCAAATCTGCCGTGAAGGGAATATAGTCTATGAGATTTCCCTGATTAGTTGATAATCATTTACTATGTCAAACGTATCCCAGACAACTGTGGCTGTGTATTACTACTACTACTATTAGTACTCTTTTCTTCTTCTTCTTCTTCTTTTCTTCTTGATAACATACACTATTATTATAAATACTATTTTATGCACCAAATAAAATATCCAAGTGGAAACAGAACAAAGACATTAAAGATTAAAAAAATACAGTGTAGTTATCAATGCGTCTTCTAAAGTTGTATTGTAACGTTATACTAATAACATTTTTAACAACATTAACTAATGCATATGGTCACAATAAAAAAAAGGTACCCAAACCTAAAATTGCATCAAATTATGCTCCAAAAAGAATAAAATGTGATTCTAAAAATGAAAATCTCTTAAGGGAAGCAAATAATATATCCATTCATGAATCACAATGGTTGCAAAAGAGAACTGCAATTACTACACCGTCATTACATGATTTCTTAATTCGTGCAACACAAAATTTTGAAGATAATTCTTTTATTAATGATATTCTCTTCAATCCAAATAATCCAGAAAATGTACCAGGTATCGGTATAGCTATATCTGGTGGGGGTTATAGATCAATGTTAACAGGTGCAGGAATCCTATCTGCAATGGATAACCGTACAGTAGGCTCAATGAAAAATGGTCTAGGTGGTCTTTTACAATCAACAAAATATATTGCAGGTGTATCTGGTGGTAATTGGCTTGTAGGTTCATTAGCTTGGAATAATTGGACTTCTGTTCAATCGATTATAGATAACTGGGATGATGATAACGATAATGACTATGACGATAATAATAATGACAACACAAACGATAATACTAATGACGGAGAAGATTACGATTATGATATTGATCCAATTTGGGATCTTCATGATTCAATAATTTCTCCAGGTGGTATGAATATTTTTAAATCTGCAAAAAGATGGGATCACATCTCAAAAGCAATTCAAGCGAAACACGATGCCGGATTTGATACTTCATTAACTGATGTCTGGGGTCGTGCATTATCTTATAATTTTTTCCCAAATTTAAATAGAGGGGGAATTGATTACACATGGAGTTCATTAAGAAATTCAAAAAAATTTATAGACGGTGAAATGCCATTCCCAATTAGTGTTTCTGATGGTAGATATCCCGGTACTAAAGTCATTAATTTAAATGCAACGTTATTTGAATTTAACCCTTTTGAAATGGGTTCTTGGGATTCATCTTTAAATTCCTTCTTTGACGTTAAATATCTAGGTACTAATGTCTCAAATGGTGTACCAATAAACAAATTTAAAAAAGAAATGACCTCGAAGTTAAGTGAACATACAGATGATACTAATGATGATGAAGATGAAGATGAAGATTTTGAATGTATTGTAGGCTATGATAATACAGCTTTTGTAATGGCTACATCTTCATCATTATTTAACCAATTTCTTTTGAGAATTAATTCAACTAAATTACCAGTACCAAAATTTATTACAAAACTGGCTACCCATTTCTTAAAAGATATTTCACAAGATTTTAACGATATTGCCGTTTACCATCCAAACCCATTCAAGGATTCAAAATTCGTTGAAGATAACTTCACTACCGCAATAACTAAATCAGATTCTTTATATCTCGTAGATGGTGGTGAAGATGATGAAAATATTCCATTAGTGCCATTAATTCAAAAAGAACGTAATTTGGATATCATTTTTGCCATAGATAATTCTGCTGATATGAAATACGCATGGCCAGATGGTTCCTCTTTAGTTCACACCTACGAGCGTCAGTTTTTCAAGCAAGGTGAAGGTATGGCATTCCCATACGTACCTGATACAAATACTTTTGTTAATTTAGGTCTAAACAAAAAGCCAACATTTTTTGGTTGTGATGCAACGAATATGACAGATTTAGAATATATTCCACCATTGATTGTTTATTTACCAAACTCTGAATATTCATTCAAGAGTAACACAAGTGCATTTAAATTGTCATATTCTGAGACACAGAGAAGACAAATGATACAAAATGGTTTCGAAATAGCCACAAGAAATAATTTTACTGATGATCCTGATTTCTTAAGTTGCATAGGCTGTGCAATTATGAGACGTAAACAAGAATCATTAAATATAACATTACCCATAGAATGTGAATCTTGTTTTGTTAACTATTGCTGGGATGGTTCGTTAGATACCACAGAATTACCAGAAATGGAAAAAGATGTTCATCATTCGTTTGTTTATGAACACGGTCGCCCACTCAATGACACTGATACCAAACACTCACAATCCAATACATTTTCATTAACTAATTCAGACTCGCCTTATTTGACAGATTCAAACTCCAAACAAATCAAACCACATAAAGATACCGACTATTACAGAAATAGAAAGATATTTAATGGATTCTTAGTAAATATCAAAATAATTATGGTTTTACTTTGTATAATAACATTCCTCATTGGTTTGATTTAAAAAAACACAACTTTTTTGGATCAACGTTCAAGTAAGAAAAGGTTCAACCATAATGCATTTAATCACTTAATTTTTAATTACCCTAAATATTTTCCATGGACATACTTAGAGTATATCACACAAGCATATACATACATACATAAATATGTTAACATAGAATATGAACTATAAGAAACAAATAATTGTTCAGGTCACAAGAGGCATTACCAGTAAAACTAAATATATTTTATAACCTTTAGTAAAAAATCATTGTACACGAACAATTACCTGCAGGCTGAAAAATCATGTAGGTCGAAAATTTTTCAACTCATCTCATCTCATCTAATAACATAATAAAGCTACATTTGAAAAGAAAAAACTGATCTTATAAAACAATTAGTGAAAATATAAAGTACAGTTAAAGTCTCGAGATTATTTAAGGTCACAGAGTCCAATATCGTATATCCTACAGTTAAAATGGTAGCAAAAAAATCCCCATACGTTACATTTAAAGGTTCAGAAAATTTCAGATTAAGAGTAGTCCTAGCAACATTATCTGGTAAGCCCATCAAAATAGAAAAAATCCGTTCAACAGATTTAAATCCAGGTTTAAAAGATTATGAAATTTCCTTTTTGAGATTACTTGAATCGGTTACTAATGGTTCTGTTATAGAAATCTCATATACTGGTACGACACTTATATATAGACCAGGTATTATAGTAGGAGGATCTCACACACATAATTGTCCAAATTCAAAACCAGTAGGTTACTTCATAGAACCATTATTATACCTAGCACCATTTTCTAAGAAAAAATTTTCTATCATTCTTCGCGGAATCACTGCTTCTCATACCGATGCTGGCTTAGAGTCTATTAAATGGGGTTTACTGCCAATAATGGAAAAGTTTGGTGTTAGAGAATGTGCGTTGCATACTTTAAAAAGAGGTTCCCCACCGTTGGGTGGTGGTGAAGTTCATCTTATTGTAGATACATTAATTGCTCAACCAATAACGATACATGAATTGGATAGACCTATCATAAGTTCCATAAAAGGTGTAGCATACTCTACGAGAGTAAGTCCGTCTCTAGTGAATAGAATGATTGATGGTGCCAAAAAGATTTTAAAAGGTGTTGGTTGTGAAGTTAATATTACCGCAGATGTCTGGAGAGGCGAAAATTCTGGTAAGAGTCCAGGTTGGGGTATTACATTGATTGCTGAGACGAAGAAGAACTGGTGTTATTTTGCTGAGTCTATAGGTGATTCCGGTCAGATACCTGAGGAAATTGGTGAAAAGGCGGCATTACATTTGCTCGAAGAAATCTCAAAGAGTGCTGCTGTTGGTAGAAACCAATTACCGCTCGCATTAACATATATGGTAATTGGTAAAGAGGACATTGGTAGATTAAGAATAACAAAGGATCAAATCGATGAAAGGTTTATAGTTCTATTGAGAGACATAAAAAAAATATTTGGCACTGAAGTTTTCTTGAAGAATGTTGAAGATGGTGGTGATCATGAGGATGACTATATTGTTACGATAAAGGGTAACGGTTTCCATAACGCCAACAAGAAAATCGCATAGTACTATCATAAATATTTGATTACTTATTTAAATATATAGATTTCTATAATAACAACATTAAAAAAAAAACACGCAGTAGCGAGAATTAACATTAATATTCCACCTTTGATGTCATCAATCCTCCCTGGATAATGGCATATCCATTATTTGATTAGTTAACTTTTCCCACTGATTCATATTTAATTCTGTATAATTCGTATTGACTTTAACCCATTCCTTAAATGCTAAAGAAACTAAGAATTGGGATTCTTGAAAAATTGAAAATTCAAATAATACAGATTGTCTGATCAACCAGGACCTATTTAATTGTCTGATTATTGAATTTTGATCTTTCTTTATCGATAGTCTTATTTTGTCATACTCCGTACCACTACTATCAGGCTTACCTTTCATAGATTCTAACTTTTCTTTATCCAGTTGGATATGTCTTTGTAGTTGTGGTATATTGTTCGCTGCCATGATTTTATATCTGTCAAATAAATTTTTTAATGCAATCAAAATATCAACGTAAATCTTGAATTTTGGAATTAATGTACTTGATACCGCCAAAATTTCGGCTTCACTTAACTTTGTAGAGTCCTTCACATGGTCATGTATACGGGCTAAATTATTATTAATATCTAAAACTGTATCATTGTTACTGACATCCAGATCTATTGGAAACATTACGGTAGTAAAACGTTGTAAATCATTAATTAGGGAATTAAAGATTTTATTCTCGTGGATTTTCTGTCTCAACGCTTTTTCTTTTCTTTGTACAACGAAATTAATCTTGTTCCAAATGTCTATCATGGAGTCTATAGATGATGCTACGTCATTTAGTTGTTGTGATATTTCCGATTTCCATAATTGCATAAAGTCTTTAGATATTTTTTTATCATTAAACTCATCCATAGTATCTAGTTTATTGTTTAGTTGCTTTCTCCAGTTAGCTAAATCTGTTGGTACGGTTAAAAATGTTAAAACCAAATCATCATTTTTCAGAATTGGATGTTTCATTATCAGATTGATAAAAATCTTCAGACCATTTAATCTACGTCTTAAAAATATTGGATCTGAATTCTGTGAAGTGCCAATTTTTTTGGGAGGTAATTCTGGGATCATCCTAAATGGATATCTCTTTATCAGAACTTCTTGTAACCAATCAAAATCTGAGTATCGTCTGACAACACTTTTATCCTCTGAAGGATCTGTGTTTGGTAAATCGACTAAATGCTTAAGTTTATAATTAATATGCTTGAATAGTAAACCTTCTCTTTCAGGAATTTCTTCGATGGTGATGATATCCACAGATAAAGGATTGTATAGTTTTCTGGCATCTTTTATCCAATCGTTCAATTCTTCTTTATTAGCCCCATTTTCTGCATCTTTATTACTTTCGTCAGCATTATTATCATGAACATCACTGGAAAGGATATTGTCACCAGATAACAAAGGGTGACTTTTCACTTGTTTTGAAGAATCATCACCCCAAACACTTTGTTCTAATACCTCTGTTGAGTCTTCATTGTTAAAAAGATCAGTGTTTTTGCTGTTTAATGTTATCGAATTAAATAAGGGTAGTTGTTGAGTATGTTCTTCATTTTGATGTTGTACGTAGGCGTCTGTTGCATCTCTCTCTCCTTCAAGAGTCAAATTACTGATACCTAAGTCAGATGGTGGATTGGCTATCGCATCACTGGGTGAAGCAGGTGATCCAATGGTAACTTGGGTTTTCTTGACAGCGGTGGTAATGCTACCTGTACTCCACTGATTGTTTCCCCACGGATCATGTTCTGGATCGTTGAGAATGCTCATGTTATATCAATGCAATGGCTATAATCTATTTAATTAGATATGTTCACCCCAGTCCCTCAATTTCAAGAGAATTATGGGTTTCTATATAAAGAGCTGTCAAACAAACCTGCCCTTACCAATTCACTAACTAATTAAAGTGATTCTTAAGAAAGCTTAATAAAGCCCTTTTCTTGCTCATTTAACACGAATTTTACGGGTAACAGTAATATATTCAATTTTATTAGACTGTTGCTCCTTCTACTTCACTATTATCATTGTCATTATCACTGGCACTATCACTGGTGCTATCATCATCATCATCCAACTCAAAGGTTATCCAGCTAGGCCATCCAATTTCTTTTCTCAAAAAGTTTTTCAGTTTTTCGAGCAAGAACTGTTCCAACTTGTCGACACTTCGAAGTGTAGTGCCATTAACTACGTAATTACCATCCGAAAATGGTACCCCATTATCAGCAAAGTTCATTGCTGCATCAATATTGGTGGAACCGTCACCTATCTCTGTTTCAATGCGTAAATCTCTAATAATAGCTAACCTTTCTAGAGGTGAACCAATCTTGTTCTTAACGGCCTCATCTACTACACTCAATGTGGATCTGAGTTCTGGAGTATGTGCATTAGAGCCGTCATTACTGTTTGTATTTTCAATATCACATAGGATACTGAACACGATTCTCTTGCCTTTGTTAAAGACACCAACCAGGCATAAAACATGCATGGAGAAAAAGCTAACCTTCATATTTATTGGAAGGGCCATGAATTCCTTGGCTGGATAATTCAATACGAGCGAGGTATTCAGCTCTAGTTCCAAGTCATCATCGTATTTGACTTCTAACAGAAACTGTACATCACTGCCGTCGAGAGTAGAACGCTGAGGATGCAATTCCGGCAGAGGGTCTGAAATATCATGTAATGTAATCTCGGGAGCATGCGATCCAATTTTGAAGTTAGTTATCTCAATGTGATTAAGATATGATGGTAATTCTAATGAGCTGAAGAAATCATTTAGCTTATTTTTAATTTGTGCGTTTAAAGAAGTGTCATTCTGTAGGTCTTCCCAATGAATTTCAAAAGACATTCTCAAGCCCTGTGCTTGGTTCTTTAACGAATTTGTTCTTCTACTAAGAAACTTAAGTTTGAATTACCTTTTTTTCTGGGGAAGTTGAAAAATTATATTTGCTAAAAACAATTGAATTCCTCGAAGGATTCAATAAATGAATAGAAAATCTAGAATTTAACAAAGCCACTTAAATGTTGGTGAGACGTTTAAGTAAACATTATAGATATGATACGGTGCCATTGAACAAATTGGGACCACAGCAGAAAAGATCAACACAAAAAAGGTTATTATTTAGCCTAAGTCTTCCGAAAGGACCTACGGCTTTGAAACATGAACAGAAATATACGTTATTAAAAACAGTAAACGCAAAACCTCGAGAAGTTTATAATGTTGTTTCTGAAGTAAGCAGATACAACGAATTTATACCGTATTGTCTCGAATCCTTCGTAGAAAAACGAGATATTATCAGTGGGAAACCCAATTTGGCTGGTTTAAGAATTGGATTTAAGCAATATGATGAAAAATTTATTTGTGATGTAAATTGTCAAGAAATTCTAAATAAAGAGTACTATATTGTCGAAGCTGAATCCGTTTCTCATCATTTATTCAAAACCCTTTATACCAAATGGTCGATAATACCACACCCCAGAAAAGCCAATATTTCACAAGTTGAACTGATTCTGAAATTCCAATTTCACTCTATGCTATATAACAGTGTCTCCTCTATATTTGCTAATAATGTTACTAAATTAGCCATGGGAGCATTTGCTAAAAGGGCCGAAGATTTATGTGAATAGGAAAATGAGGTTTTTTTCTTATTAAAATACACATATATAAATTTACAGTTATAGATATTTAACAAGTTATGCAATACTTTTTTTTTCTCTTAGTGAGCTAGTGTTGTGTTTACAACACAACGATCATTCCTGATCTTGGTTTAGTAAATTATCTAAATGAACACTCGGCGGTCTAAAAGTTTTTTTCTTGGTTTGATTATAATTCAATGGATCGATACTGTTTGAAGTAATGATTGGGGTTGGAGATATTGCAATATTTTGTGATATCGGGGTAGTGACAATGGACTCAAAGGAACTATTATTTGTAGAGTTAGAATTACTCCAAGTTCCTGTTTCATTTTGTAAAATTTCAGTCGGAGATATGAACATGGACATTCTGTTATTTGTCGAAATACTGTTGCGACGGGTGTTTTGTGCATTATTTAGTAAATTTAATGCTGAGTTTGAACCGAAAGAATATATACTTAATCTGGAACTTTTGTTTTGAAGAACTTTCTCTGATATATCGCTGCCATTATCATTGTCATCTGAATCGCCTGATATATAGGAAAATGAATCGGTGTCTATTAGAGATCCTTTACTAAATGGATCTATCTGATATTTATTTTCTTGCTCTTTAAGCTTATATTCACGTCGTGCACTTTTCCATGCTTTTATAGTCAATATAGTCCACACTAAAAATATTACTGATAATATGAGTCCGAGACAACTTCCAAATGCGATGAAAACTGTTCCGTCTATAGAAGTTGAGTGAATAAGATGCGGATTCTTGTTTTGAAAATTATTCGGTATTGTTACAGGGTTTGAGATGTATGCTGTTTCAAATGAAGTAGTAATACTTGTTGAAGCATTAAAGGAACCTGCAGTGGACGTTATAGAAGATGAAGTACTTGTAGATGAATGATTTTTTGAAGAGGATAAAATAGTGGGCAGCAAATGCGACGTTTTAGATGAGGTAGCCGATAATGATGTCTCAGCAGATGAACTTTTACCTGATGAGCTATCAAGTGAAGAGGAAGATGAAGAAGGGTGGTCGGAAGATGTAACTGAGGAAGTAGAGGTAATCGAAGCTAAATGAGGCAGAGCTCTCTTGTGAATTGATGTTGGTGACGAGTTCGCACCATATCCCAGCAATAAGAAGCATATAATGAATTTTAGTAATGGAGATATTTGCGCATTATGATGGCACCTTGAATATTTTATACTATTTTTTAGTAGAATCATTAGATGATATATTTAATAAACTGAGCTTTGATCGTATAAGGAAAGTAAGATGAGGTACGTTAACAAGAAACATGCTGTAGATTGACGTTTTGATTATATATATATACCACTTCCCTCAACCTAATCCTTTTTTTCTTTGCAAATGCTAGTCAGGTATCAGAAATGGCATGCAAATAAGGATAGAGGTTATTATGAGAGATGAGTAACGATGCGGAATGCTAATTCCAAATCCGGTGATAATTCCCTAATCAAGCCATATCTCTTCAAACAACATTGATCAGGACGCCAATAATTCAACATTCCATTAAAATCAAGGTCGGGAACCCAGATATTTAATTTGAAGAAGGAGCTCAGTTAATTACTGAGTAACTGGCCCCGCTCCGTTCAAAGAGCCCCATCGTAGAGCATGTATTTCAGTGCATGCTACTACACTGAATGCTGGAGATTGATTTTCTAAGAATTGGTCCATTTAGGGTTGAACAGAGAATTCCCTTGCGTTGGAATATTACACTTGGCGTACTTAAAACATCATTATAATTCGTGTTTCTTAGTCTTGTTTACCCATCGGAACGAAAAATTGAATATTTTCGCATCTTAATTTTCGCGTCACATAAAAAATTTCGTGTCACATTTTTTTATTTATTAAGAAGGATTATAATAGACAAGAGCACCTTGTTATATACGACTAGAAATGTACCAATTTCTCTAAGATACTGATATCATTAAACTCGTTACAGAAAATGTAAGAAATGCAAAAGTGAAAGCAAAATGGACGGTTTTGCATGTTGTACCCTAATCCAATCTTGTGCCAACGCCTAAAAGTGTGTAAACTTCAGTATTATTATTAAAAGACTCAGACATAGCACTCAAAAAGATACTGGTCTTGTCAAAATTATCACCTGTCGTTAAACTGCCTTTGAGGTGTTGCTGAACTGAGAATAAGAAGAGCAGAGAATGTTACCCCGCCGAGGTTTGTTGTTTATTGGCGGTTATTTAACAAAAGGCGGCAAATAAAAATATTCTTGAATAACAACTGCCACTTTTAAAAGAGTAAGTAGAAGTTTGAATTTATATAAAAGCCCAAAATGCTAGATGACTCTAAAATAAATCATTTGCTCAATAAGGTTTTCAAAACGCCAGAGTCCTCTGGAGACCTGCCAGAATTATCCCATTTCAAAGACTTGATAAATGCGATTGCAAAATCAAATTATAGTTA
This sequence comes from Jamesozyma lodderae, assembly GCA_030571655.1. NCBI lineage: Eukaryota > Fungi > Ascomycota > Saccharomycetes > Saccharomycetales > Saccharomycetaceae > Jamesozyma > Jamesozyma lodderae. Next base: position 321,734 of record JAJLYF010000005.1, on the reverse strand, counting down.
TCGATTTAAAAGTTTGGAAACTTTAAACAATATTATTCGGGTAGGAACCATATTTACTAATAAGAAATTAATTGACAGCGATTTATTTTGGTTTAATTTGACGGTGTGTTAACAAGTAAAAAAATACCCTTTTTAATTCCAATCTCACGGCAGCACAATTTACTGACATTAAACTTTTTTTTTCTTGCAGAAGCTCAAATTTGATGCACTAAATCCAAAAGGAAATGATGTTGCCTTGAACTCCTTGATTGAACGGGCATTAGATTTCGAATCAGAAAGTTGGAAATTTTTAATAATTTTGGAAAATATTTTAAAATACATCCCAACCATAAGGGAGAGTATCTTTATGTCTTTGGAAAAACGTTTACTATCTGATTATGATGATTTTGAAAGTTGTTTGAAAACAATAAAAAACTTTCAACAACTTTATCATTTGTTACATTTGATTTCTAGCTTAACCGTAAATGGAAAGCAACACAGTTCCTTCTTCACGGATTTTTTAAGCAAACTCAGGATGAACAATAAAATCTGGAAAAATCAATTTTTATCAGTTATGAAATTTATACTCGATAATGACATATCAAACTTAACAGATTTTTACATAGTTCAAAATATTCATTATTCGTTTTCAAATGGTAATAATGGGAAAGTAAATTTGATTGAACCAATAAGTTTCAATAGGGAAGAAAAATTCTGCTTGGTACAATTTATCTTTAATAAACTTTATATTTGGGGCAACGATAACCTTTGCATCGAACTAAATCGAGCTAATATTTCATTCTCAAAAACATTAAAAAATGACATTAAAATCATTAACAAAAATGGTGCACTTTTGAGCAATATTAACTTAGTCAATTCTTCGTTAAATTTCCAGCTGATTGTTCAAAAGATCAAATGGTTTCAGTTAAAATTTGATGAACTTGCTAAATGTGAATCATTTTTCTACGATATTTCCAACGTCGCAAAAATCAGTGAGGCCAAAAATTACATCTCTTTAAACTATTTAGATGTTACCAATGATGGTGACTACCAGGAGAATGATGATGCAGTTGAGATTGAGGTTGAAAATTCAAGTCTAGATTCGGGAAATGGTGGAAGCCTACCAGAGTTAGCAAATATATCGCAAAATGATAAAGAAATCTTCCAACAAATTCATGATTCAAAATTATCATCTGCTAGGAATAGAATGACACAACTAGCAACTCCCCAAAACTCTGATTCCAAGATCAGACAAAGTGAGAATTGGGAAAAGCTTTTAGAAAGTGATAATAATGATCTGCTTTTTGATATACAAGATATGCCAAAAGAAAATGAAACAAATAATTTACAAGAATCACCATTAGTATTGTTACAAAAAAGAAAGATGACTAGAGAAGCAACAAGGACTCTGGAGTCTTTACAGAGGGAATTTGAATTGGAGAATTTTGATTCGAATTTAAATTCCTCCCTGATGATTACAAAGTGCAAAAAGGCTTCAGATATCAACCATAATAACCATGTAGAGAAGGGGAAACTGACTGAAACTTTCAATAAACCTAGCCTAAACCAAAGCAAAAAAGTTAAATCAATAGATCAGAAAGATATTTCACTACTGAACACTATTTTTGCCTCAAAACCGATGCCAAAACCTAAGTCAAAATTAAAACCAAAGCCATATAAAGTGAAAAAACCCTTAAAGCAGAAACAACTGAAAAATATAAATACTGTCATTACTATTCCCACACAGGATAATAATATTGAAACTAAACATAAGGAGAAAGATAAAGAAGTAAATGTTGTAAAACCATCAATTGTGGAGAAGGAACAACAAACTCATCCAAATCGAACAAGAAAGCAAAACCAAGAAAAAGTGCCAACTAACAAAAAATCTGACCCCAATAACATTGAACACTTAGCTGACACTGAAAACAATGATGTAGGCAATAATGATACCACAATGGCAGGTGATGCATTTGAGTTACCTTCTACTCCAAAAGTGGTGCCCACCTCAAAGGTCAAGAGGAAACCTGGCCCCAAACCTAAGAATAAGCTCATGAAAATGGCCAATAACAACGATACCAATACTGAAAATCCAAACGGCAATAAAACTGTGAACAAGGCTGCCTCAGTGAATACCAGCATTACTGAATCAACTACTATTTTCAATACGTCTGGTTTGAATTTAAGTACCTATTCACCTGCGAAACCTCAAGTAGTCGCCAACTCCCCATTTACTAGCTCTTCGTTTACTAATCAACTGCAACAACAAATTTACAGTTCAATATCTAATTTTTCAAATGGGTTAGTAAGAAAAATTGAAATTATCAACGCAGAACTCAATAATAAAATAATTAAAGAGCTATCAATAAAATATCAAAATTTGATCGAAGAATTGCAAAAAAACTTTCGAAATGATACAGATGAAATGTTAGAGTTCATCAATGAGATGAAAACCATGCTTAATCTTCCTGAAGAGGAATTGGTCAGACTAATTAGGAGCAGAAACTTCCAAACAGAGAAAGAACGAAACGCTGAATAGAAATTTAATTAATATGTGTCACAGTATTTCCATAATAATGTTATTGCTTAACTATTACGTGCAAAGTGAGGCGAATATTATGACTATCGCTCGTAAGAAATGATAGACGCACAAAATTGAAATTTTGGAAAAAAAAATTTTTTTTCAATTTTCTTTGTTTGACGGATTTTGTTCAATGGCAAGCAAACTTTTATTCACCTAGACGATACTTTGTATACTTAAATAAGAGTTTATCTCATTCGTTAGTTTATATTAAAATCTTCTTGTAAGCTTTAGAAGTTTTCCTTTTTTTAAAGAATAACCCTAGCAAAGCAAATATGGATTCCAAAACCCCAGTTACTCTAGCTAAGGTCATCAAAGTTTTAGGTCGTACCGGTTCTCGTGGTGGTGTTACCCAAGTTCGTGTTGAATTCTTAGAAGATACTACTAGAACTATTGTCAGAAACGTCAAGGGTCCAGTTAGAGAAAACGATATCTTAGTCTTAATGGAATCTGAACGTGAAGCTCGTCGTTTACGTTAAGAATACTTCGAATTATATTATTACTATTTTGATAAGATAACGTTTGATTTTGGGGGACTTTCTTTAATACTTTAATATGGAGCCTTTTGAAATTGTTACTCTTATCGTTTGTTTTATTTTATATATTTGAGTATTTTATAGTTATATACTGAATAATTTTAATTTAATTTTGATTTCATTTAGTATAGTTACAATCGTTCAAACCAGTATATATATATATAACCTAGTTTTGTGATTATGGTTCCGGATCACCAACTTTAATCTTACCAAATCGCCGTTTTCTCGAAGGTGATGATGATATAGATGAATCTATGGACTGCGAAAATGGTAATGACGTTTGCTCTTCCTTTTCAAAATATGGAAGGTCGGCTTGTTTAGTCAATGTGTGTTTTCCCTCTTGCTTTACAGTTCCTGAGTTGAATGAAAGCGGACTTGTACTGGTCACTGTAATACTATCAGTCTTAACTGGCTGAGATACATTATTATGGGAAGCCTTTTCTGTTTTGATCAGTTTACCAAACCGTTTCTTCTTACTTATGTCGCCATCATCATACACATTTTTCAGCAAGCTGTCAGCCGTTTGCAAAGTATCTTCAAATGTTGATAAATTAATCTCATTGAATGAGGAATCATTTTCATTAATGCTCTCTAAAACCGGCGTTTCAAGCTTAACATGAATCCCTTGTTCTGATCCGTCAGATCTTTCGTCTGACAGCTTTCGTGAAAGAGCATCATTACCTATCAACGATAGAATTGTTTCTCTATAATAATCTTGTTCACTATTCTCAGGATCATTACGATAATGTTTCTCTAATATTGCATTATCGAATGTGCTTTCATCAAATTTCTCCAATAGTTGATTATTCATCGACCCTGGAGGACCCCATCGCTTGATCAAAGCAGCACCGCCCAAATCCTTAACTGTTTCATTCAGAAATTCAATTGCTTTATCCTTTCCTTGAATTTTATTAGCCAACTTATCATGCTTCTCCTTTAACAAAACGGCGCCATGAATTAGTTGCTTTGTCAGAGATCCCATTAATTCTGAACAGACATTAACATTTTCCAGTCTCTGAATTAGAAACTTTAGGCCAACTGCCATCGATTCAGATAATCGTATCTTGAATCCTACGACTGAATTTCTTACATCTATATGAAATGAGCAAACTAATTGTTTAATGACATGCTTGATAACTTCTTTCCATATATGGAGCTGCGTGCTACTTTCTTCAAATCCTTGTTCTTTACATTGCCGTCTGACATCATGAAAATCAGCTGATGTAGTGAATGGTGGATCAGCTAGAGTATTAGGTATGAAACAGATTAACAATTCCTGCTTTGTTACCTCATCACTGTCGTTCCTTACTATACTTGCCTGATAATTATCCGCAAGCAATTGCCATTTCAAAACGTTCCTTGCATGCCCATTCTTTTCAATATCTTTTATACGACTATATATCTTTGATTCATTAGCGTTCATGGCTTGTAATTTATTATATAATACATTTTTATCGTCTTTCCTTTTATTTTCAGAAGTGACAATTAAACTTTAAATCAGTAACCTTAAAAAAAATTTGGATCTTAAACAAGATGCGAGATAATTATAATCATAATAAACCAGGCATAAAAAATTGTTGTGAAACAATAAATGCAAGAAGAAAATTAATAATCTTCCGGTATTGCTCATTTATTAAATAAGGTAAACTATATCCTGGGCTCGTTGAAATGGCAATTAAGTTAAAGTGGCCATGGCTGGGTATCGCAATCCCTGTGTTCCTCATCTCATTCATAGGTTACAATGCCCATTACTTTATTCTCTCCAAGTTTTTACCGGTATACAGCCAGATCTTTTTCCAGCTATTACTAACTATGATTTGGCTGTCATATTACCTTGCCATTATAACGAACCCCGGTAAGCCAGCAACCGCCGTGGAGTATGTCCAGAATAATAATAAAAACAACCACAGCTCCAAATTACACGACAGATACTGTAAAAAATGTAAAGCGTTTAAACCTGAAAGAGCTCATCACTGCAAAACATGTCGACAATGTGTATTGATGATGGACCATCACTGTCCTTGGACAATGAATTGCGTTGGTTACAACAATTACCCACACTTTTTGAGATTTCTGTTTTGGGTCATCATCACAACGGCATACTTATTGTTTCAGCTTCTGAAAAGGGTTAAATTTATTTGGAATAATAGGAATACTATACCAAATAGGATGACTAGAAATATCACAAAGGTTGAATTAATTTTCTTAACTATATTAACGCCAATGGATGCCTTTGTGCTATTAACTATCACAGTATTATTCATTAGGTGTTTTTATAATCAAATTATGAATGGTATGACTCAAATTGAAAACTGGGAGTTGGAAAGGCTTGAATCACTATTCTATTCAAGATCTTCAAACTTGCTAAACCAATTAGTCAATAATGTTTGGTTGGTTTTTCCTAAGGAAAGAACACCAAAACATGAACAAGAAGCAGAATTTCTTAAAGAAAGGAAATCAAAGCGAGCATTACGATTTGAAGCTGTTGTCAACTTCCCGTATGATAACGATTTTATGACTAATATATACCAGGTATTAGGATCACCATTAAACTGGTTATGGCCATGGGGTCAACCTAGTGGTACTGGAATGAATTTTAAGATAAATGAAATTTCTCACTATGAGCCTGGTTCTGATTTTCAGGATATTATATTATGTTTACCTTGGCCTCCTGATGGAGGCAGACAATCAACACCTGATTCAAGTGAAAATATAGAAGCGAGAAGAGAAGGTGGTGAATACGTTGTTAGAAACAGAAGACCTGAAACGAGAGTGAGCTGGACAAATGACTGGGGTGAAAATTTACAAGATTTTGGGGTCGATATCGATGTTGAGTAGTTTTTTATAATATATATTATACTATAGAGCATATTAAAAGTGCATTTTTTATTATTATTACCATTTAATATATTATTACATATAAACACAACAAATGCTCAACAATAATCAATAGAGTTGTAACATAAAAAACATAAAATAGATATATTTACATAGAATCTATGTTCTCAAAGAGAATCAAAAAAATTAAATGCCAGTACCTTCTGGTTTTGACTCTAAAGATGCAGCTGCTGGCTTGCTTGCATCTATGGCATTAACTATAGGCAATTCAACATCTTTAGCCTTTTCCACCTCATTAGTATGATTTTCTGTACTAACAGTCATCCCTTCTGCATTAGTCTCATTTTTAACCGTTTTCATTTCTGCGCCGACATCTGTATTGCCATTTTCTTTAGCTACTACAGACTGATTTACCACAGGGGTTGCAACTACAGGAACCTCTGTCATAGTCTTTGAAGCCAATTCAGTAGTCTTTTTTATGGGAGACGCATTATTTTTAGTAGGTCCAGCTCTCAAGTAATCCTCTACCTTTGAGACATTTGCGTCATTGACCGTCGCTTTCCAACCGTTCTTGCCTTCCAAATATTTATTAACTAAATCATTTTTTCTGACAAATTTCTTTGACATCAAAATAGAATCATCAACCTTGCTTGGGAATTTGTTCACAGACTTTCTCGTAAAAATATCTTGAGAACCCGCTTGAATATCAAGAGAATAGGATGTTGGACTTATTTTTATTTGTAAAGTTGAATTAGATACACCTTCTGGGGAGTACTTACTGCCAAACTCTTCCTCTGTATTTTCTTCACCAAATTGTAGAATCTTTTCCAAAAATGGCATCTTCAAATCTGTTTGTTGAATACCCTCAGTTGGATGAGGTAAGGCATAAGAGGTCACGTAATATCTCCACTTTTCATCTTCAGTCTTCGATTCATTTAATGATATATCATCCAGTGCAATGTACTGTATGCAGATGTGTCTTAGATTTTGATCATATTCAATACGGAACATATTTTCAACGGATGACATATGAGAACGAGTTTGCAAACGATATAATATTTGGTCTTTCGTACTGGTGGTAACAGACGTTCTATCTTTTTCAAAAAGCTTTAAAATTTCAGACGTTTTGTTATCGCTCATTAAAGTATGGGCATGCTTAACTAACGACTGGATGACTTTGTCGATGGTATAAAGCTTGAAGGCTTTATTATTATAAGCTTGACGTAAACTCTCTTCAAACCATTGATGCTCAATATCATTTAAAATTAGCTTCTCACCTAATCTTAGCAATTCTTGATAACTATCCTTACCAACAAAATCCAAACCCATATCTTTCAACTGTGTTGAAATAAGATTCAAATCTTCAGCAAATTGAACAGTCTTTCTACTGTTAATTTCCTTAGTGACGGCATCATTTGCCAACTTAACTTCCAATAATCGGCCATAAATGGTGGTCAAATGACGGATGAAAATATAAATACTAGTATTAGCAAACAAATTGAAGTTATTTCTGTTGGTAATCAGACCATCTGCATTTGCTTGCTCAACAATATCACCCAATAGCCATGGTTGGCTTGCATCTTCAATTAATTTTTCAGCTTCTTGTTGCAATCTTTCTTCTTCTATTATTGATTCATCATCATTAGAATTCTGAGAGCGATTTGACTTTTGAGTGTTTTTTATTTTTTGGTATTTGGCTCTATGTAGAATATCTTGTAAAGATAACTGAGTATCAGCTTCCGACGATCTTTTCTTTGAAATTGCATTGCCATTGGAATCTTCTACCGTTACCTCTTCATCCTCATCGTTCTCATCGGTAAAAACCATATTCCTCTTAGCAAAACCGTCATTGATTTTATGCATTGGAATTGAGAAAAACAAACTTATGAAGACCTTCATAAAATCCTTTAACCTCTCTTTATCCGGGTTCGAATAATTAGAACAGTGACTGATATATACGAAAGATAATTTTAATATATCTAGTAAAACCTCAAAATCTTTCATATCATAATCCAATTGACTTTTTGGTTTTGGAGTTAACCAATGGATTCTTTTATTGTTTTGATCTACTTTAATGCTGCTGATTTCCGAAATTAACTGTTTTGTGGTTAGTAATTTTTTATCCGCTTGCTTGAAGGTTAATCCTAAGTGATCTAAGGATTTGAAGTACACTTTTTGTTCTAATTCTCTCCAAACCTTATTCCATTCACGCTGTGCTCTTCTCCATTCTTCATCCTTTTGTTTTAATCTTTTTAATACAACAGGAACTGCGATCGCAGGATACTCGTGCAATGCGTCAATAATTTCAAATCCCCTTTCCTTATCATAAACTTTTCTAATGACTTTCTTGTAAATGGTCAATGAAGTGTGACCTAAACCAGGAGGTAATTTGAAAAGTTTTTTCTCTTCATCAGACATATTAGAGATTTTATTTGCTATCGTCTCTAAAGTCTGAATAGTTCTTAAATTAGATTCAATATAGAAATCATATTCATGTCTCTCTTCTTCAATTTTGAACAACGTTTCTTCGTATTGATTTTTACGATGTGCAATGAAACCGGAATCTTCAGATGCCCAAACAGGATGACCAACCCATTCGTCATTCAACACCTCCCAGCACATATCATCTCTACCAGAACAAGGCATGAATGTATCAGATTTAGGTAATTTTTTATAACTTGGACCACAAGCTTCACATAAATCTAAATTCAAACGATGCTTTTCATGTACAACATTTTCAATAATTTTTGGTTGATCTCTAAATCCGACGAAGTTCTTAAACCAATCAAACAATTCTTTGTTGGAACCCAAATAGTGTTCTAACTTGGAAACTAATTCATCGACATCTAGTAAATCTTGAGAAAATAAATTTAAAATTTTTAAAAATTCAGTATAGACTTGTTTATTGCCAATATACTTTTTTGCCTTATCAAAGAAATTAGTCTCTTCAACTAACGTTAAATTATTTTCTATTGGTTCTGTTGGTTCTGGGACAATTGGTACAATACTTGGATCCAAATCAATCTCAGGTCTAACTGGAGCTTCAGTATATTGATCTTCTATCATACCTTGGGACATCATTTGTTGTTGTTGTTGTTGTTGTTGTTGTAATTGCTCTTGTTGTTGTAATAACTGGGCTTGTGCTTGTGCCTGTGGCAATAACATATCTGCTTGTTGTGGGGGATAGTGATCCATCATTGTCGAAGATCTTAGGTTAGACATTGGAATGTTCTCAGTCAAATTTTGTTGCTGAGCTTGAGCTTGAGCTTGCGCTTGAGCTTGTGCGTGTTGCATATCTATGGTTTGTTCATGTTGCAGCATGGATGGTAAACCTAGCATTTGTGGACGCTCGCGATAGTCTTCACGAAATGGAGGTTGATGATGTTGGTTACCGCCATTTGTTGGTGGCGAAAAGCTACCAATTGGTGGTAAATTTTGTTGAGCTTGTATTTGAGGAGGTTGGTTTTGATGTTGTGGTGCTGCTTGGCCCGGTTGATAATATGAATTGATTCCATTATACAAATAATTCGCCACTCTTTGGGATGGCTGTTGTATTTGCGGAAGTTGAGGCTGAGGTTGTTGTTGTGGTGGAATTTGTGGAGGTTGTACTTGCGATTGAGGTTGTTCTGATCCAGATGAATCAGGTAAGAATTTCTTGAAATCATTTAATAAATCTGGGGCGTTTTGAAATAATACGGTTACTTGAGCGTATACCTCATTGATTGGTTTTTGTTCCCTCTGATAAGTTTGTAAAATCTCTAAGAAATTTTTATAAATATCAGGTTGGTCTGCAAATCTATTCTTGATTTTATTAACGTAACTAATAGCTTGACTGAATTCCACATCAGCAGGTTTTTTATTGTTTTGGACGTCTTGAGCTTGTTGGTTGGATGCAGCAGTAGCAGGTGTTGCGTTTAGAATATTTGGGGATGAAGATGATGGCACTTGGTTTGGTGCGGTTGTTGCTGCTGACGCCGAGGATAATTGAGTGTATTGTGAGATTGGAGGAGGTTGATTAGTAGGGCCCGTGGCAATCGACTTCAACATTGGTGGTTGAATTTTAGTTTCTTGTTGAGAAACAATTGAAGGTCGGTTACCAGCGGGCGTATTGTCGGAAGAATATGGGGGTTCTGCTGTCACAGCGTTGCTATTATCACTAGTAATATTCTTAACGTTTGAGCTTGTAACTTCATGTAAAGTTGAAGTACCCATTGGCGTAGTTACTCTAATAGGCTCATCAGGATTGTCAGAGCAGTCAATTCTGTACCCTTGTGGTAAAAATGTGTTAAAGCCTTGAATAAGGGTTGGATATCCCTTGAATAAGCCAGAGACTCTTTCAATGACACCGGGAGTATCAATAGATTGTGACTTGAAATCCTTCATAATATCTAAAAATTGATTATAAATATCCGGTCTTGAATTGAATTGATATTTCACCTGTTCTAAATATGACAAAGCATCCTTAACGTTCAATGGTCTGTAAGAGGCGTCTTCAGGCATGGACGCAACGCCAGTATTTGGTGCAGGTGGGTATTCAGCCGTAGCGGCTGCGGATACTGTATCTGTGGTTGCAACAGGAGTTGTCGTTGCTGAACTTGTTGATACAACGGTTTCATCCAATTTTGGCGGTAGAGGATTATCGAAACTAGCGACTGAGAACCCTGTACTTGCATATTCGGTTTTGATAGGGTGAGATGAAGCACCAGCGGCTACTGTACCAGCAGGTTCCGTATTAGTTGCTGCTGTGACTATGGTACTAGGCGGGGTGGCTGAGAGTGAGGTGCTTGGGTTATTACTTATTCCCAGATTACTGTTATCATTATTACTAGTTGATGCAGATGTTGATGTAGCTACAGATGGTATAGACAAAGAACCTGGACGACTAGAGTTTTGAGGGAAAAATTGTGTGTTTGTAGTAGCTTTAGAGTCAGTGCTAGTTGGATTCATTATAGATCCGGTACTCATTTGATTTCTTGGTGGACTTGGACGAGAGTTAATTTGGTCATTATTAATAATATTATTAGATTTATTTTCGTTAGTTTGGAAATTTGAGAGTGATGGTAAAGTCATAGTATTGGGAGTATTTGCTGTTGCAGCTTGATTAGGTATACTGGTATTGTTGCTTTGAGTATTCTGATTTGGGTAATCTTGTTGCTTCCAATTATACGACATTGTGGGATTCAATTTATACTTTGCTTATAGTAGGAAATAAGAAATATTGTGAATCCTTGATTGTATTTCTCGAAATAGCGGCGATAAAATATGAAAGATGCAGTGTATGTCACTTGTGTGTTAATTTGGTTTTCGGACAAATGAAAAGACTACTTGAGCAATGTAACACAAACTATATATGCATGAGACAACAGCTGGCAATATGATTAAGTGTGAACAAAGAATAATCAATGTAAAACGCGATAATGAACTTGAAGTAAGCAATTTCTTGTTGTTGTTACTGCTTCCTCTAATTTTTCTTTCCTTAAAAAAAAAAAATTGAAATAATAAAATAAAATGTACTATCGTTTTATACGTAAACCAATTATGGTAGTTGCATTGCTTCATTGAGAATGATTTAGTGATAAAGTAATCTATATCCACAGATTTTAGAGATTTACGGGGATCAGAGGTAATATGATTCTTTGCTGGGCTGCGAGGGAAGCTTTGAGTGTGTATTTTCAAGGGACAAGAGTGAAGTCGTAGCTGTGAAATAGTATCCCATCCCAGCACTTTTAGGACCTAGAGCTACCATATCAATTGACCACAGGTTGCTTCAGTTATATGACGGTTTGCAGTCTCCGATAGTTATCACTAAGTCGTTAGAAGCTAACAGTTAATCAACTATCACTTACCACGATGTGCTTAACTGTTGGTGTCTTCGGGTAAGCACTGAATATTTTTCACAATTTTCGTTGTAGTAAATAAAAAGGTGTGAGGTTTTATATGAGCTACATGGTGAGAAGCTAATAGATAAGGTATCTCTTTTGTTTAACTAGTACCGAGGTGAACTATATATTGCATTACTAATTTACAATGAATGCTCCAGACAGATTTGAGTTGTTTCTGTTGGGTGAGGGCGAATCTAAACTAACGATAGACCCAGATACCAAATCACCAAATGCTATCGTAATCATCTTCGAAAAAGAAGACCATACATTAGGTAATCTCATAAGATCCGAACTTTTAAATGATCCAAAAGTTTTATTTGCGGCATATAAAGTTGAACATCCTTTTTTTGCTAGATTCAAATTAAGAATACAAACAGTAGAGGGTTATGACCCTAAAGACGCTCTGAAGAATGCTTGTAATGGTATAATTAATAAGTTAGGTGTACTGAAGACAAATTTTGAAACAGAATGGAACTTACAAACTTTAGCTTCTGATGAAAATTTTGGAATGTAAGTCGATTATTTCCATTTTTTTTACCAACTTCCCATCGGACTTCAAGTCATCAGTCGAAGTCATAGTGTCACTACTATTCAGTTTTCTGTTTGGTACATGTATAGTAAATAAATTTAAGTTAAAAATCATCATCATAATTCATTGTAAAATCTATCAAAAAAAAATATAATATATAAATTATATCAACAAGAATTAATTTTTTGTTTCAAACATTTCTTTATAGTTTCAAACTTATCTTTAATTTCATTATTTTCATCATCGTAATCATAATCAAACCTCTGTAAAAAGTCAATCATTGACATTGTTAGTACACCCTGTATCCTTGAAACAAGTGTCACTCTTTCACCATTTTCACAAACTGTAATAATCACTTGCGAAGTTTCATCTTCATTAAAATCAAACTGGAAACTGCCATCACTTAATTCATACATGCTCAGTCCATGCTCATAAATGGTAAATCTTCTTACAATTACTTGCTCTTTTTCTTCATTTCCATAAATATTGAATAAACCGATATCCTCAATCATGCCAGAGTTATTATTCAATTCTTTAAACATAGTACTAGAAAGTTTAATTCTTTCTTGTAATTCTACAGGATATTTATCTAGTTCATCTAATGTGAAATGTCGACCAACCCAGCCAAATTTGTCATCAGGGACAACATACCAAACTATGTGTGTTTTCTCGCGATACAGTAATGAATGACCATTACAGAAAAGTAAGCCCAGATCACCATTAGAAAGTTTATAGACAAAATCCCCTTCCTCACTTAAAATTTTCTTTTCGTTAATTAATACCTTTGATTCATCGAGGCCAACATTTTTTGGGCATAACTTTTTTCCTGATTTAATAAGGTATTCGCATTCCAATATTTTATTCAACGTTACTTGGCAATGACTTGCTAACACCAACTTAGAGGTATCATATTTGATTACGCTACGTTGTCTTATAATGGGTAGTTGAAACATCTTGATCCTTCTCAATCTCTCAGCTCGAGCTAAATTTGCATGATCTTCTAAATTTTGAAGAATTACTTTCAACTGAGAGTAGTTTAATGAAGTATTAAGAAAATCATTCTGTTTTATAGGTAAAGCCAATCGTTTTCCCGTTTCTTTCGACTCCAAGGGCTTCAATTGATTCTTAAATCCAGATTCAACCAAACAATTTTTGAAATTTAGTAATGATTGCAAGTTCATCGTCGAATTTTGGTATACATCCATATTTAACGTATCCGTAAAGTTCATGTTGTCTGGGAAATAGGATTGGAACCATTTATGAGCAATAATCTCAATTATGGATAGCCTTTCAAATGGATTTTTAACTAATAATTTATCAATCAGATCTCTTACTTCAAAGGAAATGATTTTGTTGTCATTATCTCCAGACTGCGAATATTTATAATCACAGGCCATTATTCTTTCATATATTTTAGCAAGGGTATCACTTTGGAAAGGTGATCTGCCAGTAACGAGTGTAAATAAAATGACACCTATTGCCCATATATCAACCTCAAATGAGATGTGATATTCATTTTCTAGCAAGCTGGAAAATGACGAAGATGTCGTTGTCTGCAATAAAGAATATATTAATTCAGGTGCCAAGTAGTTCGGTGTTCCAATCAATTTTTCGAAAGAATAATTGAAATTATTACTATTCTGTACAATTAATGAATGACCAAAATCACAAATTTTTAGATTATACTCTTCATCAACTAATAAATTACCTAATTTTAAATCAGCATGAATAATATTGTTCTTATGCATCCAATGAACACCACCAACTAATTGTATCATCAGCTTACGTATTTCCCATTCACGTAACTGGATCCCCATTGAGACATAATCATTTAGCGAGCCGCCAGGACAAAATTCCATAACCAAGCATACTGAGTTATCTTTCTCAATAACGAAATCTTCAATAAATGTAACAATATTATTATGTTTGGATACTAACTTATGTATTTGAATCTCTTTAATGATCGTTTCAAACTGAGTGTTTTTAAATTTGGTATCATTCAATGGTAAAGTCTTCATCGCAAATGTATCACCGTTTGGATGTATTACTTCGTAACATATCGAATGTGATCCTTTACCGATTTGCCTTAACCGTTTATACGGTTGTGATTGGTGCTTTGTATGGATAAGTATTTGGCTGTTATGTCGTTTAGCACTATCACGAGATAAATTCTTGTTGTTCTCATTTCCTAAATGTACAGAAACAGATTCGATATTATGTTTCCGTTTAAGCTGAACCATCTTTGGCCATTCTTTACGTAAGTCCCAAGAAATTAGAAGCGAATATAATGTCAGATCTTATAATGACAGTTATGTTTTTCCAGTTTTTCTATTAATCCGTCAAGTGCCTGTAAACCATCTGATTTTCCTACCGACATTTCTTGACAATGAAGTGATAATGTAATAGATACGGAATCTCGGTTAGCCAATATTTATTAATGACAGACCCTCGAAGAAGGTTAATACATTGGAATATCTATACTGTTTTTGTTAATTATAGTGATTGTACATATCCCGGATTAGCCGCATGTAATAATAATTGAGGTATTAGCTGAGTCATTATTAACTAAACTACATTTCTGCTCCCACACTCATATCACTATTTTTGGGGTGTTTACTTGATATTATCCCATCACTCATATATACTATGTACATGCTAAACACTTGTTGCCCTTTGTAAATAAGAATATGAAAACAAAGCGAAATATTGAAACCAAGAAAAAAATTGAAGTTTTCAATTCCCATACCAACAATGCCAACAAAGACTTAGAAACGAATATATTCTCATGAAAAGAAAATATTATAACCAAACAGTTGTACTTGACAATGGATCCAGTGTTTTGAAAGCTGGGTTTAGCGGTGAAGAGAACCCAAGATGTCTTGAGTATTCGCTAGTAGGTAAGTCTAAATTTACAACTGATTCTACTACAACTACAATTGGCGCTCACAAAATACGAGATACCTATGTAGGTAATGAGGCACAAAAACATAGAGGCATATTAGCATTGAAGTATCCAATTACTCATGGCATTGTTGATGATTGGGATGATATGGAATCTCTGTGGGGTCATATATTCAATGATAGACTATCTTTAACTGCGATTGACGAGCATCCATTATTGATAACTGAACCTCCATTAAACCCATCTGCAAATCGTAAGAAATTGTACGAAGCGCTGTTTGAAAGATTTGAGTTTCCAGCCATTTATGTTGCGAATCCTGCTGTCTTGTCATTGTATGCTAGGGGCAAAACCACTGGTTGTGTGTTAGAGTGTGGAGATGGTTATAGCTGTTCAGTTCCTATATATGAAGGGTTTAGTTTAGATTCCTGCATACAGAGAGTAAATATTGGCGGTAGAGAGATTACAGAACAACTACAAATGTACATTCAAAAGACTGCAGGACAGTCCTTAGTAACAAGTAGTGAGATAGAAATAGTAAGGACGATAAAAGAGAGAACATGTTACGTAGCAATTGATATAGAAAAGGAAGAAGAAAAATACTTTTTAAATGCAGACGAGTACAATTCTACTTTTCGATTACCTGATGGAAAAATTATCGCAGTTGGTAACGGTCGTTTTAAAACTCCGGAAATTCTATTTGATCCATTGTTGATTAATTCTGAACTTAAAAGTGTCCAAAACATGTGCTATGATTCTATCAGGAAGACAGATATGGATTTGAGGTCGAGTCTATATTCCAATATTGTTCTTTCGGGCGGCTCGACGATGTTCAAGGGATTTGGAGAACGACTTCTACAAGAGCTAGAAATCTTGACAGATCATTCAGCCAACATCAAAATCATGGCATCTCCACAAAGAAAATATACCGTTTGGCTGGGGGGATCTATACTGGCAGGATTTTCCCAATTTTCTGAACTATGGTTAACTAAACAAGACTGGGAAGAAAAGGAAACTTGGGGGAGCTAAAAAAAAAAGTAAAAATGTAATGATAATATTAATGAATTAATGCATGCACATGAACAAAAGTGTTTATTGCTGATGTTATGAGGCGAAATATAGATATATTTAAATAAATATACTCTTAAAAAACTATTTACTAGTGTACAGTGATGATTTGTTTTTTCGTCATCTTAATCTTAAATACAGTAGTATCTGTCACCGAAATCACCTAAACCTGGAACTAAGTACTTTTGTTCGTTTAGACCTCTGTCGAGACAACCAGTGACGATTTTGACATCTGGGAAAGCAGCGTGGTATCTGTCAATACCTTCCTTGCTACAAATCAAGTTCAAGAAGAAAATTCTTTCTGGCTTGACACCTCTCTTGATCAATACATCAGTAGCCATGATAGCACTACCACCAGTTGCTAACATTGGGTCTAATAAAAGAACATATCTTTCGGAAATGTCTTCTGGTAATTTTTCGTAAAACAATTTTGGTAAAGCAGTTTCTTCATCTCTTTGAATCAAAATCTTACCGATACGGACAGATCTACAACAATCCCTTAAACCTTGTTCCATAGATTCACCGGCTCTGACGATGGATACACCACAAATCTTACCTTCAAATTCGACACCTGGAAATTGTTCATTAGTATGGGTGTCAACAGTCTTTGGCTTAACTGGTAAATGATTCAAACCTTCTTCAACTAATAGTCTGATAATTCTATCAGAGTAGAAGATAAAATCTGGTCTAGCAGTGTTTTTATCTCTGATAATAGTGTATAAACCTAGTAATTGGTTTGTTTGTGGTAATAGGCAAACGTTTTTAAATGGTTCAGAAGACATTGTGGTTTATAGTTTATTGGTGTATAGGCCAGCTATTTTGCAAAGGTACAAGTACAGTAAACTACGAAACAGCTTTATTCGAACCAGTTTGATTAGATCAGTTAACCTACGAATATTTATATGATCCCATAACCCTTGCAACCTTGCGATGAGTAGATAGTGAAAAAAAAAAATTTTCATGCATTCGAAAAAATTTTCAGCCCGGCGGAGAATCAAGATTTCTCCATCGGAAATAACTTGAGAATTGTGTCTGATATTTTCCAGTTCGGTTTATTCCGGTATAGGCGGGTAATGGTTTGGATGAATTATATGAACATAATGTAAGTATAGTGTGCTATTATTAGTATATGTGATTTATTTGTAAAAGGTTTTTAGAAGTATAGATACACAATTTATAGAATTAATAGGAAGGAGAAGGGATCTCTGGTATTTATTTGTATGTATGTTGTTTATTCAGCAGTTTGCATGTAAATGACCTCGGAGCCTTCTACTGGACTTAAGGAAACTAATATGGTACCTCTAATAACAGTGAAACCAAGATCTCTGGTTTTGTCCTTGGAGACCTCATCGTGTGTGTTTTTCAAATATTCAACAGTTTCATCAAGAACCAAATTCATCAATTGATCGTAACCCTTCAATACACCAATTACTAGCCTACCGCCCATTAACTTCGCACGTACTTTTGAATCCTTGTACTTTGATAGATCTACAATTGCCTCCCTCTTTGGGCTTTCAAACTTCTTCCTCTGTTGCTGCTGTTGTGGTTGTTGTGATTGCGGTTGTGATTGTGATTGTTGTGCTTGCATCGTCTTTGTCTATTTAGAATTGCCGCCACGTTAGTAAGAATGATGGTATAGCGTTAATTAATAATATGTATACGTACTTGCTCACTCATGAAAGTTCACTTGTTTTTTATAGGTACTGACGTCTAGATAACTCTTCAATTTAAATTAGGCTAATTGTTCAGCTACATTATTTTCGTGGGTTTGTAAAATGAAAAAAAAAAAATTTCGGTTAAACAAGGCAATGGGTGAGGCGTAATCAAATTATATAGTGACACACAGTTCATTATTTGAAGATCGAAAGTAAATAATTCATTTTTAAACAAAGCATTGAAATTTCGTGAAGATGGTTCAAGTTTCGATAGTTTCTGATTTATGTCTGACAACTAAGGATTTTTCCAGTTCCATAGAATTAGGCCAACTATGTGATAAACTGTATGCCATTACAGGTATTGAACCGAAAGACATGAAATTGACAGTTTCATTCACTGGAGGTCAAACAAAGGTGTTTAAACTGTCTACTGATGATTATAAATTACAACCACTTATAACTGAATACCATACCGTATCTGAACAGATTCGTGTTGATGATATGAATGAAAATTCAATAGCAAATCAATTGAAGAATACGACGATCGAGAATGAAGATGATAGTATATCATTCAAACTATCCGAAGAAGATTATGCAAAGAAGAACGATAGTGTTTTACAATGGAAGAAAAAAAATAATTTAGGTAGATTTGATCCCAAATATATTGAACGTCAACAAAATGAGTTGAATATGCAAGAAGAAAAAATTGCCATTTTAAAGATCGATGAAAGATGTTCAGTAAAGACACAAGACTATCCGGAAAGAAGAGGTTGGCTACGATTTATTGGCAAAGTTCCAAGTATCAGTAAGGAAGATATATGGTGTGGGATTGAATTTGATGAACCAACAGGTAAAAATAACGGCACCTATGAAGGACAAGTCTATTTTGGACCAGTCCAAGAAAAATATGGTGGATTCGTCAAACCAGCATATGTAGAGACCGGCCCCCAATTTGCACCCTTTGAGCTTGATTTTGGTTCAGATTCGGATGATGAAATATAGACAGAATAGAATTAGACACATTATATCCACAATCTTACCTATTATAAAGTCAAATATTTCAGGTTTCATATGGTTAGATTAATGACGACATATATATATATATATATATATATGTATGTAGGAAATGTAAATGTATATATAAGAGGGCATCCTGTATTAACAGTATCATTGTCATATATATAAAGAACTTGAAGTTAACACATTAGCAGATCGAGAAGAAGTGTCGTGTAACCATGAAGACTGGCATTTTAAACAGTATATTTGTGCTAGCGCACACACACACACACGTTATATATTTATATGAATACAATTGTGTGGGTAGGAATGTTGATACACGAAAATATGCATCCATTTTCAATTGATAAAATAATTAAGGAAACGATTTTAGTGGCGATTTTTTGATATATCCGATTCAATTTTAACTTGAATTGTTCTGCCATCAACTAAAGCATCATCAAATATACTAACAACTCTATTTAATCCATCTTTGTTAGCGTTTCGCAACCAGACCTTAGCAGTAGCGGAACCAGATGGCAAATCTCTAACTTTAACTTGGTCAATATCTACTTTGGCTAACCTTGCAAGAACATTTTTTAAATTTTCGGCCTCAACACCTAATGTTAAGTTAGATAAAATTAGTACTTTATCAGATTTTTCTGCGCTTGTAGATATAACATAGGAATTATTTCTACCTTTCCTTGGTAAGGTGATTTCTGTCCTGCTACTTTGGTCGAATTTGATACTATTTCTACCGTTATTCTTACGATTCTTATTACTGTTGTTATTTTCTTTTCTATTTACAGGAATTGTAGCTCTGAGTTTTCTTATTTCGCTACTACGAGCAGAGGCAATTCTATTTCTCTTTCTTGTTTCGGCGACATTGCCAGCTTCTCGTAATAAGACACCGACATCATTTGCACTCACTAATTTACCGTTTACAACTTTATAACCTTCTCCTTTGGTATCCTTTACAGATTTTTTGTTTTGAGTTGGTTTTTTTACTTTGGTGTCAGAATCAAAATTAGTGGCCCATGTGTTAGTTCCTGGTAAACCAATTCTTTGTTTTAGACTTTTACCGACGTATGGTGATTTTTTGCGTTGGGAGTTACTTCTGGCCATAGTAATGAAATAAATGAGATTGGTAGGTTGTATGTATTAAAGTAGTTAGTATATCTGTATTTTAGCTATTTGGAACTTTGTTGTTTTCAAATGTACAGATTTCTCAAATTGGCTTTCAGGTTATTTTCCATCGCACTGTTTTTTCTTCTGAAGTGATTTACCGACCAAGGAACGTGAGAGACTCATAGAAAAACAAACTTTGAATCATATAATAGAGAAATAGAAGCTGCCTTTTTGACTTTAATGAAGAGTGTTTTTATTTATGTTTGAATAGTACATCAGTTTTCAATTTAGATCTTATCAAGGAACTATAATTATCAATGGAATGCAATAGCTAGCATTTCCGAATTATTAATTTAGCCCAAACCTAGTCTTGTATCAATGTCTAGAATAACTACTTTTTATGTGTATACCGAAATCCACTTTTTCTGCATTAAATTGTTGGACCCGTACTAAAATTATGCCTATATTGCTAAGTTAGAGTCATTTATATTTGAAGTCTCCGTTTCAAATTTCTTGTGCTGAACCATTCCACACATCTAGCCTGATAGGATTATTTCCTCTCTGAATAGTATGTAATAATGGAAACTCTGTTGTAGTGTTGAACATTATTTTCATGTTTCCTATTTCGTATTTAAATTTACGATACTGTATAAACCCACAAATTATGTGTGTCACTAACTTGCGTCCTTACTTCCTACTTTGATTGTTTATATAAAGAATACAATAAGTCATATCTTATGTAGTATATTAGTTTATATCTAAAACTTTAAGAAGGGAATAAATTTTTATGTTCTGCTCAATGTAAACGAGTTTCACCAAATCAAATTATTTGGTAATTAGTTTACAATTAGTTGATAATTTTAGAATTAACAGGAACACCTTGGACTCAAAAATATAAATGTAAGCAACATTTCTCAAATGATATATTCTGTTAATAAATACCTGATTTAATAAACTTATAAAGATAATAAATAAAAGAGGTTTATTTGTTGAACATCTATGTAACATTTTCAGCTTCAAGTAATCGATTGAGTAATCTTTGAATCGTTAGAATTTTTTACACAAATGATTACAATAGAAATATATTATTGACGAAGTTACATGAAAAGATAGTATTTTAGAAGATCATGTCAATTAGTTAATAAATAACACAATTTTAATTTTAAATAGTATTCAGTTAATTCCGAGCAAACAGCTTCAATTTGAGAATGATATCAATGCGTGCGTTATTTTCACAAGACTACATCAAATGCCAATTAACTTATAAAGAAGTTGGAAAGAGTTTATGTTACTGATGTAAAGTTGTCAATATCTCTTAAGGCAGTGAACATACTAGTACCAATTATTCTTGTAACCTCTGATTTCTTTACTTATACAGTTGCTGAAGTGTTTTTTGCAGTACCGCTGACTTAGCAGAACCATGGTATCTAAGAATTTTGGTTGATTGATTAGAACTCCATCTTTGACATAAGTGACGAGCATACATTTAAACTATTAAATTACTTTCTAAAGAAGTGTAGGTGTATATATATTTACCTATCTGGGTTCATTTATTAGGCACTTTAAGGTTATATATCATAGATAGACCTGAAATGAGTTAAACAATAATATCTTAATTATTTCTTATTATAGGAGCTTTAATAGAATATACGACTTTAATAATTATTTTCAAATACTCTTTGAGTTTCAGTTGTTATTAGTTACCTAAGATGGCTTCTATACTAAGAAGTCAGATCAATCAGATCATACCTATCACAAATTCACAGTAAACTATAAAGAAACAAGAAAACCGTTAGCTACATTCGACCATGGCTTTAAACCAAAATCCAAAGAGGGTAAAATCTTGAAGATCAATAATCAAAGTATCCCCAAATAGAAAACACTATGTCTATCATTTCCTATAGAGGATAGGTTATCATAGTTTCCAGTTGATACACGTATGCAGTTTTTGACGTTCCATTTGCAGACCTTATTAAAACGCGAAGGTCGGGATGGCCCTTAGTGAAAAAAAACTGTTAGGATGCAGAAAATGATTTACAACTGATATCTTTATGGATGCATTCTCTTGTGTAACACGAACACAGCGATTGTAACCCCACCGGAAATCTAAAGATAAAATTATGAAACAACCAAGATCTGTTCTGCCATTGTGTGCGCATGATTTCCGAGCATTGAGGATTATCCTAGACAGGGCTCCATGACTATATTTTTACTTCTGTCGCAAGCTAATTGCCAAAATGATGTCCAACGTGTTTGTTCCAAAGTGCACTTCGTACTTGGACTAATAGTGGAGGAAAGGCAGGCAGTAAATTTAAGGTCTTTGAATTAATTCTCTTCGTGCATACTACATTTTCCGAAAGTAGTAAGAGTATTCCATAAAAGGAAGCAATAATTTTAGTTTATAGCTTTTTGCATACAAATTATTGATTGCCATCAAACAGTCTTAGCCTTTTGAAACTTTTTCCTACGAAATCTTTGCAAGACAGTAATATACTCTTAAAATTAAGGTTGTTTTGGGGGCGCTCTAATGAGTAAAGACGCATCTTGCTCCTTCATTGTAGTGGTTATTACTGATACTAAAAACTACATTGGTTTAACTTTTTTTGCATGACTTTCTTCTTTTTTTCTTTGAGTAATTGTCAATTTACCAATTTAGTGAATACATGTCCTGTGGTGAAGATCTTGATACGAATTGGTGTCGAAACCGATTTTAAGATTTCGATTTTCCTTTACCATCATTAACCTGTTTATACTTCTCTAATAATTATTTCCTTTAGATTGTTATATTTTTTGAACGCTTTAACTAATGTTTTATCCCCATTTACTGACTTGGACATTGAAGATCAGTTAGTACTTCAAAGCCATCCTAATGACGAGATATTTTAAAGGATCCCCTCCATTTGTAAATGGCCTAATGGTATATAAATAAGAATATTTATAAACCTTACTTTAACATTTTTTTTGATTAATTTATACTTGATTTATTTTGATGACCTACGTATTATAAAGGAGTACTAAACAATTTTTATAAAAGTAGGTAAAAAAAAAATGAAAGTTAAAGAAGCTTCTCTTTTATTGTCAACGGCTGCTGTCACTTTAGCTCAACAGTCCAGCTCTGATATCACTGATACCCAGTCGCAGTCATCCACTTCCTTAGGTGCTGCTTCATCTGATGTTGCCTATCACGATTTTTTATTTGGTTCAGTCGATACTGCTTCCACAACGGAAAATCTAAGCACTATCTTGAGTGCCCAACCATCCCAAGTTGCTAACTCAACCATTACCGCTTTAGAAGATATTTTAAATGCCACTTCTACCCACATTATTTCAAACATAATTACTAGCAGTGTAGCCTTGAGCGATATCCCAACTGCTGCTCCAAGCACTGTCCCAGCTAATGCTACATACCACGATTTCCTGTTTGGTTCCGATGAAAATGATGTTGAGGTTCCTGCACTTTCTGATGTTGCGTCTGTTGCTCAAAATTATTCCACAGTCGCACTAGAAGACATGCTAGGAGCCACTGCCATTGTTTTGAATGGTACTACTATTACTGGTCCTGTTGCTACACAACAGATTTTGATTCCTACCTCCACCAGTATTATTGATGCTATTGTAACAGGTACCGTTGCATCCAGTGAAATTCCAACTGCTGCCCCTAGTGGCGTTCCAGCAAATATTTCATACCACGAATTCTTATTTGGTGCTGACAATGCACAAATTTCTTCTGTTGACGACAATGCAGAACCTACAAGTATTTTGAGTGAGTATCTTGCCACTATATCAGCTTCAGAAGCATCAGTGGATCTACAGAACGCAACTTCTACCAGTATTATTGACGCTATTGTCACAGGTACCGTTGCCTCCAGTGAAATTCCAACTGCTGTTCCTAGTGGCGTTCCAGCCAACATTACATACCACGACTTCTTGTTTGGCAATGATGAAGTTCCAATTGTTTCTGACACTGCTTCCGAAACAGATGCCCAAGAAGACGTTTCTCAAACTGCTTTAGCAACCGAGCAGACCGTTAACAGCAATGTTAACCCAACGATTACTGCAAACGCCGTCAATGTATTGGCATTGACTGCTGTTCCAGAAGGTTTACCATCTGATGTAGCCGCTGCCTTATCCTCTGCTTTTGATGCAAACCCTAACGCAACAGCTACCATTATCGCAAACAACGTTATTACGGGTAGTGATATTACCAATGCGCCAACTGGACGTCCAACTGACATTCCAGCTGACATGGGTTATCATGACTTTTTGTTTGGCTACGAACAAAATACCAATGGTACCATTCCTACCTCATCTAACAGCACTAACAGCACTATTATCCCAACCTACACACCTTCCTATGATTATTCCCAATTATCTAGTTCTTTGAGTTCGCTATATGCTTCCACTTATGCTGCCTTCGATCATTTTAATGCTACGACCTCAACTATTTCAAATTATAGCATCACAAGTAATGAAATTCTCGCCACTACCCAAAGCGACAGTTCGACCTCCAGTAATGACTTCCAGACGTCTTTGATTGGTAACAACTTTAATAGCACTGGTATTGCTCAAACTTACTCAGATTCCACCACAGATGATATTAGTTCATCTGTCTCAACATTTACTGCCACGGACTCAACCGAAGAAGCTTCAACACTAGCTTCTTCATCTTCTTCATTTGAACGCTTCAGCAACTATACCACTGAATCAACAGATGAAGCCGATTTATTCAGTGTAACAGTCTCTTTACAAAAAAGAGCAACAGCTGAAAGTAAATTTTCTTCTGTCCACACCACTTCAAGTTCTGTCGAAATTGCCTCCTTCAAGGGTGCCGCTTTGAGAAACACTGTTTCCTTTAGTGTAGTTGCTTTTATTGCTGGACTTGCCATCTTATGATTGCATTACAATAAAGCAAAAATAAAGACCCAGAATTTTCTATTTTTTATTTTATATTTTTATCCTTCCTAATATTGTTTTTTTTCTTTTTTGTATCATATCTAAAATATATATCAATGACTATATAGGTTTGATTGTGAATAATTTGATACTCTATTTTTCTTTAGGTTACACAAATATGACATTCTCCAAGCATATTGTCGAGAAACTCGACGTTGTTCTTACATTTACGTAATAAAGCACGAATCTGATTATATGTAAAATAATCACTTTATTATCTCAATCTAAAGTTTCGTCTTCGTACTGTAATAGCGGCATTTTCACAAGACTGACTCAATTATTGATTAAATGAAATGAACAATCTACTGTACTACTTCAAAATTTTTCTTCAAACAATGTAAAGCTGAGGTCAGTTTCTTCAAATTATAAAAGAATGAAAAACCCAACTTTCCTCATGAAGCTTTGAACATATTAAGGTCCGTTTGCTTCAATATATCGCATAGGTGACACATAAACCTTTTTATGCGCCTTATAGCCAGATACGTATGCATGTAACAAAATTTACCTTGTAAAATTTATAGCCTTGTAATAGTTAAATTATCCGTTCTTAACTATTATTCGGTTCAAGAGATTTGATATTAACTTTAATTTTACTTTTCTTCTTTTTCCTCAGTATGCCATTAGCTGGAAGCACCCTCGAAATTGGTATCCCCTCATTGCTCTGTGATACCCTACTACTCTCTTCGTTCTCCATTTTTGTTGATTTTCCATCAAGTGATTCCATTTTCTTCTTCTTCCTTTCAAAGTTTACAGTTTTTACTCGCAAATAGTCATCAAACTCTCTTTCCTTTGTCAGTTGATCATTTTCAACACCTTTAAAATATTCTAGTTCATCCTTGCTCAGTCTGTTGAATTTCTCCCTTTTTCTAACTGAATTCCTGAACTCCCGTTGCTTGGAGATTGCATTGCTACGTAATTGGTCTCTTAAAGATTTGCGATTTTTAATTTGTCTCTCATTTTCATATTTTTGCTGTTCGATCTGCTCTTTATCCTTCTGGTTCTGTATGTCTGCCACGCCCTCCGACACAAACGTTAGTGGCTTCTTATTTGACGCATAATTCTTGCTGGAATTCATTTCTTGACTGAAAAAAGCTTAATATACACACTATAAGATTATAGCGAGAGTGTTGCTTTGTTCAAAGTTCTATCAGTTTACAGACTGAGTATGAGATGCGATGCCTTCAAAATTGTTCTTCAAATTTTTTTTTCTTCAAATGAATCGAGTGCCTTGAAATATTTAAAATTTCAAACTGATTTACAAGTTAAAAAAGAACTCTTTCTTTTTTAAGTACTCCATCAGTTAATAAACACATGTACTAAATATTAGTTTCAAAGGGTCAATTTAAGGACAATTCGTTTGCTGAGGCTATCTTTCTCTACAAGATGCGTTAAATCTTTTCTCTCCTTCTTGATATACTTTTGAGCCAGATAAACATTATGGAACATGAGAGCAGCCAGATGAAAATGATATATATATATATGTCATTGCAAAAGAAAAATCATTAATACGGACTAAAGCAGCTCATACTTATCTTTCAAAAAGAAGTTTTTGTACTCCTTAGGATCCTTCAAGATAATTCTGGACACGACTCAACAGAATCAAAAAGTGATCCCAGTTCAAGAGCTCTTGATAAGTAGCTTCTAATCAGTCTACTCTTATATCAATCAACATATGAAAAAGGGATCATCTGCTTTGGCAATCTCGTCCCGTTAAAATATTACTTGGTATCTCTATTGAAGTGTGAGACCTCACTGGTTAATTCTAATGGTTCTCGACAGTCTGCCTAATTTAAAGTAGATGGATAACACCACTCTTTCCATGTATATTTTATTAACAATCTAGAAGCAATTTAAGCAAATCTGTAAAATAACTTTACTGAGTTGAATTCAACAATACTACGATCAAGACAGTAATATAAAACTAGGATAAAAAATTAAAAATTTATCTCATTTGCCAGACAAAGGACCAACGATAAATAAATAATTGCAATTGGTTAGTAAGTAATAATGTACAAATCTGAAACTTGAAATATTGCATCACACTATCTTATTACAGCGTGACTATTCAAAGCCCAGTTACTCGTCATGTTGCTATTTGAATTTACACATGTCGACAAACTAAAGGAGCACATTATTAAAAATATGTCAAAAACTCAAATATACGTGCACATCATAGTTGTTCCATATTAACTTATGTAAATCTATGTAAACTGAGAGATGTACAGACATCAAATATTACTAAATAACAAAAGCTTTTATTTTGTGTTTGGTTAAAAATAAGAAAGTCTGACTCAGTTACGTCGTTTGAGCAGAGTAAGATTTTTTTCACACATTTTTATAGCTTGATAGGACAAGCAGGCTTTAAACAATCAATCTTCAAGCAACCTCTTTAATATAAAAGTTTTGTACAAAATTCACAAGTTATTAAACATTATTTTTTTCTTGTCGGATACCTCGATACCTCACCTTTCTTTACTTTGCTTCCCTTTCAAAGATTTAGTACACTTAAGGAGTATTTGATTTTAGCACTTAGATCTTTAGAACTTCGAGCAAGAGTTATGTATGTTTTTCTTTGCGTTTTATCGTAACCTATGATTATGATAGTGTACAATTCGTCAGCTGTGGTCCAAAAGTGTACTATTTGAGGTTACATACTAATAGTTGCATTATTGCTTTTGTTCCAATTGATTATGCTGCATAAATTAATCTTACTTTTTTTTTAAATGGAAAAAGTAGTGTCAGAAATATGAAAATTATATTTCATTTTGCGAAGACAGACTTTATTACATCAATTGTGAGATGCTTTTCCCAATTAGGAAATAGTAAATAAAAGAGAAAGAACAGAGAAAGAACAGAAGAAAAAATTTAGGAAAATAAAGTTAAACCCAAGATACTTGAGACACAGGAATAAGAAATATAATTAAATAAAATTATTTCTTTTTATGTTTTATATAGTGTATAATAAAGGATCCATTATCATGTCAAAAAATGTCCGAAAGTCTAAACAAACCTTATGAAGTCTAAGAAGAGTTTATTAAGCAAAGAGGCTCTTACTTAGTTTCTCAACAAGTAGCTGAAATGAAGATTTACATTATCAAATGCCACAATGAAAGAGAGTAGCTGTTATAATATTAAGCATAATATAAAGTTCTAATTGTTACTTAAAGTTGGATGTTCGTTTCGAGGAAGTTACAATGTCAGTGCATTGTGTTCTGTGTTAGTAGGATTGAGAATCCATGGTAGGGCAGTGGAATCTAGTTTAGTTAGTAGAAGGATCCATGGCAGAGCAGTAGATCACGGATTCCATGGCAGAGCAGTGGAAACTTGTTTGATTGTTAAACTGGTTACGCACGAGCAGTCACTATGGCGTGCATGGCAACTAATAGAACAACATGAAAAACTGGAAGCCCATGGCAGTCATTTGGCAGTTGTAATAAGTTGGTCAATGGCAGAGTATTGAAACCCAGAATAGGAATTCTTAAATAATCGATAACGGAGAATTCAATGAGATTATTAAAAATGTAATCTGTCCTTTGTTGCCATTTAGGAATGGATAGATTTGAAAGAAGTTTGCTTACACAAAAATATAAAAAGTAAGCGGATTTAGCTCAGTTGGGAGAGCGCCAGACTGAAGATTTAACTTCGGTCAAACAAGATATCTGGAGGTCCTGTGTTCGATCCACAGAATTCGCATTTTATTTTTGTGCTTTTTATACATATAATATAAATGATTTTGAATATGCTTCAGTATACCTAACTATAACCATCATCTTCAAAAATACGGCCTGCACTAATCAGTTCGGAAGGCAGGGATTCGATTGCAGTCCAAATGTTTCCTTTGAGATATTTTTCGTCAAGTATTTTATCATCGACTAAGTCGTGAGGAATTAGATTAGTTGCACCTTCTATTGCCCTTGACAGAGATCTCGGAATATTCATATCCTCTAAGGTACTGTTATGCTCATGTTGGTAGAAATTATAAGATATGTTATTTAAGATAGAAAGAGAAAGATCTTGTACTGACATCTCATCTGATCCGTAATCTGAAGATTTTGGTAAACAATACTTATAATTACTGCTTTCACTACTACTACATTTCACAAATTCATCTCCACTTGAACAGGTTTTTATGCACAACTTTCTTTTCTTAGAACCTGCATCAAAACTTGGCGCAGGTTGCGAAGAGTTTAAGGCCAGTGATCCAACAAAATATAGGCTTTCCGTATTTATCACATATGTCGGTTTCAATTCAATGTCCTTCAAGTCGACAGAGAGTTTTCTTGAAATAGGTCTCTTTTGGCTATTCTTCAAATGAGGGGATTCACAAGTTTCAGTCTTCTTCTCTGAAATGTCATTGGCGTTTACAGCCTGATTAAAAAGAGGTAACTGAGTTAAAATCATATGCTCTATGTGTTCAAGTGTTTCTACCTTTGTTATGACATGCTCATCTACACTCTTACCACATTCTTGCGAAAGCAATTTGATTTCTGGTGCAACAGCAGACAGCGGTATTTCTGACGACGACATTGTTACGACTTTTGATTTTCTCTTGGATGGCCTACCTAATTTTGCCTTTTTAGGAGAAGAATTTAGTTTGTTCTGCGAAGTGACGCCAAATACATTTTTTAAAGGCTCTTCATTAATTGACTGACTTGTTGAATTTGTTCTTAGCGTTATCCGCTGTGAAGTTGTATAGTTTGAAGGAGACCTTCCTCTAATAATAAGGGGAGGTGTTTTCATTTCTTGCAATGGGACAAATAGTTCTTTTGTGCCATCTGGTAAAACGATCTCGTCGTGACTACTAAACTTAAAATTTTTTGTTGCCTCTTTATAATCAACAACTGCACCAAATATAACATGTAGACGAAAGTGCCTATTTTGCTGACTAGGCTTTTTAACACTAATGGAAGATGCAAATTGGACACGTTCATAGCGTGCCACTTTCTGTATACAGTCATCTGGATATGTAAATAATAATGCATCTCTATTATATGAGCGACCTTCCTGTTCTCTATGAAAATAAAAAGTTGAATCATACTTTTTCATTTTATTGGTGTTTCTGACATTTGATGCTTCTCTAATTATCTGATGTTTTGGAAGTTCGGATGGAATCAAAGGACATAATGCAGGTGCAAATTGTGGACCCTTATCTCGTTTTGCTGTATGCTGAACTAAATTAATTTCAGTGTGCTCATCATCACTTCTTGCTTTAAGTTGTATTGCGAAGTATTTGGCACTCACCGGTCTTGAATAATCATCAAATGGAGCGATGTGAAAAGAACTTTGTAAAAACTCTTCTAACCCATACGCTGGAGTCTCAAAGGAAGAAACTAATGTAAAATAATTTCTTTTGTAACCAACCCATTCATTTTCAATATGATCAAAGCCTCTATCGATTCTTGGATTTATTTGAAATTTAACACTTTCTCCAGTACTGGAATCAATAACGTTTGCATAGTTATTGACAGGTTCAAAAGGAGGTCCAACTTTAAATTGTAATGTAGACCTTGGTGCGATTTTTAGTTTTCTTTTATCGAAGTAGTTCGAAGTGGTACCGTCTTCATTAATTTTAGTTTGAATCATTGGCTCTTCAACATTGTCTCCAGAGTCAAAATTTTCTAGGGATTCATGATTTTCTACTATATCATTTGTAATATTTCTAAAGTGCATCTCCATGATTAAAATAATATTCAATAAACTTTATCTCCAAAAATTATTTATTTTCGGAACAATATAAGTACTGAGGTTGGTTAGGGACGTGGTTATTATTTTTATAGGAAACACAAAAGATAGTTATACTTTAAAGGAAAGTAAAGGAAAGGAAAGGAACTGTTGTCAATTGTTACTAGATTGGGACAATGTAGAACAGTATGTTAAACAAAAGGAGGGATGATCTTTTTGTGTCAGAATAATAACCTAATAGTTCCAGGATTATTATTTAACTAGAAACAGTTAAGTGTCAT
The DNA here is from genome assembly GCA_030571655.1 of Jamesozyma lodderae. NCBI lineage: Eukaryota > Fungi > Ascomycota > Saccharomycetes > Saccharomycetales > Saccharomycetaceae > Jamesozyma > Jamesozyma lodderae. Next base: position 290,727 of record JAJLYF010000005.1, on the reverse strand, counting down.
ATTTTACTAAAGTGGAATATATCATTAATTTAAAATGAATTTGTGTCGTTAAATTTAAAGAAAAAAAAATTAATCCCTTTTGCCGCCACTAAAAATCATACACATAAAAAGTCGGAAAAAAAAAAAATTACATGTGAGTAAAGCTAACACTTCGATGAATTGTCTGACATATAATATCAAGAAATCAATTTGATCGAGGTATCTTGAAGCTGATCTGGAATGGCGAGTCACTAAAATCAATCCTTTCAATTTTATAAATAGCGACATTGGAAAAGACGAGAGTAATTCTATAACTTTTTCATGTATATGTAATTATAAAACAAAGATATGTCATACAAATTTTGGGTGCTTAATTGATAAAGCATAGACGTCTAAATATAATGTAAACTCGTATATTATTTCATTCATGAACAGGACATGAATACCCAGTGCAATCCCGAATCCTAACCACGTCAAGGCTTTTACCGTATCATTTGTATCACAATGGAATATATCACGAATAATTTTATAAAGAATTAGTTGACATGCAGGTAAAAACACTGGCAAGTTAATTAAAGGATAAGGTTGCTGTGTGAGGTGGTTCACAATAATTCTACCAACAACAAATGCTATAGAAAGGCCAACAGAAAGGACAAATGCAAATGAAATGAATTGTGGCTCAATAACGATCAAAGTAAATACACTACCCATATATAAAAAATATGGTAACAAACCTTTCAGGGCATTTTTAATTTGCGAATTTGAGTTCATTAAAATTTTATCCTTTTTGTAATAGTCAATAACGTTTTTTCTTGCTTGGTAACAGTTACCTACCAATCCAATCGAAAATATGAACATAACCAAATCTGATGTATCAATAACCACAGAAGTGTTCTCATTTAACTGAATGTTCCCTATTTTTGTATGCCAAATCAAATCCGGTCCAAATATCCCTGTTAGGAGGAAAGAAAAGCAAATAGCAAGAATACCTTCCACAGGACCAGATATTTCACCTAAAAACAGCGTGTGTGTATGATATTCTTCCCAGGTGCTTAAATAAAAATTAGTTAGCAATGCAAATTGTGAATATATTAATTGATATGAATATCCCGAACCTAAGGTAGAGCAAAAGATAAATAATGATAAGGTTGTATTGATAGAGTCTATACTATGATCAAATAATTCGCCTAAAGGACTTGACTGACCAATACGACGGGCATGCACACCATCGCAACCGTCAAATGTTTGATACATAAAGACCCCAAATGCATTTGCGAAGTAAACCCAGCGTGGTAATTCTTTGTTCAAATATGGATCATACATCAATGTTATCAAAACATTTAATATTATGAAACCTAAACCACTTAGCGTGATCAAGTTTGGCGCCATCCATTTGGGAAAGACTTTTACGAATTTACCCCAGAATGGTTTCAAAAGATATTTTGAAACTAATGACCTATCCTCACTTTGATACTTGTAGTACTTTAGATTGTCAATTGATCTTCCAGGTAAAAAATAACCCATTTCCTAAATGAATTACGCTCGTTTTTTGAAGGATAATCAAAAACAGTCTCTTATCAGTAGCCTTGGCACTCGAGTCTTAAATTGTGAATAGTTCTATTATTTTTCAATATTTACATTTCTCGAATGCTTCTTATGGAAAGTTTTCTTGAACGCGCCGCAACTCGATGCCATAAAAACTTTCACATGCAAATTTTTCAAGCTAGCTCTGAAGAGAAAAGAAAGAGTGCAGTTGCAACATCAAACAAACGACTACTACTCTTTTTACAGTTACCAAAGCACTATTCACAATAATAATTACTGTAATCGATAAAACTATTTCAGCTCATACATGTTCATACGTACAAAATCATATATATGTGAATATTCGAATTTAACAAAAACCTATTTGCAAGTCATTAACATCTTTGAAACAACACCCAAAAGCTGTTCATTTTCACATGCAGCCGCTACACGTTCTTTATCATTCAACTGCTTATTGACCTGGTTTTCACTATTGTGCGTACCTTTCTTCAATAATATTGTTATTCTAAATCTTGGAGGTAGAGACCTCTCTAGCCTTACACGAATCCCCAAGCCAATCAAAGTTGCCAACGAACAATGTGTAATAGTTGGTGTGATTCGAATTATAACTTCTGCCATGTTTTTTGGATCACCATCATCATGTACTTCGATATCTTGCAAATTGACAATGGACAATTGTCCCAAACTCAAAGGATGCTCCGGATCCTGTATATGCGCTGTCAAGTCGTATATTTCTTGTACATCTACTGGGTCTCTTAACTCACTTGTGTCATCTGTTCTTAGAACTTCATCTTCTGATTCCAAGTCACTTTCCGTAGCTTCGCTACCGCTGGAAAGTTCTGGTACTGAGTTCAATAGCAGTAATTTATCCAACAATTCTACATTTTGCAAAACTTGTGAGTCAGGCGAGTTATCTATCTTGAGCAATAGTTTTTTTCTTTGCAAAGCTGTTGGAGTTCCAAAACTTCCCAGTAGTTGACTATCTCTATCTTCTTTTCTAGATGGAAGTTGATCTATCTCTAAAACATCTGGATTTTCATTAAGATATTCTGACATATTGAAAAATTTACTGAATCAGCTATATGCTACTCTTTTGGTGAAAGGTTGATAGGTTGTAGATATAATCCATTTCTTGTTATCATCCTTCACTTTATAATCACTTTTTTTGTATTAATAATCATCATCTCATCATGGAGCGCGCCCGAAAAGAAAATAAATGCCTGGCAGCAGAATATATGTGGAATGTTAATGTAGAAAATTAAATACTGTCATATCTTAATATATATATATATAAATCAGCACTCAGTCTTAAATGCTTATCAAATCGAAAAAAACAAACAATTTGGTGGTGAACGCTGATGTATACAATTATGCTAATAATTCCTGAGCTTCCTTAATGGCAGTCAGTGGAAACCCCGCTAATTGTGCTACTTTTATGGCATCTGACTTTGTGCAGATACCTTTCTTAAGTCCATAATCATAGAAGAAATCGTTAGTATTTAGTTCTACTATGCTACTGTGATAAAACTTTATTTTATCTAAAAGAATCTTATCTTTTTTTCTATCCATAATAGTTTTAAGTTCTTCTCCAAAATGGGTTGCAAATAGTGATCTACACTGGTTGTGCTTAATCAAATGACTTAGCGTGGCATACGCAATACTCACACCTTCTTTTCCACTAGTCCCTCTCCCAATTTCGTCTAATATTGCCAAAGACCTCTCGGTAGCTCCACGTAATATGAAAGAAGTTTCGATCATTTCCACCATAAACGTGCTCATTTCATTATAGAGATCATCTGCAGAACCTACACGACTAAAAATCTTATCCACCAATCCTATATGCGCACTTGTACATGGTACGAAAGAACCAATTTGGGCTAATATTATAATAATTGCATTTTGTCTAAGGAATGTAGATTTGCCGCCCATATTCGGTCCCGTAATTATCCACGTATCACCGTTATTAAGTTTACAGTCATTATCTATGAATTTTTCCAAGGATTTGCTAGATATACCTTCCTCTACCATAATATGTCTCCCTCCTACAATTTCCAAAGCTGTACTCGAATCCACTTTTGGACATACCAAGTTTTTCTCATTAGCTAATTTTGAAAAGGAAGAAATAGTATCCAAATAACCCAATGTGCTATTTAGAGTTCTAATCTTATTACTACTTGAAACAATTTGGTCTTTTAGTGAGTTGATTATGCGATCTTCTTCCTTTTTTATTTGCAACCTTACCATTTCTGATTTTAGTCCAATGTCAGTCCACGGTTGGTACGATATCCACCTTGTTTGATTGGATTTTGATAAAATATGAAATGTGTGGTCGCGAAGTTTTAAAGATTTTAAATCTTGAGTTAGCTTTTGGACTATGGTTGTGGAGCCGGTTATATACACAGCATACTCACCGTTTTGTCTTTGCTTTAATTGTACTTTTCTTACTCCAATATTCAAGAAATATTCAGAGAGTTCCTCTTGCAGTTTGTACTTTTCTTTTTCCAAATCAGAGTATTTGTCATGGAATTGCTTCAATATGTCTGAATACGAAGAATCAACTACAGAATCTGTGAAAGTATTAAATTCCGACTGCTCATACAATTCTGAGGACTTGGATGTATTACTTTGGAATACATGGTTACTAACATCCTTATCCATCTCATCGATTATCTTTTCTCTATAAAGGATGGCTTCCTCATTAATTGAGTTCAAAATGTTTTCAACAATAGACATATCAAACTTGAGATTATTATGAAGGCTTTTCAATAGTGGTTGTGTATTTTTCTTTGCCTGTGACGCCACATCAATCAAGGATTCGCCAATTTCTGTAGCAAGTTGAATAGATCTAGCTACCTGAATCAGCTCAAGTGCACTGCCCCTCCCAAAACTAAATTTTTGTAAAATTCTAGAGAGATCGTGTATTCCTTTCAAACGGTTTATTAATGTCTGTGTAAAACTCATATTATCATTGAAAAAAGCCACCAGTTTTTGTCTACTTTTGATTTCTTTCAAATCCAATGATGGTCCTGCTAGCCACTGATTTAGTAATCTTGTACCAACTGGAGTAACAGTCCGTCTGATTGAGGATAATAGGGATCCCTTCTTACTATTATTTAAAATAGTTGAGTGCAATTCTAAAGCAGCATTCGTTCTTGAATCAATCTGCATTATTGACGTTGTAAATTGACGTTCTGGGATTTCAAAGTTAATAGCACAATTTGGTAAATGGTCATCAATATAAACTAACGTATTCCTTAAAGCAGCTAATTCTTTTTGAGTGAATGATTGAAATCGATGATCCAGCTGCTTATGTGTATATTCATTTTCGCTTGATGAGAATAGGCCATAAAAGGATTGTATTGTTCTATAATGTGACGGTAAAGTTTGATATTTGATGAAATATTTCTTCAGTTCAACCAGCTCCGGGTACCAGGCGCCTGTCTCAATCTTGTGGGGCAAGATCTCTTTATTGAGGAGAATTTCTTTGGGTTGAATTCTAGTTATGGCTGAAATTAAATCCTTTAACAAAACCTCTTGGACAAATATCTCTCCCGTAGAAACATCACACCAACAAAGCCCGACCTTTAGATCAACTTTAGCGACCGTTTTCATGCAGTTTTGAGGAAAATCAATGTTTAAAAGATAGGAATTTTCTTTGAAATTTTCGAAAGCTTCATCTAGAAAAGTTCCAGGTGTCACAATTCTTGTTACTCTTCTTGTGAACTTGTTTATGTCATTATCAGCTATATCATCGCTTTTAAACTGGTCAACAATGGTAACACTATATCCAAATTGATTAACCAACACCTTCAAATGCCTATTCAACTGACTCATGGGAAACCCAGCGAATGGGACTTTTCCATGGGCATAATTTCTGCTCGTCAATGAAATATTCAACTTGGCGGCATATTTTGTAGCTTGCTCAAAATAAAGTTCGTAGAATGATCCCATTTGAGTGAGTACTACATGATCTACATATGTGTCCATCACTTTTCGGACATGCTTCAAAGAGGGCGGTAACGATATTCTTTTATCTTCCTTTTCTGAGAGAGGTTTCGATTTTCTATTGTCAATAGGTATGGACTCTGCCTCAATGGAAATGGACGGCTTAGGGATTTCGTCCTTCAACGAAAGTCTCACATGGGATACTTGTAAGCCTTGGCTAGTTCCTGTTATTGAATGATTCCATCTCCTTATCATATATCCTACCCTATTTGTCAGTATTCGTTTCATATCACGTCTTCTTCTAATGTAAGTAGAGCCGTGCTGACTGATACATAAAGCTTGTCACCAAAATACCCAGTACTGTTAAATCAGTAAAAAGTTCGCAGATTCAATTTATTTGTTCTCTTGACTATAGATTACTCCATCATCATTAATGCATCGCATCTATTAACTTCATAATGTGTTTCCCAAATGTTTTAGAAATTTCGCGTTCTATAAAGCTCAAAAATTATTCAACTTCAAGCTGATAAAATCAACACACTTTTTGTATACAATACTGACAATATTATATCTTTTCTTTACGTATGCAGAATATTTAAAGGCTAATATAAAATATGATATGCAACTAATTTAGGAAACCTTTACATGATGGTGCGCCACATAGACAAGGTAGACGCTCTTCGTCATCAGTTTCTCTTTCAAATTTATAATCGTAAGTCAATTCTTCATTTTTTGAAATGTCCCTTAGTGCATAAATGACAATTCTTCTTTTACCACCAACTTTGATAATTTTTGCCGTGCAACTTGGTTCACAGCAATGGTTAATAAACCTAGCAATGCCACCTTTCTTAGTAGCGTCAATAACATTATTTTCATCCACTCTGAATAAATAACTTGAACCAATACCGTTCTTTATATATCTCATTTCTCTCATTTCAGCAACCGGTTGCCTGATTCGCTCACCTACATATTCAATAATCATTTCTTTGGCGGCGATAGGTTCTAATGCATATAAACCCCAGTTATGAATAGCTGATCTAGCAAATGTAACGGGCTTTTTTCTTTTGTTTAGTTGATTTAAGGACAATAAATCGGACTCAGAGCCAATGGCAGCTTTTTGAGCTTCGATATCCTGCTGGAATCTTCTATTAATGGCTCTATTATCTCTTGAAGAAGATATTTCTAAGCCTGAAGAAATTGGTTCTTTATTATGGACAGGCTTCATGGATTCTTCCCTTTGGTACATGTTTGGAGATTCTTCCGATACGTCAGTACCGTTATCGTTTTCATTTTCGTTGCCATTGCCATTATTACCATCATGGTAATTGTTATGATGCTTGACCGTGTTTAGTGGTTGATGAAGCTTACGACGATGAGGCAAGTAACATGTCTTTACCCTGTCAGGTATTTTCTTAAAGCCTTCTGCCTTAAATGAACCAGAATGATGTAACAAGGACGAATCTAATGGAATACCGTCATTTAGCTTAGATTGCCAGATATTAGTTTGTTTCCTACTCACCTGGTTACGACGAATCATCCAAACGCGATATTTAATTGTTTCACTTCTTAATTTATTATTATCCCTTTCAGCGTTTTCGTCTGTACCAAGAGCTTTTCTTAACAGAAGCATATCTTCCTCATCTTTGATTATATTTTGTATATCAAAGATAGTTAATGGCTCGTTGTTATCAAACAATTCATCTGAGTAAACTGGCTGAGGAGATTCGGTACAGGATGGCCTATATATTTCTGGAATATGAGATTCTTCGTCGACTGTGGTTTCGTCCTTCAAGGGTATAGAAAATGGTTTCTTATCAGATTCATAGACAGAAGATTCAGGAGTAGTTTGACCAGAACTGATTTTTAATTTCTTATCGTTATGCTCATCACCCATAAAATCTTCAGATTGTTCCTCTTCTTCTTCCTTATCCCCATATTCATCTTCATCTTCCGATGATGAGGATAACGATGTCTCAGAAGTGTGGAACGGAGAAGTCATATCTGTAGAAACGGATATAGGAGTTTGCTCCTTTGATGTGGAATCCTCGTTTAATAGATGAGCCATAGGTTTCATACTTGTTGATAAAGTCTTCTTCCTTTTTGCTAAATGTTCGTCATCTTCAAACTTACCATGAGATTTACGTCTCTTAATAGGCTTCTTTTTAATGTAACCGCCGTATAATTTAAATATATCTAAGTCCCTTGAATTCGTATCCCCACGATTAGTTTCCGCTTTAGCAGTATTTTCTATCTGTAGAGCTGCCGCCTTCTGCTTCTCACTGTCTTTCAACTCTTTCTTTTTGATCAGTTCAGGGAAGTTTGCTGGGTTCAATGCATCAAAAATGGTTGGGCCAATTAATCTTTTTCTAATATCCGTATGTAAAGCCTTTTCCAACTCCTTTAATATAAGTTTTAATGAAGCATCAATTAATTGATCTTTCGTTTTATATGTTATTGGCACATTTTCGTCCAAATTTCTGGTACTTGAGCCACTATATCTGGTACCGACTCTTTCAATTCTTGCCCGAATGAGAAGAAATTTAATGATAACTGGCATTCTTTTGGCTAATGAATGCAAAGCTAACTTCCCTGATTCTGTATCAAAGCATTTCTTGGCCTCTTTTAAGTCGTTGAAGACTATATATATACCTGAATGATGATCAATGAAACGGGCATATCGATAATTTCTTAATTTGTATCTATAATTTTCAACACGAAACCCATGGAAGCTGTTGAAAACGCTTGATACAAATAAACACGGCCTATTATTGACTAATCTTACAAGATCTAAAGGAATCCGTCTATCTTGGGGGTTATAAAAATTTCTGTAGGCTATATCATCAATCAAAATCACATCACTTTTCGTTGAACTCGTTCTATCAGTACTGGATTTTGAGTTAGAAACTGCAACCGGGGCGGCATTCAATTTCTCTACAGTTTTTTTCTTTGCTGATTCTTCCATTAATTTCTTGTGATTCTGATCGACAATTCGTTTTTTAATTTTGTCTAGGATATTATTTTTATTTAGTACAACATTGAATTTTGCACCCATAATGACACAGCTTTTGCCGTCTGAATGTCTTTTCATAGCATTAAATGCAGATTTAGCAGCATCATTAAGCTTACCAGATGAACTTGTGTATTTAATTAAAAATATATGCAAAGGAAGAGCATTGCTCGGATCAATGAATGATTCAAAATGTGCAATTTCACCAAATTTCTTAAAATAGTTTTTAATTGATATCTCTTGAATTATAGTAATATTAGAGTCTGGATATATTACAATTTCGCAAGGTGGTGGATCACCAATCGAATACTTATCATACGTGATTCTCGACAAGGGTGTCAATACCAGTCTGTATTTTCTGTGTGATGTACCTTTAGGGACTACATCTGATCTCTTACGTGGATCCGTTCCTAACTCAGTAGGGTTCCTTGGTTTCATTTTAAGTTTCGAATCGTTTGGTTCCTGCAAAAGGGTATAGCCCTCTTTTGGATACAACCCCTCAGCATTCCAGGTTTTCATTTCATCCGCATGCGTTAGAACTTGATTTACTGGGTCAAAATAATGATATTTTGAAGTGAATATGTCTTCTGTATACCGTATCACTGGTCTAGGTCTGGTAAAGATATCATGACGATTTATGACAGGTTTCTTAGCAGGTGCAGTTGGAACAATAATATTTCTGTTACTACTGAAGTCAGCACCATTCTCATAACGCGATTTGGAACTGTTAGTGGATGACGTAGATAGTGGACGGCTTGAACTGCCATTACTGTATCTACTAGTTGACGCTATATAAGAGTTATTAGAATTGAAACGCGACTCACCACGAGAAGAATTTCCTTGCCATCTGCTCTCGTTATAGGGTACTTGCTGTTGATTTCTGTGAGTGTTATGATGTCGACTTCCTGGAGGAGGTGGATATGATCTGCTATAGTAGCCAGACATGCCAAATTATGCAAATGCTTTTGAAAAATATGTGAAATCCTGTGAGATGACTTACTAAAATTATGAAGTGTTACGTGTAAGGTGGGGTAGATTCCAGTAAAGTTACAGAACAGGTTCTCAAACAGCTTGGATATGACACAACTGAATATATATAGTCTCCATTGTGCTAAAAGTAATATTCAAATACAAAGATGTGAAGCAAATAAATAAACCGTTAAGCTATAATTTTAGATGTTGCTTTCCGATGTTTTGGTGTTTCTCAAAGCTTTTTCACGCCACCCACACACCTCACTATTAATCTCCACACTAGTAAACAGTAATATAGATACAAATAGATGTTAATTAGCTGGATATGATTGTAATTATTTTTACAGTTTACTTAATCATATATGAGTAAGAATAAGTTACCATTTATCCACTGGACCTCATTGCAAATTATTAATAATTTAATGCGATGAATTTTGTTTTATACACAGTTAAATGTCAATATTCGCATTTTAGGTTATCTGAAAAAAAAACATAAAAACAAACATTAGCTGCTTTTAAATAGTGAATAAAGAAATGATCTGCGGTAAGAAACTAACAACATTGGTGTAAACGCAGAGATCAGGTATCATGTCTTCACAACAGATCCAGAGAAGTATTTCTGATGTTCTTGCTTTCGACAAGAGCGATGAAAAGGATTGGACCAAAGGTTATTTAAAGAAACTTTCTTCGGCGACATCTACATTGTACAATACATCGATGAGTAAGGTTATGCTGAGAAAGGATGAAGAGACTGCTAGGTGTCATATATGCGCTTATATGGCGTGTGAGAAGCTAGCTGAAAAGCATGTCGCAGATTTACAATATTATATGGATAGAATACCGTTAGAACCGAAAAAGGTAAGGAATTTAATTGCTGTCTTTAAACAGCAAATCTTTCAATTATCACCAGTAAAGAATTTTCAGTGGACACCTAGTCCCAAGAAAAGAAGTCCCGTTAAAGGATCTAGATCAGCTTCTCCACTGAAGAATAAAGGTAGTTTTAGTGCAAGAGATCCGAAGGAATTAAGAGAGGAATTATTTGGTACACCTAGTAAACTCAGTGGCTCTTCTAAATTGTCACCTACGAAGCCATTAGTAGCCATGAGCAATTCTAAAGAAAAGAATACCGAAAGTGTAGCGACAGTTTCTCCAAGAAGAAAATTAGCATTTGAGGAAGAAGATTCAGAAGATTCAGAAGATGAGGACGAGAGTGACGCACAGGCAAATAATGATAAAAATACATCAATTTTTAAAAAGAGGAAGCTAGGGGATGATAAGGTGAATAAAGATGATGAGCAAAGCCAAAAAGAAGAGGATGAGGAAGAAGAGGAAGAGGAAGAAGAGGAAGAAGAAGAAGATGTAGAGGAAGAGGAAGAACAAGAGGATACAGTAAACCAAAAAATGGTCGCGAAAACACGCAAAAAACGCATAGTGAAGAAACCGTATACAAAAATCAGAGATAATAATTTATTGAATAAGAAATACTGTACTGTGTTTCCCAGTGAGGTAATTGATCTTTGTAATCAATTTGAGTTACCAAAAGATGTCGCATTTCATATTCTGGATCATTATTTACTTCATTCAAAATTCCTAGTCTGTCCATGGCAATTGGTGTGTGGATTAGTATTAAATTGTGTTTTTATCGTATTTCATGAGAGAAGACGTAAAGATCCAAGAATTGACCATATGATTTTGGATAAAATGTTAAGATTAATGAGATGTTCGAGTGATGAAGAGTTAATTTTTTGTATTAAAATTGTCAAAGAATTTATTATTGGAGAGGATTGGTATCGTAATTTACAAATTAGTAATAATTACTTTGATGGTGCCATGTATGATGAAGTAATTTCTACGAAATTAGGTTCGATGTTACAACCAAATAATATTTTAGTTAATGATGAGCAATTCGCTAATTGGAAAAGAAGAATTGAACAGGATTTATCATTAATGAATGATTAAAAGTAATAATAATGATAAAAAAAAAATTTTTTTTTATATACACTTACATAGATGAAACTTTAAAATTTTTTTTTTAAATCATACCTTGAGCACGATAATCAGCTAAAGTTTGTTCGACCTTAGCTCTAATAACAGGATCAGCTCTAATCTTTTTTTGAATTTTGGCAGCTTCAGCAAAAGTAGTTGCTTGTAGTTTTTCATCTAAAGATCTAGCTAAATCAGCTGCATCTTCAAATAATTTAATTGCAGTATCAACATCTTCTTCTTGTAATTTTAATTGAGCCAAACCGACTTTAGCTTGTTCGGATCTTGGATCCAATTTACAAGCTTGTTCTAATAATTCAGTAGCTTCTTTAAAATTTTCTGCACTTGGTTGTCTTGCTAAAGCTGTAGCTTTACCAACTAAAGGTGCAACACCAACATGAATTGTCTTTTGTTCTTGTTCTAACCTTTTAGCAAAATCATATTGTTTACAAGCGGTCTCTAAATCACCTTTATCGGCTAAGATTTCAGCGTAAAAAGTTGGTACTTCTGGAGCAATTGGAAATCTTTTTTTAGCTAATTCAAATTGTTCTTCACAATCTTGAAATTTACCTTCACGGTATGCTAGACAAGCTAATTGAATATATGGGAAAATATTTGATTCATCTAATTCTTTTGCTTTTAAGAAATCTTTTTTGGCATTAACGTAGTCTTGAGTAATGAAATATAATTGACCACGATGATAATAAGTGGCAGAACAATTTGGATCTAGATCTAAAGCTTTTTGGAAATAATCGAAGTATTCTTGATTATCACCTTTATCAGCCATAGTTAAAGCCATATAAATATAAGAATTAACACGAGGGAAGATTTCAATTGATTGTTTAATCTTTTCTTGTGCTTCAGCTAAATCATTTTTCAAAAATTTGAAGATACCAACATATTCTAAAGCGATTGCATATTTTTCAGCTAAAGTTTTATCATTAGCGTATTCAGATTCATATAAATCGCATGCATTTTTAAAATCTTTTTCTGCAATTAGATAACCATCACTAGTAGCATTATATAAGTTACTCAAGGCGTTTGATAATAATTTATCAGCTTCCTTAGATTCATCATAATTATTGAATGATAATTCAGGTTTAAAGATACCAAAAAATGAAGCCATTGAAGTATTTGAAGGTAAAGATTGAGTTTGTTCAGCGGTAGAATTTTCCATTTTATCTTTTAAAATTTTCATTGCTTGTTTATTTAAATTTCTTTCTAACATTGGTTCAATTGAAGAACCACTGAAATCATTATTTAATGATAAGACAGATAAATCAAACATTGCTTCTGAATAATTCTCTAGGGATTCATAAGCGGAGGCTCTACGTAAAAGTGCCTTTGAATAATCAGGTTTTAATTCCAAAGCTCTTGTACTCATTTCAATAACTTTATCCAATTGATTTAAAGAGACATAACAAGCAGAAATATTTGAGTAAAAAACAGGATCCTTTTTCAATTCAAGAGCATAATTATAATATTTTAGAGCTTGATCATATTCCTTTTTCTTGAAAAATTCGTTACCTTTATCCTTTAAGGCAATTGCCATTTTTTCCTTTTGTTGTACCGATAGAGTGTCAATACCAGATAAATCTGGTTCACCATTAGAGTCGACAGGATATATTGGAATTATTGCTGCATCAGTAGTTGTAGAGGTACTTTTCTTCTTACCCTTTTTCTTATTCTTCTTTTTCTTTGAAGAAGTAGGAGTGGATGCAGCATCAGGCGATGAACCTCTACTATCATCATCCTCAGCAGTCGAAGCCGCTTTCAATTGTTGATAGTAATAGAATGCACCCACAGCAGCAGTACCAGCGGCCACAGTAGCAATAATTGCAGTTTTATTTCTCTGTATAAAACCACCTACGGAGGAATCGGTGGCAGACATTGTTTCGTTAATCTATTAAGGGAGGCCAAAAATAATAAAAGAAGACAGCTTTGTTTCTGAATTTTCTAATACTTAGAATAACTAATTGAATATATCGAATGCGATAGGCAAACCCTCTATCTATATATACAGGAGTATAGAGAGATCTAAATATGTAACTAACAATATTAAGCCGTGTATAACAAATCGTACTAACTATAATTTACAAGGTTCAGTTTCATTCAAAGTGTCGTTTTGCGTCCTTTAAGAAAAAAAAAATTATTTCATTAGAGATTGGTTAGAAACATCATTCGCAACGAGGTATAGAATTCATTCCCATTGGGATTTATTCTCTCTTCTGGCCCTTAACCACTGTTTCTTGCACTCTCGATAGGCATCGAAGTAGTCTCTGCATAGGGAACGGTCGTAGTTGTTCATTTCGAGACATTTCATCGACATCTTGGACGATTCTTCGCATGGATCGTAATACTGACTGTCTCCCTTAATTTGGAACTTATACTTACTCAGTGTTGATTCTGGATTATCAGGATAATATTTGAAGGACCCTGGATCAGCAGGAGTGAAATTGACCTTTGATTTATCTGTTTCCGGCAGTTGCGATGATGCTGAAGATATAGCGGAAACAGACACAGCCTTGTTGTTGTCGTTTTCAAGAATCTTGCTATCTTCCTCAGTGGAGGAATTTTTAGTCTTGTTAGTGTCTTGCATTACTGCTATCTACCGCTATCTGCTGCTGACAAACTGTTTTCTTGTGGCTCTTATCGTTGTTATAAAACCTCTTTTAAAGTCCAGCAAGAAAACGGAAACAAGAAATTGCAAAGAGTGTTTCAAACAAACCGCTGCTATTACACATATCGAATTATACACAAGTATCTTAACAAGATTGGAATACGGTACATAAGCTACTAACATACTAATCAATAAACACACACCAATACACACTAGCATACAACACTAATCTACCTCCTCAGTTTCACTCTTTCTTCAAATCAAAATCGTTGATATTTTCTTCTCCAAATTCAGAAAAATTCAAATCAGAAAGAGAAAGAGAAAAAAAAAAACAAAAATTTTATATCTTTGGAAACAACAAAAACAAACGATAAGGATTGTTAATTAAGAAAATTTGACACATTTTTGAAACTGTAATATTTTATTATTACTTAGTGGCATAGCTGTAGGATAAAAGTTCATTACCATTTTGACTCCAGATCACATCTCATCAGCATTTTCGCCGAGTTCATTATTTTTTAAAAACACCACCACGTTTTTTTTAGCACACATATACACAATCAAATACAAAAGATTGTCGTTGTTGTTTTTTTCACTTCATTTCTTCTTTACTGCATTACTGTCAACTTCACTTCTCTTATTATCTGCAGTTTTTTAAAATTTAGCATCCTTTCTACCCCACTTACACCTGATCCACCCCCTATACAGAATTGATAATTCACTAATAAAGGGAACAAATACGAAAAGAAAAATAATTATCCTTTAGAAGTAATGTATACGCCAATACCATTAGCAAATAGACCATCAAACAATAATTCTAATAATAATTCATCAACTACCTCCCCACAATCCGATGATGGTAACAACGCATTAGCCGCTTTTGGTATCTCGACAAATAATAACAATAATAATACAAATATTGATATTGTAAATAATAACAGTAATAACTCTGCTGCTAACAATAACAATAGATTAAATACAGGTGGCTTTAATTCTTTATTGAGCACTTTTGGAATTAGACAAAATAATAATACTCGCGGCAACACTACAACTAGCAATAATTTCATGACTGAACAACAACAACAACAACAACAACAGCCTCACAGTAGTAATGACCATCGATCACAGAGTAATCAAGTTCATCTGCCAATAACGTTATCTTTAACAACAAATCAAAACAACAACAACAACAATAATAATAACAATACCACTGATTTATTACCGGGCAATAACAATAACCCAAGTAATAATGCTCATAATAACTTAGAACAAATACAAATTGCTAACATAAATAATAGTAATCCAAATCTATTATCCTTATCTAATAATAACAGTCTCAGCCAGTTAAATCAACAAACACAAAATATTTCTACAACTTTGAAAAATATACGCCATTACGTTTATGCTGCTGGTCAAAAAAATGCTGATTTCCTTTTGCAATTAGATTTACCACCAGATACTGTACTACCACCTCCTTTAAGTGAAAAAGAATTAAAATCACGTAAGGATAAGAATAATTTATTCAGTATAAGATTAACCCCATTTATAGATAGTTCTTCAACTACAAATCAAGGCCTTTATTTTGATCCAATTATAAGAACAGCTGGCTCAGGGTCACAGTTAGTTATTGGTAGATATACAGAAAGAGTACGTGAAGCTATTGCCAAATTACCTGAACATTACCATCCAGTAGTATTTAAATCAAAAGTTATCTCAAGAACTCATGGTTGTTTTAAAGTGGATACTCAAGGTAACTGGTTTATTAAAGACGTTAAATCATCAAGTGGTACTTTTTTAAATCATCAAAGATTATCTCCAGCCTCAACAATGTCTAAAGACGTTTTACTTCACGATGGTGATATCCTTCAACTGGGTATGGATTTTAGAGGTGGTACAGAAGAAATTTATAGATGTGTTAAGATGAGAATTGAATTAAATAAATCATGGAAACGTAAAGCTAATGCATTTAATAAAGAAGCCCTTCAACGAATAAAAAATTTACAAAAATTAACAAACGGTGGAATAGAAGAAGAAGATTGTTCAATTTGTCTTTCTAAGATTAAACCTTGTCAAGCTATTTTCATTTCTCCTTGTTCACATAATTGGCATTTCCATTGTATCAGAAGGTTAGTAATGTTATCATATCCCCAATTTATTTGTCCAAATTGTAGATCTACTTGTGATTTAGAGGCAACTTTAGAGAGTAGCGATTCGGAAGAAGATGATGATCTAGAATCTGATGATGAACAACAACAACAACAACAACAACACGATACTTCTGCTGATGAAAATAGTGTTGATACAACTAATGACAATGAATCATTGAACAATCACAACGAAGATGAATTTGATCAAAATAACAATAATCCAAGTGCTAGTAATAATAATAACAATGATAATGGCGACGTTAATATTAGAGATGTCGACCGTGGTGTATTGAATCATCTACGTATCGGAATGGAAGATCCAAAGGATGATATCGATATGGAAGATTAACCGGTTTTTGTCTCTATAACGATATCAATGTATATTCACGTGAAATTTTAATATTTTTCATTTATATCTATTTAACTCAATATCTTTATTTGTTACCATTAACGCTCCCAATAGAATTCTCATTTGTTGGTTGACAATACGAGATTCTGGTTTGATTTACATATGATTTACGCATTGATTTACACCGTTGACACCTCAACCGAAAGACTTCCATGAAATACTATCCTCCACTGAGGCTACTACATTTCCTTATATATAATCTAAAATCCAAAAAAAACAACATCTCATTACTATATATATATATATATTAGCTTACATACAATTATACGTCTCATGAAGGTTTGCAATAACTAGTTGGAATCAAACCTTTGGCACCATTAACTTCACCAAATGTCCAACCACTTCCATCATCACCTTTAATGACATTAACAACATCGCCAGCGTTAACGCTAAGCTCATCTGTATCTTGAGCCTCGTAATCATACAGCACATCCATGGTTCTCTTGGGTAATGTATTACGTCTTCTGGGTGGTGGTACACTTGGAGGCGTATGGCTTTTCGTAGTAATACTAATATAAGTAGTCGGAACTAAACCTGTCTCACCTGATGCTAAATTGTGTATCTTTGTCCAACCTGATCCTGTATCTGAAGTAACTAACTCAATTGAATCACCTGGAGAAATAGATATTTCATCTGAATCTTGTTTGGCATAAGCAAATAAGACTTTATTACCGTTGGAATTTGAAGTATTGTTTGCATATGCACTTTTACTCGTTGTTGTGGTTGTCGCAGTGGTAGTGGTTTCATAACTATGATTAGATGCGACATCGTTAACATCCGGTGAGCCAACGTTATTGCTATTATGATTTTTATGATTATTACCAAATAATGATAATCTATTCTGATGGCTACCCGACGATGAAGAGGTTGATGGAGCTGAACCTCCGTCACCTAGAATATTCAATGACTTAAATTTTGAGAAAATGTTTACACCACCTTTCTTTCTCTTTTGATTCAAATCAATGTTATCAGTCGACAGATCGTATTCATCTGGAACATTATTTTGAATACTTTCAATAGTAACCTCTGCCTGTAATTTATTTGTTTCATAAATAACGAATTGTTGAGCAATATTTAAATAATTTTTCAAATTCTCATAAAACTTTTGTGCATCCATATCACGATTCCCATTAGCTTCAATATCATTTTTCAAACTAACTTTTATCTTGTTAAAATTAGCTAATTTTGATAATTCATCCTGTGTGATATCTTGAATCTTGTTGTAATCCTTTTCAGCTTTTGCTAATTTAATTCTCAATTCTTGAACCTCAACCTCAGATGGTACAGCAAATGTTTCATCTTCATGCCATACTGGAGATGGTTTATATTGAAAATCAGCTGGTTCTTTCCAATTTTTAACATTATGTTTAATGAACATTGCTGTACTTAAAGATGGTTTATTCTGAGTAATAACTTCATTAGCTTTTAACAATTGACTCTTGACAGATTCACAAAATGAAATCTCGACATTACTTGCATCTTTCCAAATATCATTTAAGAACAAAATTCTTGCTTCATTCAAATCTTGTAAAAGATCAACAACTTCTGGAATATCTTGAAAATAATATTTATCTTTAATTCTATTTGCTTGATTAATTGTAATCAAATAATCATTTTTACAACAATTCATTTCAATTTCTTTCTCCTTTAATTTTTTCTTGTTTCTTTCATTATTACTTTTGGTAACCTTGTTCCTTGCAAGTTCCATATTCGAACAAGAATCATCATATTTCTTTTTGGCTTTTTCTAATTCAGTATAAGCTGATTTTTTCTTTGTCTCCATTTCATTATTAAATCCATTAATCTTATTTAGGGTAAAACCCAATTTAGCATTCAATCCATTTAATTGACCAGCAATTTTTTTATCAAACTCTCCACTCAATTGATTATGACTGTTAGCAATAGATTCAGTTTTAGTTAATATATCCCTCCAGGTAACGACTGATGCAATCTCTACGGAGCCGGGAGTAACAGTTGGAGTTTCACCAACAGATAACATAACAGTTGAATTACTTGTCTTTGTGAAATATTCAGAAGTTAATGTTCTCAATTTTTCACTGTATTCTTTTTCTAGTTTTGCCCTTTCCTTATAAAATAGTTCGAGATCTCGTAGCCATTTGAAATTAGCTTGAACCCACTTATAGGTTTCCCCATACGAGTCCTTCAGCTCATTACCAATTGATAATTGTGCACTCATTATAGTAAAAGTGATCTGTTTTACTTTGGTTCGGGTGTGGGGTTCCCCTATATATATAGGAAAATTGTCTATCAATTTTTTTTCAGATTACATATATATATTTATATATATTTTTTTTTTCGTTTAAATTGCGATTGAGTGAAAGCATATAAATGACCTTATATTATGTAAAGTAGAAAGAGAGTAAGACAATGAGCACAAATGCAGCTAAGACGGGGATGTCTGAACAACATCAATTTCAATTATTCCAAGAATCGTTACCGAAGATCAATAAATTAGTATACGAGATGCTAGTGAACGAAATTGTCCCGCTATCTATGTTAGTTGAAAAAAATATAGAGAATGGTGATGATAGTGTTGAGGTTGGTTTAACGAAGTTAAGTATAGATAATGATGATTTCATACCGGCGCATAAATTGGTAAATGAGTTATCTGAGATCAAGGATGAAGAGCGATATAATAATGTTATTGAAAGAATAAGAAATATTGGGTTTCAAATTGGTAATAAGATATCTGAGCTTTTAATTTTTAATAATAATCCCAATTTACAATTCAAGGATATGGATTTATTATTAATAATGAAATTTATATGTCGCGATGTTTGGAAACAAATGTTTGGTAAACAGATTGATAATTTAAAGACGAATCATCGTGGTACATTTTATTTAATTGATTATGATTATCAACCAATACAAACTTTTTCAATAGAAGATGGTGAATCTAAAAAGGAGTTAAAATTAGTTGAACCATTTTTAGAGTTCCCAGTTGGAATAATTAAAGGTGTATTAGCATCATTAGGTCATTCATCAGATGAGATAATTTGTTTGGCAACATATATCGATAGACCCAATAATGAAATTCCAATTGATAGATTTCCAAAAGGTATAAGTTTTCATGTACAGGTAACAAATCAACAAAAATAGTATATGAATATATATATATAACAAAAGAAAAAAAAGTTAAAAAAAGAATATTTATTTTATATGTATATAAAAGGGGGAGGGAGGGGCAAACAAAAGTTTAGTCCAGCTAACTTTTGTAATTAATATTTTTAAACTGTACTTGTCCTTGTCCTTGATGTCCATTTTGAGGAGGTAATGTATAAGGATCTTGATGATCGAATGATGATGATGATGAGGGATTTTGACCCGGTTGTTGGAATGCAGTATTAGAAGTATCATTGGATTGATTAGTTGTTGTATTTTCAAATAAATGATTTGATTGAATATTTTTTAAATTTGATGCAGTTGGATTTAATGATAAAACATTATTTAATTGAGGGTTTTGAATTTGATTTTGATTTGTTGTTGTTTGGGAGATATTATTTTGTGGAGTTGTTGTATAATTTGAACTTGAATTTGAATTTGTATTAGAAGAAATGGCGATATTTGAAGTTGGACTTGTTGTTGATTGGTGATTTGATGGTGGTGATAATTCGTTATTTGGTATAATTCTCGTACTACCTTTACCTCTACCTTTAATACCTTTATTTGAATTTTTATAAATTGAAGCGAAATAAGATAATAAATTTTTATCATTATTTGAAATATTATCAAAATTCGTATCTAATTGAGCTAATTTTGTTGTTAAATTTAATAAAGTTTGTAAATGAAATCTATTTTGATGTGCTTTCATATTACCTAATTGAGTGAAAGTTTTATTACAATTATCCAATTTACAAATAAATGGTTTAATATTTTGATGAGTTAATAAATGAGCAGCTAAATTACCCTTTCTTGAAAATTTTTTATAACAAATTTCACAAGAATATGGTTTTTCACCTGTATGTAATCTTTGATGAGTTCTTAGATTACCACCTTGAGTGAATTTTTTACCACAGTATTGGCATTGAAATGGTTTATGACCAATATGAGATCTAACATGAACTTCTAAATGAGTTGATTGTGAGAATAAACGATGACAATATTGACATTCATATTTTTTATTCTGTGGTGTTGTGGTTGCGGTGGTCTGAGGAGGTGCAGGTTGTTGTTGTTGTTGTTTTAACAAAGGAATATTTTTAGTTTGAATAGGTAATTTTGGTTTTTCTACACCGCCTACTAATTCATTTTCAGAAGGTAAAATTTTTGAATCTGAATCAATTAATAATTCACCATTCGGTTTTGTTTTGACTTTATCTGTGATACCTTTTTTCCTTGCTTGTATCATTAACATTAGTTGATCAACTTTTGTCGTTCCAATTAAATTTCTTTTACTCTCTTCGTCATTGTCGTTGTCTGCGCTTTTCTTTTTCTTTGTTGGAGGTTGAGCAGCAGATAGATCTTGCAAGATTTCCTGTTTGATGGAATTATTATCGTAAGAATTTCTCAAGGATGAGTTTCTTCTTTTGAATTGAAATTCGAAATCATCGGGGTTGAATTTCAAAGAATTATTTCTTGAATTAAGTAAAGAATCTTGTAGAGGAGCGGGTTGTGGAGGTTGTTGATTTGAAATGAAAAATGGTTCAAATTCATTAGGTTTGGTTACGGGCGGAGGTGCTGGAGGAGGATGTGGAATAGACGGTTGAATAATTGTTGGTATAATCATTGGAGGTTTCATTGAGTCCTTTCTTTGAGTCATGAAATCCAACTCATTTGAATTTGGATCATAAAATGCATTAGAGTTTGAGTTTCTCTTTTCGTATGAGAACGAAGGGGTCTTAAATTTGGGTTGTTCGGAAGTTGAAAGAGAATTCGATTGCTGTCTAGTGAACGGTTGCTGCCAGATAGAGTTAACAATAGAGAAACCTCTACCGAACTGGTTAATATCTCCACCAGGAGGAGGAGGGGGTATCCCTCCTTGTACAGCAGCTCCCGCTGGTGGTGGTACTTGTTGTTGTTGTGCAGCAGCAGCAACAGGAGGAGGAGGACCTGGAGGATAAGTTATACTATAGCCTCTCTGTTGTTGGTCTGGAAAATTTAAAAAGGAGTTTATTGAACCGTCGGTAGATAATCTAGGTTGTATGAAATTAGTGTACATTGATAGCGAGTCATTATTATTCTGAGGAGCTTGTTGTTGTTGTTGTTGTGAGTCTTTTAAGTTTTGTTGATTCATAGCAATACAGACATTTGTATACGATAAATAGTTAATACTTTTACACGGAGTTTCTGGGAGGGTCTGGTCTAACTGCACCGGAAAAAGAACAGAACAAGATTTCTGCATTTCTTTATTTTTTTGTTCCCTTTTTATAAATCACGAAAACGTCAATCGCACCGGTTTCCGCCGCGCCGTTTCTTCAGCCCCTTGCGCTTTCTCGTGCGGGGAAAGTGTAAGTTGAAAATCAAAAAAACTGGAGTTTAAGTTCTACATTGCGTGGTGTGTGGGCTGCCACGTTTACCAGTCGGCGTCTTCCCAACCATCATCATCGTCGTTTTCGTTTTCTTCTTCAACAACAACAACCGCAGAATCTGCCAGAGAATCTGCCGGAGAATCAGCAGCACCGATGTCCAACCCGGCCATAAACGTGGAAACCATCTTGTCCATTTCCTTGTCGTTGTCTCTGTCAAACACATATTTCGTGTTATTGTTGTTATTGTCTGAATCCTCTGTGGTGTCTTCTTCTTCGGCGGCTGTCTCCAGTCTCTCCAAATATACACCAAACAATCGTTTCGCCTCTGTTCTGACTCTCTTGTTCGAGTCCAGTAATCCCGGTGCAATAACACTCATTATCTTACTCGCGATTACCTCGACACTAAACGTATCTACACACTCTCTTAGTCCGTACAGAGCCGCTAACCGCGTCTCGATATTCGGGTCCTTTAACGACTTGGTGAATATTGTAGCCAGCACCGTATCACGATTTCTTGAATCAAATTTAGGTGAGATTTTAATTACGGTAAGAATCGTCTCTGTTCGAATCTCAGGATCGGAATCTACTTGTGTCTTGGCTATGTTACGCAGAATCTCATTGTTTAATTGTCGTTCTGTTAGTTCGTTGGCAATGCTTGGTATCGTTTTCAACGTGATTAATCGTAAATTTCTATCTGTATCAATTAACCCTTGTAAATAAAATTGGAAAATTTTATCACTGAAATTAAATCGTTGTTTTAACGGTTTTTTCATTAACCGCGGTAAGTTTATCAATAACAGGAATCGCATTTGTCTATCTGATAATCTAAACATCTCGTAAATTATTTCATTTATACTATCGTTCAATTCAATTATGCTATTATCTTCAATGATTAAATTTATCAATACAGTGACAAACAATACCATATCTTTATCGTTATTTCCTGACATGATCCGAATCTTAGCACATATCTCCGGTATAATTAAATTCTTAATAAATCCAGGTGTTAAATCATTCACGTTTTTTTTACTCTGTCCTCTAACATAATTATTCAAATATTCTTCAACAAATAATTTCATTAGTTTCAATTTATCTCTAACTTCCTTAATATGTAACTCTTTCATCTCTTTGTAAATTTCAATCATCATTGTTCCATTACCCCATTTCACTTTATTGCTAAATTGTTCGATACTCATTCGGCCTTTACTCATCATATTTATCATCATACTCCATTCCTTAGGACATGGCATCTTCTGTAATATTTCACCAAATTTTATACTATCCCGTTCATCTCTCCCTGCTTCTTCCTTTGACCTACATCTCTCTAATCCAAATATACACCATTCTCCAATTTCATTGTAATAAATACTATCAACACTTAAATTACCAATAACAAATCGTGGCTCCATCAACTTCAATACCTGTACCAAATCATATATTCCCATACCCAAACTATCACCACCAGCTTTTAACTTACTCACGTCCAAAGGTGTAACGTAATCTGTCACAATCAATACTGACTCATACGAATCATCCATAACATCAACAACATTGCATAACCCGGGGATACGTATCGTCTTGGCGTTCCTAGCACAATTCATTACTAATTCTCGATTGGCATTAACACATGGTTTGAAAATTGTCAATTTTTTAGATCCATCCTTCTTTAAATACCCTTCATATAATTCCCATAGTACTGTTGAATGATATGGTTCATTATTAATACTATACGGTAATTGAAAATTACTTATATTCTTAAATAATCCACTAAAATTCATCCTTGGAGATCTTTTACTTTAACAGCAATGCTTGTTTTCATGATTTTTTTTTCAGTTTTTTTTTCACTCTTGTTTATATAATATTCGCGTTGTTGCAAATTGCTCGAAATGTTCTGTTTAATGGTAACCCAACTATATTATAGTAATCACCTTCAATTCGTTTGATCAAAATTCCACTCATACTCTGAATCTTAAATCCACCTGCTACTTTCAATCCATCTTCACTCTCAACATATTCTTCAATAACTCGTAACGGTATCTCCTTATCAAAATATAAATATGAAATTTCATGAAATTGTTCAATCTTATAATCATTACAATCATTCCATACTATTAAACTAACAGCTGTAATGACTCTTACCGGGTTTTCATCTATATAACAAAATTTTTTCAAGTTTTCCAATTGAACTTCTTTCAATTCTGGTTTTTCATATATCTTGTTATCCTCATCAACAACAATCGTATCCGCACAAACAATCATCTTCTTTCCTCCTACCATTTTTCCATCAATTATACTCTGTGCTTTATGGTACGAGGTATCACAAACATAACCAACCGGGTCGTCAACATAATTTCCTTTATCTAAATTTTCTTCAAACGTTGGTTTAATAATTCGGAATTTTTTAAATCCCATCGTTTCATGCATAATCTCATATCGTCTGGGTGATGAGCTAGCTAAAATTATCTCATAATTCTGGCATATTTCATCAATAATTCCTAGTTTCGGTGTCATTGTCGTCTTCATAAAAGGGTGAGATGTTTTCTCTTTGAATGTTCCTCTTTTTTTTTTTTTTTTTCTTGGTTTCCCGCTTATATACTCATTACATAGGTTGAAGACCAGTAAGAATCAATCTGTCAGTAAATCTATAAATTTTTTCTGCATGTTTCTTGGGTATTTCTTTCTTTTCTTCCTCTTCTTCCTTTAAATCCATTGGCTCATCGAGCTCCTTAGGCTCGTCGTGTTCCTTTGGTGACTCTACTTCTGTTTCTGATTCAGTTGGCGAAACTTCATAGTTATGGACCTTTTTTTGTATAGATGCTGCATTTGGAAATGCTAATTCTGTACCAACAAGCCTTTCCCAATTACCTTCATATATCTTATCTCCAATTCTAATTAATGGTCTCTCTTGATCAAGACCAGAATATTGAAATATCGCTCTATGATCAATTTCTAATTTCTCTTTATAACTACCACTAGAAAGATCAACACTTACATAAACTGTCTCTGTCTCGTTTTCTTCTGTCTCATCTCTTGAAATTTCAGTTTCAAAATTCCATGCTCTTTCATCACCATATTTTAAAAATTCTGTATTATTATTCATTGTCATTATCCATTTCTTACTTGTACTCCTAGTTGCACCAGGTCCCTCTTCCTCCTCCTCTTCATCATCATCATCATCGTACTTCCCTGAAATATTTACATATTCATACTTGTCTAATGAACAGCTACTGGCTTTTAAAATAGATTCCTCATCGTCCAATGGTTCATTGCAACTTTTTTTCCCTATTAATTTCATTCCAAGTGATATTTTAATTGGTGCATGTGTAATTAATAGAACTGTTTCCATATCGGGATACATGCTCTCTACTTTCTTCAAAAAGTCATCCAAAAATTTCCCACATCTCTCAAACAGCCCTACTTTATCTTCATTATTAGGTATAATTTTTGTACCGTACCCCCATTCCTTCTTTAACACTTTAGGAAATAAATTATTCAATATTTCAAATTGCGCAGGTATAGGCTTTTTTGTCCCTACAGGGAACCACTCACTCAAACCTGGATCAATACAAACAGGTAAATCTAATAATTTTGAGACATATTTTGCCGTCTCTACACATCTATAAAATGGAGATGAACAAATGAGATCTGGCTGTGTATCAATTGATAAGATGTAATGAGCTAATTCACGCGATTGATTAATACCATGCTCCGATAAAGGAACATCTGTCTCGATCCCCGTACGTGACTGCAATTGCTGATCCTTTGGAAGCCAGGATGATGAGTATCCATGTCTTGCTATGTATATAGTTTTAATTGCCATATTTGTTTCACTTCTGCTGAATTTGCTTTCTGACTGTTTACTTAGATATAAGTTATTATTTTATTTTTTTTTTGCTCTTTCGCGATATTAAATATGTAAATAAATGCTATAAACAAAAATTATGTAACTTAAGTTAAGTAACAACACCAACAAATTTAACAACACATAGTATGGCTCCAGTACAAAATAAAAGAATCAAAACTCTTTCTGTAAGCAGGCCTATCACGTATGGTAATACAGCGAAAAGATTAGGAGACATCAAACCACCAAATGCTCCTGCGGAACATACTCATTTATGGACAATATTTGTTAGAGGTATAAACAATGAAGATATATCATACTATATAAAAAAAGTTGTTTTCAAACTACATGATACATATCCTAATGCTACAAGAATAATAGACACTCCACCTTTTGAGTTAACAGAAACGGGATGGGGTGAATTTGATATAAATGTTAAAATTCACTTTGTCGATGATGCCAATGAAAAAGTATTAAATTTTTACCATAGACTACGATTACACCCTTATGATATGACACAACCAAATCAAGAAGAAATTAAATCCATATTTTATGACGAAATTGTGTTTAATGAACCAAATGAACAATTTTTTCAAACTCTAATGACTAAACCAGGTAATTTATTGCCTTCCAATAAAACTGAACAATGTCCATTTTCAAAACAGTTGGAAATTGAAGAAATTAATAGAATCGATGCTGGAATAGAAGAAGTTGATAAAGAGATTGAGGAGTTGAAAAAAAAAATTGCAGAGAAACTAACACAATGAAAATACTTTTATTCTTTTCTATTTTTTTTAGTAAGTATAAACATCATTTGTATAAATATTTTATTTAATTTAAAAATGCATTGATCATTTTGGGGTCAAAGGTTCCCATGAACTTATTAATTTACCTCCCAATTGTGGTGTGGAGTTGGTATTTTTCTTTTGTAGTACTGATGCGTTTCCTTTTTGATCTGTTGCCTTTTCAACCGTATTTGAATCCGATTTTGGGAAAGTAGATGCCGTATTCGATAAAACAGGTGTTGATGATGAGCTACTGCCATTCTTTGGAGTTAAGATTGTCCCACTAAAACCTGGAGGAGGTGATACTGCCTTCGAGGATTGTGTAATATCTATATCAGTTGGTGGTGGAATAGGCCTTCTCAATTGACTAACGTTGCTACTGCTACTTCCAGTACTACGTATGGATTCCATATCTCCAACTGCTGTCGATTGTGGAATTTGAACTTGCTTATTTGACTCAGTTTTGTTATTGTTACTCTGAATAAGAGCTCCTGATGCTAAGTTCCTAAATGCTGGTGGTGGAGGTGGACGTAACGAAGGTTTAGATTTAGTTGGGCTCAACGATCTTTCTGGTGAAAAAGGTTTGATACTAGATTCATCATCAACTTTTCTAGGTTGTAGAATTGTTGAAAGTTCTGAATTAGATCTGGATATTGATGATGTTCGGCTTGTCATACCTGAATGCGATGGGTCCTGTGTTAATCCTACTCTGCTATTACTATTACTGCTGTTCATATCTAAGAGGCTTACGTCACTTGGTATAGCAGATGGTAACGTCTTACTCATAAGGTCATCATCATTTAAACCTAGATTAATTAATTGAGCACTTAAAGAACTTGCCTCATTTGGATGACTATTTTTGTAATCATTGTATAACTGTCTAGTTAATCTAATCTTTTCAGATTCATCAATAGTGACAACGCCAGCGCGGTAAGCTGCATAGACTGGTCTATGGTCACTCATTTTTAATGGTGCGTCAGAGTATGCTAGCGCGAATAGGTTATCCCCTTTGTATACAATCCTATCTGTCCATGACGGTGTTCTTGCTTTTTCTGAAGAGTCGTAATTATCAGTATCATTATCATACTTATAAGTAGGACGGAATTTGATGGCAGGCTCCTTAAAGCCCTTCAACACAAATCCGGAGTTCATTTCTGAAGTTAATTGATCGTAATGCATTAAGTCATTGATATAACCTTCCTTTTTGGTATTCAATTGTCTTCTTACCTCTTCATTTGATAAATTTAACCTATAATTTGTATCTCCAAGCCAAAAGATAGAATCATGATGTGAGATATTTTTTGATCTAGTGAAATTTATTCCTTTAACAATACTTTCATAGTCATTACGACGATCCTCGATATTGGTAACTCCTGCAGATAGATGAATGTTAACAAAACAAAATGACGTTGCATCATATTCAAATCTAATCGCAACTGCACCTTTATTACCAGCAATACCACCAAATCCAGTCTTCTTTGTGGAACCTTCAACTTGCTTGACCTTGTTTGCCTTATCAGATTTAACAAAAAATAAAATTAATAAAGAAGACATTTGTTCAGCTCTTAATAACAGATAGTTATCGTTAAACTGATTTAGACAATCCTTCACCATATTTTCCCAAAAAGAACCCTTTGTATAATCTGCGTTAAGAATAGACCCGGCAGTCAGTTCGATCACTTCTTGCAATCCAAGAACGACAACATCAGGTTTGAATTTATCACCTATTGGAAATAACCACTCGGATAGATCGGCTCTTCTCGTGGTACCATTGACATTGTAAGTACCGATGAATACATTCATTGATGAACGTGAGGTGTACTTATCTGACAACTTTTCTAATTGAGAGCTGACATATTCGTTAATAGGATCATATAATTGGACTGCCTGTTGATATGGTAGTCTACCTAGTAGAGCATCAATATTTTGCTGTTTACCCTTATCCATAAAGTTGTTAATATACATTCTACTCACAGATTTAGTAGCATCAGAAAGTGCACCTGCAATAGACATTTTACCCTTCCTCGAAAAAGACGATTTAAGAGCATTGGTACCTGTATAAATTTGGGAGACCTGGTCACCATGGTCAGCCCATAGCGTGTTGTGTTTGATAACAAAATCGTCGTCCTCAATATAACTGGTTTTAGTGATAAGTTTAAAATCCTCTAAAAATATCTTGAATGCAGCAAAGGAGATAACTTGCTGAACTAAATTTGTTCTATCTAGACAATCCAAACAATTCGTCCTGAATATACCATGTTGCTCAGAGATGACCTTTCTAGCTTTGACATCATAGGCGAAATAACCTGAAACTAATAATGAATCCATTATCAACGGCACAACTCTACTTACAGCAGAAAACCCCTCCTGTGAAGTTTCTTTATGGAAATCAAATGCTGTATATAAAATATCTTCTCCTAATTTTATCTTCTTGGATCTTTTAATGTGATTCAAATAACGTTGTGATAGTTCTATTTCAGAGCTTTTAGTCGATAATAAATTTACAACATGAACTGGGCCATATTTTTCTATCGATTTTTCAAAATGTTTATCAAAAATTGGTTGCGTTGCTTCAACAGATCTTGTAATTTGTACTTTGGGATTTATTAGAGATGTATCTTGTTCCCAAAATACAGGAATACTTCCTCTAATTTCAGTGAATGCATAACAGTAGCTAGTACAATACATGATAAATTCTGTTTCAACAAAATTGGCAACATTGGATTCATCATCAACACCACGGGCGTTAAATCTTGTCCCTGCTCGTTTCCAACTTTGTTTCGAGATAATTGTCAAAGCAACTTTAGTCTTTTTCACATATGTGATGAAAGTTTCAGCAAAACCACGAATAACAGTAGTTAAAAATCCTTCATCATCTAAAACTTGTTTTGCCTGTGTATCTAATCTATCTCTGTAGGTAATAATCTCCTCCATCAAAAATGAGTTCCACATATATTCTTGTTCAAAGTTATCGGCACTCAATGAATGGGTACCATAACCACGATTCTGTAAAGTGGAGGTCAAATCAAAGTCAGAACTATAATAGAATGAACCATTTGATAAAAGTTTTTTGAGTTCGAAACAGGGTTGTTTTGGTAATGTTTCATCAGCAGAGTCTGAATCTGGTAGGATAGGGTATCCATTGGAGTCTATGTCTAAGAAATCCCAAGTTGAATCATTTAAACAGAAAAAATCCACTGAAAAAATTTTGTTAACTGTTTCGCCTGGGGTTGGTGCTGCAACTTTGGACTTACCAGTAATGGTTGCTATAAAAACTAAGCCCTCCATCTCGATAAGGCCAATAAATCCGTGGACTTCATTACTAGTTAATCTCGTAAAGCCTTGATTATTTATTGAGTCTTTGGGTACTAATTCTATGGCACATAAGGGTTTCTCATGCTTGTTTGCATTATTAGTTTCTGAATGAACTGATTTAAAGATAAGGGCATATTGTTTGGAGACAATTGCTATCCTTCTCTCTGGATGTTCAGATACTAGTATGATCATTGGTCAAATAAGACAAGGAGTAAAATAGTGTTGCGCTGAATTCGTTTCGTCTTTCACAGCAGTCTTATACGATGGTGTGGATGAATTGAACAATAATCTTATATTTTATAAAAGTGTCTATCCTCTCTATGATATATATATATATCCACAACTTGGATATGTTTGAAATTGCTGAAGCTGAACTATGTTAAATTTAATATTGTTCTGTTCTTTGCAAATTTGGCTTAATTTTTTCATGATTTTCTGCTTACGGCAGGCAGGCCTTAAGGTAGGCATTGTGCTACAGAAAAACAGAGACGAAGTAAGGTGAGAATGGTCCGATTCCAGTAAATAATATGTATATTGATTATGGACTGGAACAAAAATAAGGACTCGAGCGATTCAAATTTTAAATAATTGAATTATTATAAACAATGGTATATGAAATAAATAACAAATGTTTCTTAAATAAGTGGAATAAATAGAAGTAAAGAGATTAAGAAGAACCGCTAGCGGACTTGCGGTCAACTGTTGGTAAGGAAACCTCACCAGAATGTATCAAGTTGTTAACAGTTGAGAAGATAGCTTGAACAGAAGAATCACCAACATCCTCAGAGACACCAACACCCCATTGGTAAGCCTTTTCATTGTCAGTATCACGTCTGTAACGTAATTGTACGTAAGATGCGGCTTGAGTGGTTGAACCAGATCCTAAGGAATGTTCGGTATAGTTTTCAACACTAAATTTGATATCAAGTAAGTTTGATAGAGCATCAACAAGAGATGAAATAGGACCGTTACCAACACCTTCGATACTTACGATCTTATCGTTCAATTCAACTTGACCGGTTAAGATTCTGCGTTCGTTGTCAATTTTTTGGACATTGTAATCTAACAAGGAGATATACTTGAAAGCTTCATTATTGTAATTGTAAGTTTCTTTGAATAGCTTACTAATTTCGTCAGCCTTCAATTCTCTACCAAGAGAATCAGCGCTGTCCTGAACATTAGTTGAGAACTCAATTTGCATATTTCTTGGTAAGTCTAAGCCTAAAGATCTTAAGATGATCCAAGCAGCACCTCCCTTACCCGATTGGGAGTTGACTCTAATAACGGCTTCATAATCTCTACCAATGTCCTTTGGATCCAATGGTAAGTATGGAATTTTCCATAAGTGGTCGCCATTCTTTCTTTTCTTTTCTTGTAAAGAGAAACCTTTCTTGATGGCATCTTGATGAGAACCAGAGAATGCACATACTACAAGGTCACCACCGTAAGGAGCTCTTGGAGATACAGGAATTTTGTTACAACGTTCAGTAACTTCAAGGACGGATTTGATATCAGAGAAATCTAAGTTTGGGGATACACCTTGAGTATACATATTCAAAGCGACAGTAACTAAATCAACATTACCGGTACGTTCACCGTTACCAAAAATGCAACCTTCAACACGGTCAGCACCAGCAAGTAAACCTAGTTCAGTAGCGGCCACACCGCAACCACGATCGTTGTGACAATGTGTGGAAATACATACTTTTTCACGTTCACTGATATGTGTAGCGAAATATTCGATTTGATCGGCATATACGTTTGGAGTGGCGACTTCGACAGTAGCTGGTAAGTTAAAGATAATTGGATTTTCAACAGTTGGTTCCCAAGCTTTTTTTACTGCTTCACAAATTTCAACAGCAAATTCAACAGAGGTATCACTAAAACATTCAGGTGAGAATTCATAAGACCATAGGGTCCCCTGTTGTTTTGGATCATCCTTTGTTAGGCTTCTTACTAATTTAGTGGCCTCAATGGCTTTAGCAATAGCTTCTTCTTTTGACATGTTGAAAACAATTTCACGGAACATATCACTCGTAGCTAAGTATGTATGAACAGTTGCCCTTTTAGCACCAGTTAGTGATTCTACTGTTCTCTTGATTAGATGTTCACGTGATTGTACTAAGGCTTGAATTGTAACATCATCTGGTGCGTTTTCTACAGCATACCTTGTAAAATCAAAGTCAGTCTGAGATGCTGAAGGGAAAGCGACCTCAATTTCTTTGAAACCTATATCTACTAACTTATGGAAATATTCCTTTTTCTGTTCGACCGTCATAGGGTCGGGTAGGGATTGATTACCATCTCTTAAATCGGTTGATAGCCAACGGGGTGCTTTCTGGATAGTTCTATTTGGCCAGTTTCTCTTTTCTAGTTTTGGGACGGGGAATGATTTATACTTCACAGATGGATCTCTTAACATATTCTTGTAAGTTAATTTGACAGGAGGAACCGATTTGGTTAACCGACTTGCATGCTCTGCAAGTGCAATGATTGATTTTTTGACCATCTTTTTATAAAATTAAGGGGAAGAGGATAAATAAATTTAGTTTGAAGTAAGGCAAAATTTCTTTAAATAACTAAGTTTAAAAATTTTGTTAGTATGAGGTGTACTTTCAATTCAAAACGAATGAAACCTAATTGTTTTGTAGTTATCTTTATCAATTGATAAATGGTGAAGTACCTGGAAGAAAAAAATATGTTGGGAAGGATAAAATCCAAGTCTTACGAAAAAGTTGCACTATATATATATATATGTATATATAAATATTGATGGATGACCAATTGATTAATATAATAGTTGGAGATCTTGGTAAGAACACCCTAAACCACTCATGCTTTTGCAAAAACATGACACTGAACCATATAAGTTTAGAGAATATGAATCATACGAGACCGGTTAGTTTTGTCTTGCGGTTCCGCCATTGCTCTGTTTTCTTTTTCATTTCGCAGAGAAGACCGCCGCTAACGGGATTTTCATAAGAGAGAAAAATGGCGATGACTCAAAGCATCGTTCGTGTAGAAGGAGGATATGGATGGTAAATATAGAACACACATCGATGAGGATGGAAATTATAATTGTAAATCATTAAATTATACAAATTGGCTAGATCTTCTATAAATAAATGCAGGGGAGGTTAATAGATTAGAAAAAAAGTGGAATGCTGTAATTAAGTGCAAATGCAGGTACTATATATGCGAAATAAAATAATAAAAAAAATACAAAATGCTATGCTTTTATCTCTATAAGTAATGTTTTTTTTTAAAAGTAAGCTTATTTCGTTTTTGGATTGTTTTGATGGCTGTGTAATGTATTCTTGTTTTGACTTTTCCTTTCCTTATTGGAATTATGATTATGTTGATGATGATGTTGATGATGATCAGACGTCAATGATATTTCTTCTGAAGTCGTTGCTGATGATGGTCTGGAAATGTCGCTTTCTGGACTAGTGTTATTAATGCTATTCATAGTATGTATCGTATTGTCCGAAGAAAATGATTTTTTCCTTTCCATCAACTTAAACTTGTTGAAGAAATCCTTGCCTTTTCTTAAAAAGTTGTGGTTGTGAATATGATGGTGAGTGTGATCGTTGCTGCTATTTCTGGTCGGTATAGACATACCGGAGTTGGAGTTATACCTTGCAGACTTGTTTGATCTGTTATTGCTATAATTGGAGTCTGTACGATTTGATTTATTAGATGTACTTTCTGATTGTGGAGTCATTTCTTTAATGAATTTACTCGAATCGCTATCATCATACTTCATATTAGCTAAGCTTCTACTCAATCTGACTATCTTCATTGTATCTTCACTTATGATGGTTTCGTCAGCAACCGGTTCGTTATTAGTTTCAAAAGATGTGCTTGAAGTATTTCTGCTATTAAAGGCTTCTTTGTCACTTACAAATATTGCATAAGCATTAAAAAGTAAGGATAAAATATGTTCAATAGCTTTGATTATGTCAGCCTGGGTTGGAGCAGTATCGTTTTGGTAACAATTATCGAATATTTCTCTGATATATTGAGGAAAATTACATTCCAATGGAGAATCTACATGGATAAATTTTTTATAAATGGCATTGTTCCATTCTGTAATATCAAACTGATTATGGTTATGAGATGACAAATTGTTGCTGTGTAAATATTCGAGAAATATTTTATTTTTGACGAATAGAAATTTTCTTGTCTTATTAAAAAATTCCAGATTTTCTTCGCAATGACTTTTTATTAGAAAATTATGAAATTCAACTAAAGCATTAGAAGTGTATTGATCCTTACATTTTTTGCAATTTGCGTAAGGATTTGGCGTCGTGTAATCAAAATTTTCGTTCAGTTCTGACAAGATGTCATATAAATTTGGTGTATTGGTCATTTGTCATAAACGATTTAAAATATAAAGATCGAAAGTGAATCCAACTTATTTGGGCAGTGGGTAGAAAAATTAAAATTTTAGGTATGATACGTTTATTTGTACATATACACTAGTCCTTATTATAAAGAAATATTATAATGTATTATTTTCAATATTAAAATAATTTTTATTCTTTTTATTATTTTTTTTTTTTTTTTTACTTTTTCTGTCTGTATGTCTTCGAAAATCGATAAGCTTTTCAAGTTAACTTATAGAACAGAATTGCGGCTTTTAAGTGTGTATTGAAATGCGAAGTAGAAAAACAAATACCGGTGTGTGGATTGTAGTGTCTTCGAAAACAATAAGCTGAAAGATGTGGCTATGTTTATCTTTTGTATAATGCAGAATGCGATAAGTTGTTTGGACTATAGACCGTGAAATAAAAAATACATTCAGGTGTGGAATGTACGATGTAATATAAATCTTTTTATTATGAATAATTAGGTATTATATTAATGGCCGATGTCAGGTATGCAATTATAAGTATTCTGTGATCAGATAACAATTAGCTTTTTGATTAACTTTTTTGTTTATTGGAAACTTTAGTTTGTAGTAACCAAATTCGATGATCTTCAATCACGATCTGTGAAAAGCAATATGTAGTATACGTAAAGGTCGGTAATGATGTATATATATATATATATATATATATATCAGTGAGTGATGTGCATCGAGCGAAAAGAGGCTACTTAAGACGAAACAAGAAATAGCACAACAGTAAACTCCAGGAGGTTCCTGAATATTAGACTTATGGTTACGCAAATAACTGGAATTTACTTGTATTGGCTACCAAAATACATAGGTACTGAGTACAGAAAGAGACGTTGTCCACTTAGAAATTGTGAGGCGGAAACGCTAATTCTGGACCATAAAACATTAACCATCATTGAATAAAATTTTCTCTTCTCTCTCTCTGATACCCTTGCTCTCTCTGTTGAGTTTTCAAGAAAGAAAAAAAAAACTTTATTTGGAGAATTGATAGAAGAGGGGACATCGGTTCGTTGCACCTTTCTTTTCTGTTCAAACCGTTTTTTCTGCCTTACGTTGTAGTTAATATAAGCAGTATGTTCGCGCAGGGGAAAACTAATCCAGACAAAGAGGCGTACCAGCAGAAAAAGAAACGATAACGTGATCGACCAAATTGGAGGGATTTTGGAATTTTTGCTACTTACAAAAAAATGGGCCGTACTCAGAAACGGTCGTATATGAAGATATTAAAGTTTCCTTCGAAATTGGAAAATCGAATTTCGAAGCTTCTGAAAAGAGAAAAAAGAAACGCGGGTATTGCTTACGAGTAGCTACAAGCACGAAATGGCCAAAAATAAACTGGAATTAACGATGAGATGCCCTGACATTGAAAAAAAAAAAAAAATCTTAGGGTGTTTGCTTGCCTGTTAATTACGTTTACTTGATAATTTTATAAAAATAGTCAGTTCCTTTACTAGTCGTTGTTAAGGATGCTAGTCAGGTTGTGTTGTATTGTATTAATGAATTATTATTTTTTTTCATTAGTAAATTTATTTCTATGAAAACCCTGCGAAGTATGTTGCCCCTATTGTCCAACTATTGTAAGCAGAAAAATTACAAAGCATACTCGGTATTGTTAAACTGCATGTATTTTGTTTCGAAACGATCACAATTGCAAGTTACTGAATAAGGTAAGTGGAGGAAGAGTTGCTGAAATACAAAGTGTAAAAATCTATATTATGCCACGAACGACTGAAAGCAATTTTTACGACTAATATCTACTCTTACTCTGAGGACTTTTCTGTCTACATTTTGATGAAGAAAGTTTGTTAAGTTGAGCTATAAAGTCTAGATGACGAATAAACGTAATAATTCCTAAGAAATGAGGAAGATGCTAAAAAGAGGAGTTATCTTGCAAAAGACGTCAAACGTTAAATTATCATTGCTGTACAAACATGCTTTTAAACATTCGCTGACATGGCATGACATTCCAAGTACCTGTTGAATTGGGTTGCGGTGTTTAGTAAAAAAAAAATTTCATTGCTACCTTTCAATATTAACCTTTAAAATTAAAGTATTATTGTCAGCATCGAGCAACCTAGTTTTAGCCGTAAAAAAATAAGAGGCCGGGAAAAACCGAGACAGTAACCATCAGTGACCGAAATGGTTATCGCATTTGTCTGCTGAATACCATATGGCAGGCACATACCCTTACAGTACGGATTTATATATCCTATGGAATGGAATATCTTGGTAACATTACTGTTTGCATTACCAGCTTACTGAAAAAATGTATAATAGTAGGCACTTTTTTAATCCAGTTAGTTCAAACAAGCTGACATTTCGTACTGTAAAGGTCTCGTTACTACTGAAGTTAATGTACTAAAACAGATTTGCGGTAAATGAAAGGTGGCACAGCGAGGAATTTATGTAATATAACAGTTATTCTGATATACGACGATTAGGTTACACGTAGAAGTGTCATTATCGCAAATAATGTCAAGAGAAGTCATATGGACCTTTTTTATGTAATAGCTAGCCCTCTTGTAATCGATAAGCCGCTCGATAAATTATTCTCTTCATAACTTTCTTCCATGACGTTTTGATAAGTCAGCTATGAAAAAGCGAGCACGTGACGGGATTCTTTTTATTCACACAGTTTTAATATTTTACTGTGGCGGCTGTTCGTAAATCACATGATTCTTGCACAGTATGAATAATAAAGGAAAGTTAACCGTCAGAATGAATACAACAACGCATTGGCCTTAACGTGAGTTGCTGAAAGCAAGACGCCGCATCAAATGTACCTATGAGCTCAGGAAATATGATATGCTGTCCGATAAGCATGGTAATTTTGTAATTGTAGGTTACGAGCAAGTGAAAAATTGCAATAATACTTCTTACCGACTTAAACTCTAATTTGGTTAGTCATTGTAACTCATAAATTACTTGCAACACAGCAACAACATTTGGACTTTATATACTCTTACACAATTCATATCAAATTAATCATTCTTTAACTAAACTATCAATTATAATCAAGTGTGCTATTATTACCAAAAAGTTTATAAGTGCACGAGATAACCTTTCTTATCTTCCCATATGAAATGAAAGAGTTGAATAACACAGGAAATTCAAAATCCCAGTACAAGGCATCTCCTTTCAGTAGTATCGACGATACGAGCACAGAAACGCCGGATCTCTTGTTAGAACAATTAGCTTATATTGATAATTTTTTAACCAATCCTGCTGTGGATTCAAATACATTAGATAATTGGATAGGTACAGACTCAAATAATACACTTTTCAATGATATTAATATAACTAGTCCCAAAAAGGACGATGCGAACAGTGACCATTTAAATAATGGGACCATAATTGATGAAAGATTAGCCATGGACTTGAGTATATTTGCCGATGATTCCTTCATATTCCCAGATGAGGACAAACCTGTTAATAACGATGATGACTTTAATGAAAATATACCGTCCCAGTCGGTAGCACCTTCCCTTGAAATTTTTAAAAGAGATCGAGAATCAAAGGCTCGTAACATCTCTCAAAAGAAAAACACTTTACTTTCTAATCAATATACTCAATCTAAATCAAGATTCACATCTAAACATAAATCTATAAGCTCAGATGCCATAAAATATGGTTTTTCTCCAGATACCAAAGACAGTTTCACAAATGTAGAAATAGAATCAACAAATTTTAATAGATCGCCGCAAGTGCCATATTCCCTGGCAAACACGCCTGTAAGCCTACAAACTAAAAACAGTAACAATGACAATCAATTATCAATTCAATTACCTGATTATTCAACCATTCCAACTTCGACGTTAGTGGCACTCTTGCCTCGCATACAAGTACCTTTTGGTGTTCGTCTTTCGTTAACAAATGCCGGATTCACATCAGATCAAGTTGATGCATTGGCAGCAATTATGGCATACCACGAGCAAGAAAAATCTAGACAGGATGAATTGGTAAACTCCATTATTCAGGTTAATGATTCTTCAATTCGACCATCTGAGGAGAAGAGTAGATTTGAGGTACCCTACGAACAACCAGCGGCTCAGCAAGCAAATTCGCAAGAGGCTAAAATTGTAGAAACTAGTAACTCAAAGCCAGAAGTAGAAAAAAGTAGGGATGCCGACTTTTTATTAGACTTTTCAAAGGATAAATTAATTGTGAAGGATGATGAAGAAGTTGCTGATATCGATGAAATTAAGGAAATCTCTAGAAAGCAACATAGTAAAATAGAAAGCTTGAAATCAATAACTGAAAAAGATAAACCAGATGATAAGGCAATAATAACTCAAGAAAAACTGGGATCTATGAAAAAGGCGCATAGTATCAATGACCATTTACCTAAAAAGGAAGGAATAAATATTGATAAATTGCCAAGTTTGAAATCTCATAAATCACTTGGACTAACTTATACTAGTTTATTCGAATCAGAAAAGGAAAAGACAGAAAAAATCGATCAATCCAAAATACACAGTAAGTCACATTTGAAAAGAAAATTAAAAGAACAAGAGCTAGAGACTTCGTTGAATAAGTTAACCGAATTAGCACAAACTTTGAGGAAAAAAATTCATTCTCTCGAGATGGAAAACAAATTACTGAAAGATATGGTAACTTCAACAAGCGAAAATATGACACCAAAGTAAACGCAACCTCAGGATAGAAAATAAGAAATTTTTATTTTTCTATTAATAATTAATAATATTACACAAGTAAATAGATCTGTAAAATATACCTACAAAAATAATTAACTCAAAATTGCCAGTATGACAATTAAACAAACTATGGAGCATATAATAAGTGTAATCATGCCACATTTATTTCGTTTTCTTTGATTTTCATCGGCTTTTCCTAGTTGTTCATTAGCTCTTTGAACATTATTTGAAAATTGATTAATATTATCGTCTATAGTTTCAACTTGTTCATTTTGTTCTTTAATCAGTGATCCTAGTTGGTGAAATATAGCATTTACTTCATTGACAGCCCCATGAATTCTTGATATTTGTTCATTACGTTCTTGTTGGATAATAGTTTGAAAATCTAGTTCTTCTTGTGTAACAGCAGCCTGTTGTTCTTGCCGTTGTTGCTGCTGTTGTTGTTGCTGTAGTGTAGATTTATACTGTTGGTCAGACTCATGTGTAGATAGTAATGGAGAGTCCTCATTGACTAATATTGACACATAACTTTGAGAACCATCTAATTCAGCACTACCACTAACATTGGCATTGAAGCTGTCATTACTATTTTGAATCTTTTTAGTATCACTGGGAAGTACAAAACTCCTTTTTTTATCTGAATAATTTCTTTGTATCTTTAAGAATATATCATTTAAAATCTTGAAATCGTTATATAATTTCTCATCTGTTGACAGTTTCAACTTTATTATCTGGTCTCGCCTGGTAGAACAGGAAGGCATAAGTTCGTTATCTATCTTTATTCGTGTATCATGTGAATCTCTCTTTGTGCCGATTTTACTGTATTCCCTCTCTAATGCTTTCAAATCCTGTGCAAGCAATGATATTAAGTGACTAGAATTCGTTTCATTACCCACTAATCGAGGATTTTCTGATGCACGTTTACCATCACGTTGTTGGGATTCTAGATCAAGAAAGGACATCTCCTTCACAATATGCTCTATCTTTTTTATATTTGGCCTTCTTTTAGTATAACTTATTTTTTTGTTGAATTTAATATTTATTTATTTTTTTTTTTGGAATTTTGTATACATATATATGTAATTAATATTTAGATGTGTCGCGTTGTCTTGATCACTGATCATGAAATGCAATGAGCAAGATGAATAAAGGCAAGTAGCCCATGAAAAAAAGTCAATTAAATGAATGTATATATATATAAAATCTATCTAATAAAAGTAACCTCTATTATTATTATTGTTGTCGTTATGGTTGTTTGAATTTTCTGTAAAATAAACATCTTCAGGATACGGGCTGGTATAATTATGATTATTTACGAATGATTGCCTAGTAGGTGATTCTGGGTGGTGGTTGTTTCTATGATTTCTGGACTTAGCTCTTTGTTCTTCTAAATCAAAATCTTGCTCTAGTTCAAAGACCTCATTAGTCTTTTCCTCACCATCTCTTTTCTTCCTTTCTTCATTGTAAAATGAGTTTGTATTAGCATTTCCATTACCACCACCACCGGCGTAATATACAGATTCTGGATGTTGCATAGGTTGATATATTACATTTGGTGGAGGATTCGGTTGATACGAACCATTATTATTATTCATGTCAACTCTACTAAAACCATCATTCATTGGTATTGTATTATTATTTCTATTTCTACTATTATTACAATTACAACACCAACAAAAAAATTCAGCTATACCTGAGACACCTTGTCTAAAACATGTTAGGATACCACCGATCAACCATAGACCTACGACTACAGCGAGACATATACCAACGATTGCAATGATTTTACATGGTTTATCATTCATGCAGGAATCCCAATTTTTAAAACTTTTTCCAGTGGTCTTTATATCATCTGTCCAACTTCTTGGATAGATCGTATTTGATATTTTACAAATCAACATGAGAAATCTTTTTTCTGGGGGTTCTAGGGTTACTTTAGTCTTGTATTAATGGGGTAGAATATCGATGGAGTTCTTACACATTTATATAATATATTTATATATATATATAATTTTTTCGATTTTTTGGATTTCGGGCTTGGCTTTATCTTATTTCGGAAGATCATTTATGATCCATTGTAATATACGTATTGCTCTTACCAAAAATAGATCAAGAAAGGTAATATTAATAACCATTATATTAGCGTAATATAGAAAGAGAAATAGATAAGTAGAGTAAATGAGTATATAGACTGAAAAAAAAAAAATAGGAATACGGAGTTTTTAAAGAGAATTTCATATTACAATACCCACGATATAAAGAGAGAAGAAACAGTAGAAATGTTCTTTTAACAAATTACACAACAACCACCTGATGATTCACTTTTTTTCTGTGGTTCTGGAGCAGATTGACTGGCTCTCTTGTTAGTCTTTGAATTACTAGATGTATCATTTCTTAAAGAGGATTGATGTTGTTGTGTATTTCTTCCTGCTTGATTATTGGGTATACTTGATGATGTGTTTATATTTACATTATTTTGTTGTTCATTGTTTAATTGCTGTTGAATATCATTATTATTAGTAGTATTAGTATTATTAGTATTTAACTGTTGGTTATTCTCTATCGAAGAGTTATTATTATTGTTATTATTATTCATGCTATTAGTCTGTTGTTGGTTTGAATTATCTATCGAATTGAGTTTATTAGTATTAGATTTGTTATGTGTTGTTGAAGATAATAATGAAGATTGTTGTTGAGTCGGTGACTCCTTTTGTGTGCTATTATTAGTCAAAGTATTAGTTAAGACACTTGAATTTTTATTAAAGACACCACCATCATCTCTAACTAATCTAACTAACGTATAGAAGGCTTCTTCGACGTTAATAGCTTGTTTAGCACTTGTTTCTAAAAATGGGGCATTCATTTGTTTAGCCAAATATAAACCATCTTCATAAGAAACTTGTCTTTCATCTTCTAAATCGGATTTATTACCAACTATACAAACAGGGATATAATCTGCGTCTTTAACTCTTTGAATTTGTTGATAATATGTCATCAATTCTTCGAATGAAGTTCTTGAAGTTACTGAATAAACTAATAAGAACCCTTCACCAGTTCTCATATATTGTTCTCTCATTGCTGAATATTCTTCTTGTCCTGCAGTATCTAAGATATCTAATATAGTAACTTTATCATCTATGACAACTTGTTTTCTATATGAATCTTCAATAGTTGGATCATATTCATCAACGAAATGAGAATGAATAAGTTGAATTGTCAAAGCTGATTTACCTACACCACCACCACCTACTACAACTAATTTATATTCTCGAATGCTTGATTTATTTAAAGACATCTTTATTTATTTGATTTTTGGTTTCTTTATAATCAATTTCTTTGTTTTCTGTCTTGTATGTTTTTAAAAAAGAACAGATATCCTTAATTTTTTTTCTTGTTTAATTATTTATTTATTTTTAATTTTATTTTTTTTTAAATATATTTTCTTGCTGTTGTTTATTTTTTTTTTTGAATTTTTTTTTATTTACCCATACAAAATAACAGTATTAATATAAAATAACAATGATGCTAATATAAGAAAGGGGATAAAATATATATATTTTTTAATGGTACGATAATAAATTTTTTTGTTGTTTGATTGAAACTTTTCACCCCCCAGAAAGAAAATTTTTTTTTTTTTCAGAAAAAATTTTCGCGCTTTCCGTTTCCGTGTTTCAAAAATCCGTCTCCGTGTTCTAATATATTAAACCCTGATAGTTGTTAGGGTTGGTGTACACCCCGGGTAACCACTCTTTTTACCGAAACCGGCAAGTGTCACGCATCAATGGAGTCGTTAAACATATATACAAATGACTACTATAGTTGAATGACCATTATGATAAAATACATATATATATATATATATATATATATATATATGTATGCATGTAATTCAATCTTGACTAACATAGACCCAAAACATACCCCACCATTATACCATATCACTATGTCCTCAGACACTACTCTATCAGAAGGATCTGTAATAAAACAAGAATATACTAAATCATCTATACGCGAAAATTTAAAATCTCTAACAGCAGGTGGTGTAGGTGGTGTCTGTGCCGTTATAACAGGTCATCCGTTCGATCTAGTCAAGGTTCGTTGTCAATCTGGTCAAGCTAAATCAACTGCTGATGCAATCGCTACAATTCTTAAAGAAGCTAAATTAGCAAAAGGTCCCGTTTTCTTAAATTCTATTAAAGGTTTCTATAAAGGTGTTATTCCACCATTACTTGGTGTTACACCAATTTTCGCTGTCTCATTTTGGGGTTATGATTTAGGTAAAAAAATTGTTTCCCCAAATGATACTTCCCTATCGACTGCACAAATGGCAGCCGCTGGTTTCATTAGTGCTATTCCAACAACTTTAGTCACAGCTCCAACAGAACGTATTAAAGTGGTCTTGCAGACTTCTCATACAGGTTCATTCTTAGGTGCTGCTAAAAATATAGTTAAAGAAGGTGGTATAGCGTCTTTATTCAAGGGTTCATTAGCGACTCTAGCACGTGACGGACCGGGAAGCGCTCTTTATTTTGCATCATATGAAGTTACTAAAACATTTTTAAACAACATAAATCCACCTTCCTCGAAGGATGAAGTCAATATCGGTAATGTATGTCTTGCAGGTGGTGTTGCAGGTATGTCAATGTGGTTAGCTGTCTTCCCTATCGATACAGTTAAGACAAAGTTACAAGCCGGTACGACTGGAAAATCACAAGGTATGTTGGCGGCAACTAGAGAAATTTATATTACAAGAGGTGGTATTAAAGGATTTTTCCCTGGTGTTGGTCCTGCCCTAATGAGATCTTTCCCTGCAAATGCTGCAACATTTTTAGGTGTTGAATTAACTCATAGCTTCTTTAAGAAATCTAATATTTGAAAAAATACATAGTATAAAAAAATAATATAACGATAATAATAATTTTTTTTTTTTTTGTGATTATAAATTCAACTCAGTATGTTCTTGCCATCCTTCAGGTTTTGGTAATCTGTTCAAAGTGTAGAATTTAGATGTACATGAATATGAATGCCATGTGAAATCTTTCATTGGATCACAGTCACATCTATTACCTAATCTTGTTTGATCATCTAATGGACATTGATGGAATGGATTATGGAAATAACCTAAATCACCAAAATGATGAATTTCATCACGATCAATAAATAAAGCTGCAGCAA
Source organism: Jamesozyma lodderae (assembly GCA_030571655.1). Taxonomy (NCBI): domain Eukaryota; kingdom Fungi; phylum Ascomycota; class Saccharomycetes; order Saccharomycetales; family Saccharomycetaceae; genus Jamesozyma; species Jamesozyma lodderae. Next base: position 246,461 of record JAJLYF010000005.1, on the reverse strand, counting down.
TGGAATGAACTGGTGCATCACCCCATCTTTCATAGAAAAATCCACCAGCTTGATCTAAGTAGTCAAAATAAGCGGTATAAGCTGGTGATCTCCATAAATCTAATGAAGCAATTTCAAAATTAGACCAGAAATGACACATATTATATGATAAACCGTTATCATCAGAGATAAAATCTAACATATTATTCTTATTTAAATATTCTGGGAATTTTTTAATAAATTCAGTTGTTGTCTTCCATAAAGTTGGAATTGTTGCTTCATATTCCTTAATAGAAATAGTGAAACCGTATTTCTTATTATTATCCTTCATAAATTTGAAAATATCATAATCAATATCACAATGTAATTTGATATCAGGTTCAACTCTCCAATACCAATCATATTCATCCATTAACTCATGTCTGTAAAAGAAACCAGATTCGAATCTACACATATGTCTATATGAAATAGAATCACCATATAAAATTTGTTTTTCTCTCATTTCAGCTCTAGTCTTTGCAGCTTTATCTTGATCAATCCATGATGGGAATGACCAATGTTCTTTAGGAACTTTACCATATTTAGTCTTACCACTACACATTGCGGTTGTAGCAGCTATAAATTCTTCAGTAAATTCTTCATCGTTTAAGAAAACCCAATCATAATTGAACTTATGATTAAATCTATCTTCGACACTTTGCATTGATTCCATTAAAGAGTATAAATCACTATTACGTACTAATGTAACGAATGTAGCTTTCTCTTTTGGACCATCGTATTTAGGGTAAGAAACTGTTCTATATTTGTACCCATCTTGACCAGAAACAATATAACGTTGATTTTGTTGTATAGAGAAACTAGATCCACTTGCAGTTGTAGTTGAACGATATATTATATATGTTGTCAACAAGGTTAATATACCAATCGTGAGTCTTTTGTAAAGTCTCTCTTTACTCTTTGGAATCGACAATTTTTTTTTTGCTTTAACCATTTCTTGTCGTTTGAATTGCTAGACAGCTTCCTTTTAACGTTAAAAGAGTATCTAAATTCACCCAATAATAAAAAAAAGATATTCAAAATATTATATATACCGAAATAATAGATTGGATAAGTTTCTTTCGCGTTCCACTACGTTGGTTGCAAACGTTGTAGTTTGTATTCGCTGTCCTCTCTCTCTCTCTCTCTCTCTCTCTTGGTATTCTCGAATTCTTTCGTTTATCTTCATAAACATCATTTGGTACGCCCATGATTTACCCAAACGCGACCGTGACTACTTTAAATTTTGCCCTAGGGTTTTAAAATTGTTTTTATTCATTTTTTTTGTAAACATAAGCTAGGGTTAACCAAATATGGTAAGGGCTTTACCAATTCGTCTTTCATGATTAGGGCTTATTAATAACTGGGTAACCTCTTGTTTTTTTCTATGTTTTTTTTTTTTTTATTTTATTCATGTAGATGAATGTAACAATATATATACAAAGGCCTTCATTATTTTGACGTGATTGTTGAAATATATCTAATCATAGACCTAAATATCATATTAACTAGAGTTTTACTCTTTTTTTTCCTTTAATTCGAATTACAACCACACATTATGACAACTTTGGCAACCTCATCGCCTTCATCGGTGAAAATAAGTAATAAAAAAAGATCAATATCTTCAACTATATTGAATTTATTCAAAACGGTTAGCAATAAACAAGATGACAATAGTCACAATGATGATTTAATGAAGACAAATGTTCGCAATCATATCGATGAAAATGAACAAATTACGAAGAAAAAGCGCAGATTAAATGAGAATGACAAGAATCAAATTATTCTTTATGAACCAGACAATTCACAATCATCATTATCCATGAGTACTATAAACAGACCACCAGTACTGCCAATATTACCGATTCAAAGGTTGCGTTTACTAAGGCAAAAACAAAAATTAAGAAATGAAATTGACTCGCAAAAATTATTAACATTCTTCACTAATAATTCTCCATCATTATCGGCTTCCGTAACAGAAAATGATATCAATAATAGTAATTCCATATTATATCATAAATCGTCAACCCCATCACCCATTAAGTTATCGAAACCAACAGCCAAAATTCAATTGAAATCAATCAAATCTTTGAAAAATAAAAGAAAACAATTAACTGGAACAAAATGGTCAGGAGATTTTGAATATGACCTCGCAGAATATGATATGATCCCAGAACAAAAAATATCATCTTCATCGACAGTTGGAGTGCATTCAAATATTAACGAAGTATCAAATAAAAATATTGAAAATTTAGTTAATACAGATTCAGCAACGGTAGCTTCACCAAAATTAACCGCTGATACAAGGGGCCAAATACCTTTAGCAAGTAAAACACTGACCTCTACGCAAAGAAACCTTCTTTTAAATGGAAATAAAAAACAACCCGAAAAGTCAACTACAGAAACAAAACCAATCATTGCATTACCCAAACTTCCACAATCAGCAACAAAAAGTATATTATTACCAACAGTGGGGTTTGACTTTATCAAAAATAATGATACGCCCTCAAAGAAGTCTTCACCATCAAGTAAAGCTCAAACACTGACAATCCAGGACAAAGCTGTTCCTTTATCGCTTCCAAAATTAAATTTCTCGAACGTTGTACCTGATGAGGATGAACCAAGGAGGAAAAAAAGAACTGCACCTGGTGCAGAAATCGATATGACAAAAGATGTTAATAATCCAATATTCAAGTTTGGTGAAGAAGCTGTGTTAAAGACTCCAGATGCTCCAACCTTTGCATTAGCTGGTGAAAAGAAGACTGAAAAATCTTCGCTCTTTTTTAGTAAAGTTGCAAATGCAGAAAAGAAAGATAGTAATGTTGCTTCTTCAAAACCTTCATTTTCCTTTGGAAAAAAAGTTACTACTGATATTTCTAAACCATCATTCTCATTTGGAACCGCTGAGAAGGAAGGCGAAATTACAAAACCGATAGTTTCCGGTCTTACAACTTCTGGAAATGCAGATGGTGCCTCTACTAAGCCGTTATTCTCGTTAGGGAAGGCTTCAAGCGTTGTAGATGAAAAGAAAGAACCAGCGGTTAAGCCCTCCTTTTCATTTGGTGCAACATCAACTAAAGATGCTGGTAAACCCTCATTCTCATTTGGCACAAAACAAAGTGTACATACAGATGATAAGGAACCGCCAGCTAAACCTTCGTTTTCGTTTGGGGAAAAGGCAAAAGATTCCGGTATTACGCCATCACTGTTGACTAGTTCTAGCCTTGTTTCTTCTGAAAAAGAGAACTCTACAAAAGAAGTACCGTTCTCTTTTGGCACATCCGCATTGGCTGCTGAAAGTAAAAGTGGTAGCACCATTACTAAACCTTCATTTACATTTGGAACATCTGCTTCAAGTAACGAAAAGAAACAAGAAACAGCTGCAACTAAACCATTATTTTCATTTGGTACTGGTACAGCAGAAAAGAAACGTGAAAATAAACCTTCTTTATCTTTTGGTACAACTCCTTCTCTTTTCACAAGCGAAAAGAAAGAAGAATCATCGTCCGCAAAACCATCATTTTCATTTGGTAAGCCTGAAGAGAAGAAGGATGATAAGCCCTCATTTAACTTCGGATCTACAGCTTCTACAACAGAGACTGCAGCAAAACCGGCTTTTTCGTTCGGTCAACCTGACAACAAATTGGCTGCTGTTAAACCCGCAAGCAGTTCATCTCTTCCGGCTTTTTCCTTTGGTAAGGTTGACACCACTGCTAATACTACTAGTGGTGTGGCGGCACCTCTCGGTACCTCTACTAACACTACGGAAGCCAACAAACCATCTCTGTTTGGCGGTGCTGTCACTGGTAACAAGGGGTCTTTCAGCTTTGGTCAAAAACAAGAAACAAAACCTGCTGCTACATCAGCGATTAACCCAGCACCAGCTTCATTCAGTTTTACCAGAGCACCATCTACTCAAAACTCAGCCAATCCTTTATTAGGTACTAGTGGTGCCAATAATACAGGTATTGCTCAAAAAGCGTTCCCAACAAGTACAAACGGGTTTAATTTTGGGGCAAATGCGAATATTCCAGCTACAAACCCATTACTATCATCTGGATCCACATCCGCCACTAATCCGTTACTTTCTAAGCCTGCAACAGGAAGCGCATCTTCTTTTAACTTCAATTCAACCCGTACCCAACCAAGCTTGGGCTTAAACTCAGGTGGCTCGGTGTTCGGTAATAGTCAACCACAATCAGGCGCATTTAACAGCTCTAGTATGCCCCCTCAGCAGGGCTTATTTGGTAATAATAATAATTTTAATGCTCCACCGCTGTCGCAAACTGGGTTTAACAATGCTCAACCTTCATTCACCCCATCTGCAACTGTAAATATCAATTTTGGTAACGTTAAGAGAGCAAACCCTTCAGATATATTCTCTAATAATTTTGAATCACAGCAACAACAGCAAATGGCACCACAACAAGCATTTACGGGTGCCATGAATCCAACAAGCAGTGCTGGAGCTGCTCCTCCTTTCCAGAGGAAGTTAGCAAGAATGAGACAGTCGCGCAGATGATTTATAGCTCGAAGTTATTCAATTAAATAGAATTTTGCATGTAAATTTTAATATATAGAAATGTATTATTATTATGAAAATATTAATCTGCGATGCAAGAAAAATAATCGGCGCAGAGCTTTTGAAATAAAGGACATCAACATAACTTGCAAAACTTAAGTGATCTGCTCACTTTCTGACTACCCACCAATTAGAAATGCAATTTGACGAATATATAGGAAAGATTCATCTTCCATCGTTTGGGCTTGGTATCATAGCATCGATTTTCTTATACTATCTTAGTCCCGGAATCTTAATAATATTATTTGGATTGCTTAGTTTCTTACGATTTATTGCCATATGTGGTGGATTGTTGGTAGCAGTATATTTCCTAAATGTTTATCGTGGGAAACTATTCGGATCCGTTAGTGACAATGAGGCTACGATTCAACGTGCCTCTACTATTAAGCCTAAAGAATATGCAAATAGGGATGCTGGTGAATTTAAGTATTTTAATATTCCTGTGACGAAGTTGGATGAGGGTCAAGCAATGACTGAGGATGTTAAGAGAGACATTAGGGAAGTGATAGAAGAAGATAACGATTGTAATGCTAAGTTTGAAGGTGTTGATGTAAATAACTTGACATATACTGAGATTGTAGTTGACAAAGGGGAATTTCATAATCGCAAAGGAAATCCTGGTAATATCAAGCGAAATAATGATCTGAAACCGCCTGTTCAAGATTTTGGTAATGGTCAGCAAAGTATGAATTTACGGATTTTGGCAGATGCATCACAAGTTACTGCTAGAAATGCAAGATATGAGAATTTTGTCAATATGGCCAATCGAAACAAGTAGCTTAATGTCAAATGATCATTATAGATTCTTTAAAGCAAGCATTAGACAGTTTATAGCATTTCGCATATTTATTCATCTGTTACATAAAGGTTGAAGATCTCCAAACTGTATAACAGAATAATGAACTTTTATAGAGAAAACAAAAATGAGAATACTGAGAATACCAGTTATATTTTTTAAATCGTATATTGTATTATATTAAAAAATAACTATAAAAAATATTTTATGTATGATAGAGATAAAAGAGTATAATAAAAGTTATTAATTATATTTAGATTATTTAATGGGTTTCAGATGGGATTTCGAAAACAATTTGCTTACCGGTTAACTTACCGTAGACAGCTTGGAAAGATTCTAATTTGTAATCGATTTGTTGAACATCCTTAGAGTCTAATAAGACCTTTTGGATCTTGTTACCACCAACTAAGTATCTAACTCTCTTACCAACAATTTCAGTTGGGAAGACCATGTCTTCTAAAATTTTATCGTGGACAGCAGTTAAAGTTCTAGATCTTGGTCTCTTTTGAGATTGCTTAGAACCTCTAGCTGGCTTTGGTAAAATTCTTCTTTCAGCTAAGAAGATAACATGACGGTCTGGGAACTTCTTTTCCAATTCACGGGTTAATTTAGTTTGGACCTTGTGGAAACCAGCTAAAGCTGGAACTGGAACGAAGATAGCTAAAGCTTTCTTACCACCGGCAACATCAATCTGTTATAAAATATTATATTTTTAAAGAAAAAAATTTTTCACATTAGTAGCAAAAAAATTTTAATTTTTTAAAAAAGAGAATTTGTTAGTAAACTTGTTTTTAAAATTGTGAGGTGGTTTATTTGAGTTATAATATTATGGCAGATTTCGTTAAATTCTATTGTAAAATATAACTGAAGAAGATTGTCAGTGAACTTACAATCGGAAAAGATATCTTGAGGAATGATTCTTGTAGTTTTTCTATCTGCAATAACTTACAACCTGGTTATTTGATTTTAATAATAGTAGACATACTTCTCTAATGGATTTGAATTGCAATGGTCTTAATTCAGCCTTCATTTCTGGAGAACCATTTTCTAATTCAACAAAAGCTTGAGCAACTTGTAATTCCAATTCAGTTGGAGCTTGAGATAAAATCTTAGCTTGAGCAGACATTTTTGTTCTTGATCTTGATCTATTTCTGGGTTTCTGATGTAACAAAAGCAAATTCGTTAGAATATAAATTGATAAATTTTTAAATAATAATAAATTACTCAATAATTGAAAGATGTGAATTTGGTACCAATGAATATTTGCGAATATCACGTAGATTTTGGTTTGGATTACACCGAAAGTCCATTCTACATTGTGGGTGAAAGCACAACCCGTAGACAGAGTCTTCCCAAGGAATCCAACTGCTAGAGAGAAGAACAATCTTCCTGTGAACGGAATACCAAGCGAAGAACTGCCGGTCGCAGCAACAGTAGTCACTGCGCTCTTCCAACTAGTCTTGCACCGTCAGCCCAGGAACCAACAGTGTTAGCACACCGCAAAAAAACGTTTCGCTTTTTCTGGAACGCAAAACTTTCAAGTCTAAATTTTTCAAATTGAAAAATAAAAAAGATATTTAAATTAACACCCAACAATTTATATGTTTGGGTGTTTACAGTCCAATTTTCTACAAGCTCATCGATTAAATTTCCCGATCTTTTCCTTTTACAACGGCATTAAATTGCGATGCTTTCTTCGTCATTCAATTCACAGTTTTTCATCATTGAAGGTTAGAAGGCATCGCAAATTGATGAGATTACAATATACAAGCAAGAGTGTGTTACAGAGTATATTAACTTTATCTGGTGGACGGCCATACAGACGTTATTAGGGCAGGTCTACTCTGCGTTCAATATGCACTTCATCGAATTATCGTACACTGTATATTATGCTAGAAGGGTCTTTGGAAAAAACTTATTATATACAACATAAACATCTTGCAACTGGAAAACTCCTCAAAGTTTTCCCCTTTTTGACCTAAGCTGAAAAAAAAATTAAAAAAAATTTCAAAAAACAGGCATAATTGCACGAGAGGGTTAATCATTTTTCAGTAAATACTTTTATATATAAGGGATAGAAATATTGGTAATTAAGTTAAGTCGGATCTTTCTTAGTTCAACCAGTGAATCCTCCTATTATATATTCCTCTTCTTCTTATTGGTACGGCGGAAAGAGGAAAAAAAATTTATTTGTTTTATAAGCATACTTTTTTTTTCACTTTCTCTTCTTAGTTAATGATCTCAGTAGTAATCATTTAAATATACATAATTACATAATATCAATTAACAAAAATGTCAAAGGTTCCAGAAATCTCAAACTTACCTTCTCTTTCAGATCCGCTAGAGTCCGCCAAGAGAGCAGGTGCATACAGAGCTGTCGATGAAAACTTGGATTTCTCAAAACACAGAATAATTGGTATCGGTAGTGGTAGCACTGTTGTCTATGTCGCTGAAAGAATAGGTCAATACTTAAAAGATCCAAGTTACGCTGCACTCGTCTCTGAATTTATCTGTATTCCAACTGGTTTCCAATCTCGTAGATTGATTCTCGATAATGGTTTACAATTAGGTACTATTGAGCAAAATCCAGTTATCGATATTGCTTTCGATGGTGCGGATGAAGTAGATGCTGAATTACAATTGATTAAAGGTGGTGGTGCCTGTTTATTTCAAGAAAAATTGGTTAGTACCAGTGCTGGAATCTTTGTTGTCGTTGCAGATTACAGAAAAAAATCTCCTAAGTATTTAGGTACTAATTGGAGACAAGGTATCCCAATTGAAGTCGTCCCATCCGCTTATGTTCGTGTCTCCAATGATTTGAAAAAATTAGGTGCCATTAAAGTTGATGTTAGACAAGGTGGTAAAGCTAAAGCAGGTCCAGTTGTCACCGATAATAACAACTTCATTATTGACGCCGATTTTGGAGAATTGAAAGATGTGAAGGCTTTAAATACCAAAATTAAGATGCTTGTTGGTGTCGTGGAAACTGGTTTATTTATAGATAATGCCGTAAAGGCTTACTTCGGTAATGATGATGGTACTGTCGAATTACAAAATAAATAACCCTACTTCATTCTTCTGTAAATTAGTTCATTTAGGATTTATTATATAAGTCAAAAAAAAATCATATTATTTTTTATGTTTTGACCTTTCTTGAGGTTTTTTTTTCTCTTTTCAATGCCTTGTTTTATATAATACTTAACAAAACTTAAAATTATTTTAATATTTATTAGATCGCAAAAACAAGTTGTTTCTTTCGACTAAGGTCTTATAGCTTTTATTTAAATATCTTGATATACAGTCAATATCTCATATTTTATTTTTTGGAAGTATTATTAGATATCCATGAAAGCCCCTCCAATAAACCTTGACCAGTTAAAGCATTACTACCAATTACACACCATAATTGATTCTTCAAGTTTTCACTCAGACCTAAGAAATCAGATACTTCTTGAGGTTTTAAAGCAGTCTTCAAATCCTGTTTATTAGCCCATACCAATAGTACTACGTTTTCCATTTCCTTCTCACTTATTATACTATACAATTCCTCCTTTGCCTCATTTAGTCTTTCTTGATCACCAGAATCTATGACGAAAATTAATGCAGTTGTAGCTGGGAAATAATGTCTCCAAAGCGGTCTCAATCTCTCTTGTCCACCTACGTCCCACATATTGAATTTAACATTTTTATATGAAACTGTCTCAACATTGAATCCAACGGTGGGTGTCGATGTTTTTATTTTGTTTAATTTCAATCTGTATAGTATAGTTGTCTTACCTGCATTATCAAGACCTAACATCAAGATTTTCATTTCCCGGGATCCAAATAATTTCCCTAATGCTCTTGATATTGAGTTACCCATATTTCAATGTCCTTATTTTTATTATTTCAATTCAATTAATCTTTTCAGAAATCCTTATTCTTCACACAATGTTCGCTTAGCAATATATCAAGGGCTCCTTCAATAGCTCATTCCTTCATATTGTCGGAAAGGAATGGCAGTTGCAGAATATTAAACACTAGTTTCATGAAAGATCTAAAAACAAACGCGATGTGTGGGTGTAATATATCAGATGTTATTAAAGGGTCCATGTGATCTTACGGTTATGGAGTTCTTATAATTTTAAATATCAGTTATGGGTTTAGACTTGTAATATATTTGAACTTGTTCTTGGCAGTATTTTCCGCATCAGCTGTTGTTGTTTTTCCAAGTAAGGTTATTAATGCATATGTAGCAATTGCGTATGACTCCCTTGCAGTAAAGAAGAGATTTTAGTGGGCAACTTCCAGGTCAGTCATAGCGGTTGCACAATTTACAAGGTTTTTATGTAGAAGACAACCCTCTATCGAACAGACTGAAAAAAAACGCTAGTGGTTATAGTTTGCGTAGCTTGATAAGATTTTCATACACTATGCAGGCGATATACTAGAGGAACACTCTACTAATATTAGCATACACTTTCTAGCAATTTATCATAACGTACCGAAATAGGAACTTGTCTCCCATGCATTTTTTTATTACACTATTGTTTGTTTATTTGTTCTGTAGTCACTTTAAATGACCTATTTTTAGGCCGTAATGCGGACATTCCTTAGTTATGTAATTTCTTTTATATGAAAAAAAGCGATGCCAAAGTGAAGATTCATTGAAGATCTTTAAATTGTAAATAAATAAAATATACCTAGTAACCGTTATTAGTGCATTATAGACGTCATATATTTTTTCATAAATCTTCATAGATAAGAAGGTGAATGTATAGACAATGGACTTTTCAATACCTCCTAATTTGCCTGTTGCGCTTCAGGAGAGATTAAATGAACTTATAGAGGATTATAAAGAAGAGAATTTAACTGCAAAAGGCTATGAAACGAAAAGAAAACAAGTACTTGAACGGTTCAAGGATTCACAACTTAGCCCCTTTACCAAAAATAGTAGGTCTCCATCCAATGTAAGGCATAACACAATTCGGATACCAGGGAGAAACCAAAGTTTATACTCAACATTGATTCAGAAACCATCTTCTGCTACTATTAATGACTCCAGCTCGATAATATCACCAGTAAGAAACACAAGAGATTTACAATCAGAATTTAGCAACCAATGCATTTATCGTGTCACAACAGTAAACTCCAACTCAACTCGTGCTAGTCCTACCCGTAGTCAGCGCAATTCAAGCAATCTTAAATATCATAAAAGAAACTCATCCAACCAATTATCTATCTCATCTCAGGATATGCTATCAGAAAGTAACTCATATAATCCGATGATCCCTTTGCTGCCTAGAAATAGTATATTAAGTGATGTCAGAAAAGACTATTTGGATGGTAGTATAGAGACCGGTTCATCTACAAGTTTATCGTTACCATCAATTCTAAGATCAAGGTTTGAAAACTTCAAAGGACAGAATGCAATGATTAGTCTCAACGCCAAGGGGAAGGAAACATTTATTAGTTGGGATAAGCTTTACTTAAGGGCTGAAAAAGTTGCTCACGAATTATCAAAGAAAAAACTATACAAGATGGATAAAGTTCTCTTGTGGTATAATAAGGAAGAAATTATTGAATTTACAGTTTCTTTATTAGGCTGCTTCATTGCTGGAATGACTGCTGTCCCAGTTTCTTTTGAGGCTTACACCTTAGGAGAGATAATAGAAATTATCAAGCTCACAGCTTCAAAACTCATTCTGATTTCTGCTGAATGTCATAAACAGCTGAATAATTTGCACTCTACATCTAATAATACCAAGATAAAGTTGGTTAAAAATGATTTTTTCCAAAATATCACGTTTATCAAAACCGATGATTTAGGAACTTTCTCGAAAGCAAAAAAAATAGTCCCTACTTTCGATATTCCAAACATCTCATATATAGAATTCACTAGAACACCTTTAGGTCGGCTTTCAGGTGTAGTGTTAAAACATGGAACTCTAATAAATCAATTTGAAATTATGTCGAAGATATTAGATTCAAGAACCATGCCAAATTGGAAGAAGATAAATATTGTTAAGCCATTCCATAAAAAATTTTTATTGACTAGCTCAAATAAGAGAAACTTGGCAAGATTCGTGACATTAAATACACTTGATCCAACAAGATCAACTGGTTTGATATTCGGGGTATTATTCAATATTTTTACAGGTAATATACTGGTTAATGTAGACGACCAATTACTCATTAAACCCGGTGGTTATGAAGCTCTTATAGACCGCTATAGAGCTGATATTTTACTAAACGACCAACTTCAGTTGAAACAGGTGGTTATTAATTTTTTAGAAAATCCTGAGATTATCGCAGATAGAAAGAAACATAAGGTAGATTTCACTTGTATCAAATGTTGTCTAACATCTTGTAATACAATTGATACTGAAGTTACCGAGATGGTTGTTCAAAAGTGGCTGAAAAATTTAGGCTGTCTTGATGCACCTTTGGTATATTCACCTATGCTAACCTTATTAGATTTTGGTGGTATCTTCATATCAACGAAAGATCAACTCGGTGGGCTAGAGAATTTCCCAGTTCACAATAGCAAATTGAAGTTACAAGACGAATTGTTCATTAATAGGGAAAAGCTGAAGGGTAATATCATTGAAGCCAGTATTTCAGCCATGATTAATTCATCAAATTCTTTTAAGGACTATTTGAAATTGGAGACATTTGGTTTCCCAATTCCCGATACAATTGTTTGCGTGGTTAACCCGGATGACTCGACACTGGTACCAGATTTATCTGTTGGCGAAATTTGGATATCTTCCAAAAGTTTAGTTGATGAGTTTTACCAACTAGATAAAATTAATGCGTTTGTCTTCAAAGCGAAATTAAATTATTCAAAAATGTTCTCATTCATTTTAGAGGACAAGCAATCTGCACAATATCAAAAAACGATATCTTCAGAAAAGCTAGAGACAATTTTAAATATATGCCCTTCTGGAACTGAATTTTTGAGAACTAAGTTGATGGGTTTTGTCTTCAATGGTAAAATTTATGTTCTATCTCTTATCGAAGATATGTTTTTACAGAATAAGCTCATAAGGCTACCTAATTGGGCACATACATCCGATTTGTCTAAGACGAAAACTTCTCCTGTAAGTAGTAGCGATAAACTTTCTAGTGGTAATAAAAGCCCTAAAAAGCAGGTGAATGGAGGGGACTCGATGGACCTTTCCAGAACTAAGAGCGATAATAAACGCGTTGTACAGACACATTATCTTCAGCAAATTACAGAAACGATTGTTCGTACAGTCGGCACTATTTTTGAAGTTTCAGCATTCGAATTAAACCATCATAAAGAGGAACATTTCCTAGTTATGGTAGTTGAGAGTTCTTTAGCAAAGGCCACAACAACTGACGTTTCAAATCCGGATGAAGCCTTATCAATACTTACATCTAAACAGAGGGAGGCTTTTGAAAAGAAGATGGATGACTTAACTGATCAGATATTTAGAATTTTATGGATTTTCCATAAAATTCATCCAATGTGTATTTTGGTGGTTCCAAGAGGGACACTGCCAAAAAGATATTGTTCCTTAGAATTGGCGAATAGTACGGTTGAGAAGAAATTCATCAATGGTGAATTAGATTCAAAATTTATAAAATTTCAGTTCGATAACGTTATTCTTGACTTTGTTCCACATTCTAGCTATTATAATGAAAGTATCTTCTCTGAACATCTTTCAAATTTGAGAAGGTTATATATTGAGGATTCACGTAGCTCTAATGGGGAAGTGCCAGCATTCCAAAACTCAGGAATTGATTATAGGGAGACTTCATTCGACCTCAGGCAAAAAGCCAGGAAATTGACAGATTTTTCATCTATATTAGATTTGTTGGAATGGAGAATATCAAGCTTAGCTAATGAGTCTGCTTTTAGTGACATGTATCATCCATTGCATTCAGGATCTAAAGGTTCAGATCAATTAGGTCAGACTAAAATATCATGGAAAACCTTTGAAATTGTCGTTACCTCCTTCTTGAAAAAGATTATTGGTTCCAAGACGCCTTTAAAGCCAGCTGATAAAGTAATAATTATAGCAGAAAATAGCGTTGAATATGTTGCAGCTGTTTTTGCATGTTTATATTGTAATTTTGTTATCATTCCGATACCGTCGTTAGAAGAAGCTAATATTGACAATGATCTTAAATTTTTAACGAATATTATTAAGAGTTATGATGTCAAAAGATTATTTATTGACTTCAAGACACATAATCTAATCAGCAATAATAATAATGCCAACAGAATATTCAAGAAATATAAGTATTTGATTCCAAAAATCACTGTTCTTTCTAAAATCAAAAGAAAATCAGGTCTTACAATAAATAACTTTAAAAAGACACTGCAACAAAAATACAACCATAAATCAGATAAAAGGATAAAATCAACCCCTTGTGTTATATGGATTGATCGTGAATATGATGTAAAGAAAGACATTCACGTTACAATGACTCATTCAACTCTCATGAATACATGCAAAATTTTAAAGGAAACCTTGCAAATGGATATTAGGTCACCTATATTTTCATTGTGTTCTCATACGCATGGCCTAGGTTTCATTTTTAGTTGTTTGATTGGTATTTACGTTGGCTCAACAACGGCTCTTTTTGCTATTTCTGATGTAATGTCAGACCCCAAAGATTTTTTAGTAGGCATTCAAAATTTAAATGTTAAAGATTTATATCTGAAGCTGGAAACGCTGTATGCTTTGATGGATAGGGGCTCTAAATTACTTAACAATTCTCCGACTTCCAAATCTTCAGAAACCTCTACATCTGCCAGCTCTTCCAAATCTAAAAACACAAGCAAACAAAGCAATTCAACTGCTTCATATTTAAGATTTGATATGTTCAGAAACGTGAAAAACTTGATGATTCCTTTCAATGGCAGACCTCAAATTTATAAGATCGAAGATATATTGACTAGATATCAAAGTATATCTCTCAGACAGGAACAAATAAGCTATATATATCAGCATCATTTCAACCCAATGATTTCATTGCGGTCATATTTAGATATACCACCTGCTGATATATTTATTGATCCAGTTTCATTACGTGAAGGTATAGTGACTGAAGTAAAACCAAACGCAGCTCAGGGCTCATTAAGATTACAGGATTCAGGTGTTGTTCCAGTTTCTACTGACGTATCGATTGTCAACCCAGAGACATTACTACCTTGCTATGATGGTGAAATTGGTGAAGTGTGGTGTTGTTCAGAGGCAAACGTTTTTGATTATACAATATGTCATAAGAACGGGAAACTAACTAAGGATGAGTTTATTACTACACAGTTTAAAAGCAAGTTTAGAAAGGACGTTGACAACGGGCTGACATACCTGAGGACAGGTGATTTAGGTTTTATCAAGAATGTAGAATGGACGAATTCTCAAGGCGACTTAATTCGTTTAAATTTATTATACATACTGGGGAGTATTCATGAAACAATAGAAATATTGGGGTTAACACATTTTGTAAGCGATTTAGAAAAAACGGTAAGGCAGACTCACGCATTGATTGCTAATTGTATTATCTCTAAAGCTGGTGGATTGGTAGTATGTCTTGTTAAATGTAAGAATGGGTTTACGCGCAAATATGGTAACTTAACATCATTAATTGTTAGTGAATTACTGAATAAGCATGGTATTATTATAGATTTATGCTCCTTTATTAAAGGTGGATCTAGTGCATCGGGCTTACCTGATAATTGGAGTAAAAACAGATCAGTTATAATGCAAAATTGGTTTAGTCAAAAACTGGCTATTGAGACACAGTTCGGGGTTAATTATGGTGAAAATATTTCAATTTATTTGTTGTCAGACTTTGAAAAAGAAAAGTAGAAGATCAATGATATATTTTATGACACAATTATGATGTCGGAAGACTTTTAAATGGACTTTTTATTTGAAGAATTAAATATGCTTTTATAGATCTATGATAAATGTAATATATACTATACTTTGTTTGAAAGTAGTTAGTCGCCTCATTTGTGTAAAAACACCTTTAGGAAATATGAGACCAAAAATGGTAAACTGACTACCATAACTGGGTATTGTAACATCAAAAAGAAAGCGACACATTCCATCTGAATGGGATCTGCACAGTCAAGTGGGGTATAACTAGCTGTGAAATAGATTAGCGTTGTCATTGTAGGTAAGTTCCATGTAATAGACATAACAAATAACAGCATTTGATCCTTTTCCCTATCTAACCACCCACACTTTACCATACGTTCGCACCATAAAACACCAAATATAGGCATAATACATTGTCTTAGTGCCACTAGTAACACTGCAGTTTTCCAAAAGCCTGGATATAATTTATTAATCTTTAATCTACCTAATGTCCCACCCAATAAAAGTAAACCAAATGGAACAGAAGCAGCACCAACATAACTGGTGAAATCCATGATAAAACTTAATGCAGGTTGTTGATCTGGAGCTTGTTTAATGTGGGGAGTAGTGGGAGTTGTAACGAATAAAGCCTTAACCCAAGGTATGAAAGCTATCGTTAAAGCAATAATAACAGCCATAGAGCATGGTCTTAAACAATTTTTAAGGAAAAAGACAATGAATGGTGTTAAAGGGAACTTACTTAGCCATGGAGGTAGAGATTTACCTGATTCTTCGATATCTTTTTTACTAACAGTTGCGTCAGATGTTAAAATTTTTGTTAAGTTTGACGATTTAACTCTTTGTAAAGTCGATTGACGGGACGTTGCTGATATTATTGATGCTACACCACTAGCCTGGCTACTATCGCTTAAAACTAAAGGATTTACTCTTTTGTTACCGAATTGATCGACATTTGAGTACTCTCTAATTAATCCATTCAAACCTTCGTCTGGAATATCACGTTTATCGATAGACCTTACAGGTGCTAATGAATATGCACTTGGTTCGTTTGTAACACTATTATCATCTTGGTGTCCGTGATCATGATGATGATGGTGATGATAATTTTGTTCTGTTCCGTGTTCCGAGGTATATGCTACTGGTTGACTTACAGTACGCCTGGCGACACCTATTTCATTTTCATAATCTCCGGTTGAGACAGTTGAGTTTATTGGAGTCATTATTGATGATTCAGGTAATGATTCTGTTGATACAATATTATCCATTGACAAATCGGTAATATCCATGCTTGGTAAATGTTGGATGTCTGATGCAGAGGTTTCTGGAGCAGCGATAATGGCAGTATCACTACTTTCCTGGTTTAATTTATTATTATCTTGAAGTTGTTGAGATGGTAATGGTGGTACTGTGGTATCGTGGGTCTTTGTGGAATTACTTGTTGCTAAAGAACTAGGATCACTCGAACCCTTTGCAAACTCAGTATTATCTTTTTCATTTACAGGTTCTTCATCAACTTTAGGTAAAGTTGGACTGGCAGATGAAGTAGAGCAAGAGGATGATGATCGTTCATTATCTCTTACTGCACTCTCTTCATCTTTATAATGGAAATCACTTTCAATAAGTCTAAAACCACCCAGATTAAAGACACAAATTAAGAACATAGCTAAGAAAATAATAACATTAGCTACACCTCTTTCACCTTGTTCTGGAGTAAAAACAAAACCTTGATCCATAGTTTGTAAATATGCAATGGGTAAATCACTGATATTGGGGAACATACCACCTGCTAGAATACCACCATACCATTGTCGCGGCACAGGAAGGAAAGTTCTACACATCCAGGCAAAGAATAAACCTGTACCAAAAATGATGACTGACGTAAGACAAATAATACCGACATCTTTGATATCGTTATCTTCAATGTTTGCAACAATCTTATTAAATGATAATGAGGGTAGTAAAATGGTTAAAACGATATCTGAAATTGATCTTGTTGCATCCACGGACAGTATACCTAATCTTGCTAGTAAAAATCCTGCACCAATAATTAAATAAATCTTAATGATGGGTTTTACAGAAGCCCAAATAGCTTGGCCCAATGTAATATGTGACATATATATATGTGTGTGTGTGTGTATGTGTTGTCTCTTGGTTTCACTAAATTAATTTTAATTGAAAGCTTGTTAATAAAAAAATATGAACATGAAATGTGTTCGATGGGTAAGAATAGAAGTAATTAAAAAAAAATAAAATGTTGTAATATAACACAAAGGGAAACGATGAAGATGTCAATAAGAGAAAACGGATATACAGTTGTTTATATAAGAAGGTACGAGATGCTTATGAGAATAATAGCAAAGGGATGAACCTGATTTGATAAAAAACCAATGAATGGCATTACTGGGGAGTCACAGGGCGGATCTTATTTTCTTTTGTTAGCGCTTTAAGAAGAGAATTTCCAATAATATGCTTGACTTTACCATGCAATGGAATACAATATTGTTTTTAAGTCAGCATAGAGATCCCACGCCCGGAATTGTAGAACGAAGTCGGTTTCTTCTTCGCATTTTCAATTTTCTTCCAACCATTATCATCGCAATTCGATCTTGACAGTGAAAATCTCCCACGTCATGTGCCTGATAACGTGGGGGGAAGGTGGATGATAAACCGTGAAACGCAAAACAAAAAAAAAGCCCTCAATTT
Organism: Jamesozyma lodderae; assembly: GCA_030571655.1. Lineage (NCBI taxonomy): Eukaryota > Fungi > Ascomycota > Saccharomycetes > Saccharomycetales > Saccharomycetaceae > Jamesozyma > Jamesozyma lodderae. The sequence goes on along the minus strand of JAJLYF010000005.1, from coordinate 228,523 downwards.
GCCTGTTCTAGGTTTGCCCCGGGATTGTCATTGCCGACGAAGACGCCGGTTTAGCCGCCAAGGGCATTCTTTCTCACTTAAGCAATCATATATCGTACTTCTATATTGACTGTAATATGTAAAATGGAATGTGTATATCTAAACTTAGGAATATAAATACTACGATGGTTTTCTCTTTTAGGTTGTAAAGTGATGTGAAATTTGAGGGAAAGAGTATTATAATTTCAAGAAAAAAAAAATACCTGTCTTTATATATATATATATATATGTACGGCTCAGAAATCATATTTTTCTTTACCGCCGGCGATACACTCAACAAAAAGTAAGGGGAAAAAGTTGATTTTACAGCAATAAGATTGATTAATTGAATTAATTTATATTATACACTAATACGCTCTTGTATACATGCTCATATACAATAGATTCATGCTTTTTTTTCCTTCAGTTGCGAGTTTTTTACGCACTAGCAGAAGTCTTGATTTCAAACGTTGGATTACTACCATCACCGTAATCTTTAATCCCACCATCATCTTTATGTTCAGCTTCTCTCATAGCATTTGTAAATTCAGTTAAATCCCATGCTGACCCAGCATCAGCAACATTTTCCTCTACGGCTGTCTCACCTTCAATATATTCAAACGATTTATGTTCCGCTAGCATCTTTTGAATGATTTCTCTACCGCACGGTCTACGTTTTTCATTTAATTTTTTCTCAGCATTAAGCTTATCAATAATATGACTCTTTTTCCATTCTGCAAAATTAGCCACAGTAATCGGTGTTAGTCGCGTCTTATCTAATTGATCTCTTTCTGTTTCAATGAATTCTTCTAAAGTAATCTTTGGAGCATTTTCAGCAGCTTCTTTTTCTAGTCTTCTTTGTTCTTTAGTCTTTAATACGAACCCTTCAGGTAAAGAATGTCTGTACATACATTTATCACCACCATTTGGACAAATCCAAAACCAACCATATTTACCATTTTCCACAGCCTCTATGAAATATTTACAAACTTTATCTGTTGTAGTCTTTGGATTACCATGTTTGGACATAATAACACTTCTTAATTTTTCTTCATCCCATTTATCCATAGTATCTTCTTCCTTTTCAGACCTCGTATCCTGATACAAATCCTTCTTTTCGACTTTACGACCTACATTCAAATCATGTGAAAATTTACATTTCGAACCTTTATTACAATTACCCATCTTGAACAATGCACAAACAACTGTTTTAGGATCTACACCGGCACGTACACGTTGATCTAATATAGGATTGAACAAAGCCCTTCTCTCGGCCTCTGCTGCTTCCTTCATCTTCTTCTCCTCCAGTTTCTTACGTTTTAGATCTTCTTTACCTGGATCTGATTGTTGTTGAACCTGTTTGATGAATCTTTGAACCTTTGTGGAACGATTCTTATTCTTCATACCAAACGTTTTGTCGACATTATCTTTCTTTTTTGCTGGTTGTTGCTGTTGCTTATTCTTTTTTGGAGGCATTGTGTATACTACTTTGATTAGACGGTTTTATTCTTCTATATTTAAATACTCTATCTATATAAAAGTGTCTCAAACAGCAATATACGTTTCTTCTATAATCTTTCAATCTTCGGCATCGCGAAAATTTTTCAATCGCTACATACGTCTGCCGTATATAATGACTATATCATATTATCATGTTAAGTAACTCTTTTCTTATCAGCACACTTCTTTTCTTATGTTATTTTTCGAAGTGATACAAGAGTATATAGCTTGCAAAGAAGACCCTTCCACCCTCGAATTGCTAACTATGTATCTTCTGTCAACCGTTTTTGTTGAAGCATGGTTTTTGAAGTATTCCGAATATTCGCAGAGGTTATGGCCGCATCTCCGATGTGACGGAAAAAGTGCTATTGATTACAAAATGCAATATAATAAGAAGGAAATTCGATATAAATGGATAAACAACAAAGGTAACCTAGAAAACTCTATTCACTAATCCTAGAAGAAAGGTATATTATTAAGCATGCTGATAAGAAGAGCAAATAAGGTACTGTCGCGATGTATACCTCAGAAATCATTCAATAAATTGATATACAGAACTTACTTCATTAACTCAAAACACGCATTCAATCCTTTAAAAAATAATAGAAAAGACATATCGTATGCGTTGCTGAGTACCTCGGTATTAATTCTTTCGTATTCATATTTTTCTCCAAAGACAGTGGTCTCGCTGGATTCAATAGGTGGAATCAATGATTACTCAACCAAATCATCCTCCAGCTTGAAAAATTCAAATTCAGATACTACAATTTCATTATTGACAGAAGAAGAGATTAATAAAAAATTACGTTCCTGTCAGGAGAGTTTTTTTATAAACCGTGGTAAGGGTATCTCCAGATATGACGTCTCTCAGTTGGCATCAAACCATCCAATTGAGGACAATCATGTAGAGCAGATTATTACAGTACCTTCTTCTTCTTCCACAGAAGATGACCTATATTTTTTCGGTATATTTGATGGTCATGGTGGCCCATTTACATCCAGCAAGTTATCAAAGGATCTTGTGAGATATGTAGCCAAACAATTAGGCGATATTTACTCGACACAATCGCAAGCTGATACGCAACAATTTGATATTGCAATTGATAAAGGGTTTACTCAGTTGGATAATGACATAGTTATGGGCTCATTTAGAAAATTACTAAAAAACCCCACTCAAGAAAATATGACTGCCACATTGCCTGCAATTTCAGGATCTTGTGCGTTGCTATCGATGTACAATTCCTCGGATGCGACTTTAAAGGTAGCTGTTGCAGGTGATTCAAGAGCATTAATCGGGGGCATTGATGACAATGGAGATTGGTATGTGAAGTCCTTATCCGTGGATCAAACTGGTGACAATTTGAGCGAAGTAACAAGAATACGTAATGAACATCCAGGGGAGCCTAATGTAATTCGTCGCGGCCGAATTCTAGGTTGTTTGCAGCCTTCCAGAGCTTTTGGTGATTATCGTTACAAAGTTAATGAAATTGATGGTAAGAAATTATCTGAGTTACCTGATCATGTTAAGATTTATTTTAGAAGCGAACCTAGAGACTTCATATCTCCTCCATATGTGACAGCCAAACCAGAGATTACAACTACCAAAATCAATTCAAATGTTAAATTCATGATTATGGGATCGGATGGTCTTTTTGAATTACTAACTAATGAAGAAATTGCTGGGTTAGTTGTCAAATGGAAAGATTATTATATGTCTCAGACACCGGATATAAGAAATAACCCTCCAAAGTTAGGTAAACTTCCAACAGTGAAAGATATATCTGATGATTTGACGTCACAAAGAACGGCCTTCAGATATAAGCATGAAACCGAGAACCCAAATTATTTATTGGAGGATTCAAACGTTGCAACACATTTAATAAGGAATGCCTTAAGTGCAGGCGGCAGAAAGGAATATGTTTCGACATTGGTGAGTATTCCATCACCAATGAGCAGAAAATATAGGGATGATTTAACAGTAACCGTTGCATTTTTCGGTAATTCAACTACTGGTGATGGCTCATTATTAGTTAATCATGAAGCTACAGCACCACCAAAACCAAAATTATGAGCTGTGATTTTATACTTATATTTTTACGTAAATCTTACAATATTTTAATGAATACATACATATACGAGTTCTTTTTTATTTCAATATTACTCAAACAATAAAATACTGATATAAATTTATCATCGCCTAAAAAAAAGTAAAATGCTATGGCCACAACTGATTAAGGAAAAAAAAAAAAAAAAAAAAGATAAAAATAATGACACTAGGTTGAACCAAACCGTTTAACAATTCCCCTCATTATCACAAACAGAAACCTACAGATAGCACACAACTATAGATACACGTTCAATTGCACACAAATTAAAATGAGTAATCCAATCACTTCAATCAAATTAGTACTGCTTGGTGAAGCAGCTGTTGGTAAATCCTCAATAGTATTAAGATTTGTATCAAACGATTTCTCAGAAAACAAAGAACCAACTATTGGTGCTGCTTTTTTAACTCAGCGTGTAAACATTAATAACCATACAGTTAAATTTGAAATATGGGATACAGCAGGACAGGAAAGATTTGCGTCCTTAGCACCTATGTATTATAGAAATGCCCAGGCTGCTCTAGTGGTATATGATATTACTAAGCCACAATCGTTTATCAAAGCTCGTCATTGGGTTAAGGAATTACATGAACAAGCAAGTAAGAATATTATTATAGCTTTAGTCGGTAACAAGATTGATGTGTTAGAATCCGATGAAAGTGAAAGAAAAGTCGCTCGGGAAGAAGGTGAAAAACTGGCTGAAGAAGAAGGTTTGCTCTTTTTCGAAACTAGTGCAAAGACTGGTGCCAATGTTAATGACGTGTTTTTGGGTATTGGTGAAAAAATTCCTTTGAAAAATCCAGATGATCAAGGTAACGAGAATGGTTTAAGAGTCACAGATGATCAAAGAATTAATCTTGAAACTTCCGCCAACGCAACAGCTCAAAGTTCAGCCTGTAGTTGTTGAAGGTATTTCATCCTTTTTCTTTATTTTCGAATTTTTCAAAATAGATGTTATGAAAGCTGGAAGACAATAGATGAAACCGTTATGTTTAGGTAATGTTTATGTTTCCTAATAATGACTTATATTAACATAATATCGATTATAGTTAATTGAGAGAAGCATACTGCTTGGAGAGATTTTTCACATAACGTCCTTAATATACTATTTATATATATTATGTTGCATTTTAATTTTATGGATAACATATTTATAGGTGACACGAAGGAAATGATTGTCTTCTATGACTAAATCGATCTTCCAATTAAAAAAAAAATAAAGGGAATTACACTTAATACTTCACTTAAAAATCACCAGATTACAAATTCTATTCACTTATTTTTTGTTAAATATGAGTGATGAGCTTTTAAATTTATTAAGCGCGAATGAAAGGATATAGACCCTTTTATTTATTCTATCAGATAAGCTTGAACTATGGAGATGCTTGAAATTGTTTGTTAATTATTTCTTAGTCTGGCATTTTTTATGACGTAGTTCTGTTCAATACTAGATATTAAATCCTTGAGATGGCAGCTTAAAATTCGACGTACATAATGTTGTATATTTATTGCCATTTAAGGAAGTACAAGTGTAGTTTTTGGCAATAATATACTATAAATTAAGAACTCATGTTCATTGTTGTCAGTAAAAATATATGCTTCTCTATAATATACTCATTTGATCTGGAAAATAAAACTAATACTCACTTTCCGTCTTACTGCTTTTCACCTACCTTGTTAGTCATTCAAGCCTGACGCATAAGAATCTACTATTGGCTTTTTTATCATCTTTTTGGTATTGTGTGACGAAATAGTATCACAAATTTCAATGCCATGGTTTTTTGACCAGGCATAAGAAGCTAACTAGAAATTTTGCATTACGAGCTCACAATAAATGCACAAGTCGAAACTTGAAAAAGTTGGAAATATAATTAGCTGAATTAACACATTGTTACGAATTCTACATGTAATTTGATAATAAATTTAAATTTGTATAACTTTTTTCTCCAAATTCTGGACCTCTACGACAATTATTTTCTTTTCGGAATTGTATTGAGCTGTTTTATTTTAGCGCTAAATTGTTAAATAACATAAACAAACATAAAATTATTGGCGTCACTAATGAAATTGATACTCGAACATCGATTATTTTGATAATCCATAATAACGTTCCCGGACTCACCATATTAAAGTGATACATTAATTAGCTCAAAAGTAGTAGCCGAATTAGCTCAAGGGGTTAACAAACGCTTTTATTCGACGTTCTCTTTTAGTTAATGAAAATCCCTTACCTGAAAAAATAGGCAAGCTGGATAATAACACTATAGGATCTAATAATTAGAAGCATATCAGCCCTTGAGAAATATTGTATTTTATGTATAGATCTCTATTTACTTTACCGGAAATCGGAGTATTTAAAAAATTTCCTATTTACTTTATATAGAAATTAGTCATCCAAATGACTTTTGATTGTACCTTGCAGTTCAATGCCCCATAAAAATTTAATAACCACTTATAAAAAAACTTTAAGCGATATGACCGAAAATAATAAAGCATATTGTAATAACATGAATTCTCCGGTAATTCCTCTATTTTAAAACATGAACTCTATTAAAAAAATGCCGAAGGGGCTATTCTCATTATTTTAGTATATGTTTCATTAATACCCAATGTTGTCACAAAAAATTCAGTTAATTTGGTATTCAAATAATGCTTTTGTATTGATATCCTAACCCGCAAGCATAAAAACGCTCTTTCGGAATAGCTTAGTCCAAGTACCATTAAGGTATTTCATCAGCGATCTATTCCGATCATCGGTTTACCGGGAGTATGTGGGTTGGATGAGTGTACGATCTTACATGCTCATATTTTACAAATTATTCCATGATGGCATAATTTGAGTAATTACCTAAGAAAACTGCGAGGTATAATATGCGAAGCTCTCAGTTGCAAATATCTTCAAGAAAGCTTTCAATATTTCCAATGCCATATTTTTAATCAGTAAAATTCTTAAATAATGTACTAAGTCGGTTTTGTGGGAGCTAGTAATCGACATGATTCACATTTTCTGCTGGAACAAATAACGCAACTGAGCAATTTCTCAAATTCTTGCTCGATGTATTCCCCTTAGTTGGATGTGTATAATGATCTGGTAAATTTACAAATAGTACTTTCTTTCCAAGGACTTTGTTTACTGAAAACGTCAGCTATCTTTAGCAAAAAAAAAAAATGAATAAGCGAATAGTATATATACAGTAACCCATAGCACAAAGCAAAAATACTTTACAGTTTACCGTCAATGTGTAAATTTTTCATACTTTCAGACAGTTGTTTAATCACTGTCATTAATTCGTCTATTTTTTCCTCTTGCTTTTGCAACCTCATACTGACGTCTTCTGAAAATTGTTCATTTGCCGTTTCAATATGACTTTCAAGGACACGAGCATCCTGTGATTTTGGTGCGTTAAGTACCGTTATTACCTCATTATACCAATCTTTTCCTACACTAAAGTGTGGATCGACTTTCTCTGCCTGTTTCTGTAATCGTAAGGATTCCCTATTTCTAATTTGAGTAGTACGAATACCAGCGTTAGCGTTTCCTGAAAACAGACCATTACCTTCATCAAGATAACCATCTGTTAAATCCCATATCGTGTCCTCTTCATTGGCATCATCTGGCAGTCTTTTCATTCTATTATAATTTATCCTTCTTGCTTCTCTAATCTCCTTAACTGAAATGAATAATAACATAGGTGCATAAATAAGGGTCATACAATATCTGACAATGTTTTTACCCTTTTTAACGTCGAATGCTCTTACAAAAGGTGTGATAAGTAATTCAATAACGTTCAATGGTGGAACATAGACATCTTCATCTGGAGCTCTAATGAACCTTAATGTCTTTTGCGACATTAATGCCATATACTCATCGCTGGCATTATCTACAACATTCTGATAAGCGCTAGCAAATAAAGCAACTAGAATATTCAATAGAATGACGGAAAGTATAAAGGAATATCCATAAAACAGCACACCTGCATATGGTGCAGCAAACCCTTCAAACACACTAAAATCACCCATACCAATAATGCTTGCCAATAAGTTACTAATAATAAGGCCAGTGATACTTCTCTCACCATCAGAAGAATCTAAACCCACGAATCCTTGAAAGAACCCCAGAATTATCAAAACCAATAAAAAGAAAAATATGATAGATTCTGTCATCATATGCTTTAAAACTACCAACATAATACCGACAAACCTCTCTGTTTCTAAATATAATAATAACCTTGACCAAGCAATTGGTGCTGCACATGATAAGACCCTATATGATACCATATCCCAATCTTCATCTGAATATTTAAAATGGAACGGACTCAAGCTTAAGAATCTCAATGTCATCGACGCGGTAATTACACCGTACAGGGTATCATTGAAACAATTCCAAAATGAAAAGTATGCGTTACCAATATAGTAAAATTTAGTAGCTTCATCAAGAAGGTTACCAAATGTAAATATATAAAAGACTCCTTCAAGGATATCAATTGGTTCTACTTGTTTATTGGCTTTACCGTTGACAACAAGGGTATATAACCCTAAAAATGTAATTGAGAAAAAAATATGCAACATATTTTGATATTCTGGTGTCTTAATTCTTTCAGGATCAAAATGCTCCCAAAAATTCATAGATGGAACAATTTCAGATGCAGCAAACGTTTTTGGGTCGTCTGCACTTTGAACTATCCAACCTCTCCATAGCCATTCTAAGCAGCGTTGGAACCCACTTGATCCAATGACAATAGTACAATGCATATCAGTAGCCAATTCTAGTGCATTTAATGGTTTCGAGTCTTTATCAACTTCGCTTATAGAGTATCTATGCAACAACATACGGATGAATAAATAATGCAAGTTTTTCTCCTCTTCTTTATCGATAATAATTTTGCATAATTGCTGTGCCGCAATAGCTCTACTAGAATATAACTTTGAATTATGCAATTCTTCATTAACCAGCTTTACGTACCATGAATAAACATTCAATAAGGCGTAAATAATCGGAGACTGATATTTCTTTGTGCTTGCCTCATTGTCTGCATCACCACCGCATGCTTCATAAGCCAATGCAACAACCTTTTCTGTAATAATTTGCGATTGTTCTGAGATTATTTCATCATCTTCGTATCCAATCGGTATTGTTTTATCTATCAAGTATTTTAAATTTAATGCTATTCTTAAATTCTGTCTAGGTGTCGGCGGCTCCAACATCAGAGACCCAGAATCTCCACCGTAACATTCCTCATTGGACAGAGGTAATCGTGTAAATCTCTCCCTACTCATTTTTTGACCTTCTATGATAACTCCATTCAAACTACACTTCCTTTTGCTTTTAGAAGTTGAGTTAGCAGTTCAGTTTTTAAATTAAGGGAGTCGTTGTTGCTTGGTGTATAAAGCAAATCGTGTTTCTTCTCCTGACAATGAAAAATTTCGCGGAGTTCAACCAAAAAAAAAATATAGGAGCTGAAAAAATAAAGAATCTATTAAAAACATCTTACTAAACTAGCAAGTTGAATACACATAAAATCTCTAATGTTACTATGAACTTCTGAATCAAATTCTATAAAGAACTAGCAAAAAAATACGACCCCGGTGAGGATTGAACTCACGATCTTGCGATTAACAGTCGCACGCCTTAACCAGCTTGGCCACGGAGTCGTTATTTACGAACTTTTCAAGTTTATGAGGTTTGTTGTATTCTTTACAAAATTTATTCATCTCTAGGTTATTGGCTTTGGTAAGTTGTCATTTTGAAATAAATGACTGGATTAAGTTGTCGAATTCTAAAATGAGTTGATCTTAAAATGATGATATATTTTTAATGTTATACCTGCTGATTCTTTTTTCCCGAGGGAACTTAATAATGTTAGCAAAAAAATATAAAGATGTTCTCATGTTAACAAGCAGAGTTTTTATGTCTTTATATTTGATTTTAGAATGATTCATTTCCATAGATTACTCTCTAATGTTAATCCATCGTTGATAACTTTACTATGTGTTTGACCTTAATTTATGGGGACTCCCCTAATGGTATCATAGTCAGGACTTACCCTTTAATTTTGATAGCCATCTTAGTTAGGGGAGTTACACAGTAAATTGGAAGGTAACAAAGAGAGTTGCACAACTCATCAGATAGTTGTTTCCACAACCGTGCTTTATAGTCACTACTGCTCAATGGCACTAAGAATGTACTTATGTTATTGTCACTACTAATTACTTAGCAGGAATAAGTTAGTAATAATAAATGTCACTATTAGTTAGAATCTAATAGGGGTAATATAATGTATAGTCACTATTGAGTAATATCAATAAGTAAACATCTTAATTTCACTGTCACCATTGATTGCATGTCAACGGGCTGATATAGTTTAATCCAGTCACTATTAGTTGCAAGCCAATAGGAGACTATAAGTAATTCAATACCACCATTTATTATGTATTAAATGGGCTAAAGTACTGTATCTCTTTGTCACTATTGATTGCATGTCAATAGGTAAAAGTAAATATTTCTTGGTGTTACAATCGAACCAATGTCGAAAGGAAGATCCTCAGTTGGTAACTCATCACTATTGAAGTAGCTGTAATAAATGATTACATTTAGCGTCAAAACAATGTCTACATTGCTTCTTTAAGATTTAGCAATTACTCATCAAATATGTACCGTTTGTACAAGTTTTTAGCTCAATACTAAGTAATATATCATTTATGGAATATTCACTGCCCTAGCTCGTTCAGCGGGGTTTGTAATAATGAACGTTAAATGGTTACATAAAAATGCTTAGCTCATACGTGAAAAATACAATCTGGGTAAGTTATATAATCATACAATTATGTAAATGTCGCTACACCAATTATAGAGCCAAAAGAGGCTGGATCTTGGGGACTGTAATACCTGGGTTACGCTGTGTTTCTGTTTAGGTGCCAAATATACATTGGCTTTTCAATGTCTTATATTCTTTATACTATGACATTTTTCATTACTCAGTCAATCTGAAAAACTCAATTCTGATCTTATTATGATTCAATAATATGAACACTGGTTGTTGCTTTCAGTCATACCTGTTCTTCACTGTGATGGCTCTAGACATTGCAGCTTCTAAGGGTTTTAACTTTCCAAGAAAACGACCGAAATGTTTAATACTAGCTTTCGCAATCAATTTGGATGTGCAGCAATTTAAAAATATGAATTACGAAACGAAATTAATGCCCTACATGCAACTAAGATGACAGAGATACATAATATTGACAACAATGAATACTTAATGTCATATATATCTATTATATTCCAGGCATTTTTCAATCATATTCTTTTGTAGAATGTATAGAAAAAAAGCAGTTTGTTGTTACAGTCTTCGAGCAACACAATTTTGCTGCATGGTACTTACTCGACGCCATCTCCTAGCTCAAGTTCGTCTTACAGTATGTATTACCACATCCCTTCACGTTCGCTTGAGAGTTACTGAGACTTCTCCCTTACCGATCCCTAAAAATTTTATGACAGGTGAGAAATTCCGCGTTGTTACACTGAGTCGTCTGATATCCCTTATAAAAAATTTGTCAAAGTATAAATGGAAATTCATTATATATTGGCTATCCCCCCATTTAATAAAAATTCATTTATAGACTTAACATTGATTAATCCATTCAGCTAGAGATATATTTCGACAAATACCCTTTACAAAGAAGATTAGAAAGTATCTGTTTGTTACTCATTATCTAATACATACATACATGGGTCATTAGGAACACGATAGTTCCCATAACTAATATAAATACAACAATAAACTCATACTTACAATGGTTGCTGAACAAGTGAATGCCCCCAAAGTGGCAAATATAGCAACAACAGCAGTTCCTGACGCTTTAAACGTTGATAATCAACCTGCTCTGTCAATAGACAATCAGTTAAAGGAAAAAAAGAAGACAAGTGAAAATATCTCAAACGAGAAAGCTTCAAATGTGGGTACAATAAATAGACAACGTATGGAAAGTTCATACGTCGGTTGGAAGCAAATTGGAGGCTGGGAAGAAAAGGATATTTTGACTCTAGATGATGAATTAGTGGATTTAAATAGAGAAACTATTTTGAACAATATCTTACCAGACTGGATTTACGGTGATTGGTATCATTTCATTATTATTATTTTTGTAGGTGGCATTTCCTCATTTGCTTTAGGTCACTTCAAATTTTCGTTGGCCCCGGTATTCTTCGTTATTGTAATCACGGGTCTATTATACAGAACCAATGCTAAACAATACAGGGGATCAATTAGAGAATTGATTCAAAAAGAATCTACCGTACAAAAGATTGAAGACGATTATGAGACGTTGGAATGGTTAAACAGTTTCCTTCAGAAATATTGGCCAATTATTGAACCACAAGCTTCTCAAATGATCGTGGCTCAAGTTAATGAAATTTTGGCTACCAATCCTTCAATACCTGATTTTATCAAGGCTCTTTGGATTGACCAATTTACTCTTGGTGTTAAACCCCCAAGAATTGACCTTGTTAAAACTTTTCAAAACACAGCATCTGATATAGTTGTCATGGATTGGGGTATTTCTTTTACCCCTCATGATTTATCTGATATGACAGCAAAACAAATGAGGAATTACGTAAATGAAAAAGTGGTTGTAAAGGCAAAAATGTTTGGTATAACTATTCCAGTTTCTGTATCTGATATTGCATTTAAGGCAATAACAAGAGTTCGTTTTAAATTAATGACCCCATTTCCCCATGTTGAAACTGTTAATGTTCAATTATTGGAAGTTCCAGATTTTGATTTCGTTGCACATTTATTTGGCGATTCTGTTTTTAACTGGGAAATACTTGCTATCCCAGGTTTATATCCATTGATTCAAATCATGATCAAAAAATATATGGGACCAATGCTATTACCTCCATTTTCCTTCCAATTGAATGTGCCACAACTACTTTCTGACACCAACCTAGCAATTGGTGTCTTGGAAATTACTGTAAAGAATGCTAAAGACATCAAGCGTTCATCTACCATTGTTAGTGCATCTGTTGATCCATACTTAACATTTAGCCTAAATGGTAAGGCTGTCGGCAAGACAAGCATCGTTAGAGATACTTTAAATCCTATCTGGAACGAAACTATTTACATTTTATTACAGTCGTTCACCGATCCATTGACCGTTTCTCTTTACGATAAACGTGAAAAGATTAAGGATAAAGTTTTGGGCAGAACTGAATATAATTTAAGTTCTATGCATGATAAACCGGTTCAAAAGAATCAAAGTGCTCACTTTTTAAGAAACTCAAAACCTGTGGGTGACTTCAATTTCGACTTAAGATTTTTCCCAACTTTACAACCAAAAATCTTACCTGATGGTTCTACGGAAGAATTACCTGATTTAAATACTGGTGTCGCTAAAGTTATTGTTGAAGAACTTCAAGGACCAGAAGAACAAGAGAAGAAACAATCTTACTATGTTGAAGTTTTAATGAATGCTAAGTTGGTTTTGAAGACTAAGAAAGTTGGAGGTACGGATGTTATCAAATTTAATGAAAACTATGAAGCGGTTATCCCAGATCGTCGTAAATCAAGATATAGATTTATTGTCAAGGATTCAAGCACAAATGAAATTTTGTCCTCAACTGTTCAATCTCTAAATGAGTTGATTGATAGATCAGAAATCAATAAAAAATTGATTCCATTGAAGGGGACTAAAACTCAACTGAAAGTAAATACATACTGGAGACCAGTGAGATTAGACTTTGGTTCTAATTCTATAGCTTACACACCACCAATCGGTGTCATCAGAGTTTATATCAGTAAAGCCAATAATCTAAAGAACCTGGAAACAATAGGTAAAATTGATCCATATGCCAAAGTTCTTGTTAATGGTTTATCAAAAGGTAGAACCGATTATAAGGATCAAACCTTAAATCCTGTTTGGAATGAATCTATTTATGTTGCGATAACTTCTCCAAATCAAAGGGTCACTATTCAAGTTATGGACGTTGAGTCTTCTTACAGAGATAGAGAAGTCGGTCATTTTGATGTAAACATCAGCGACTTATTTCAAAAAGATGAAAATGATAAATATATTGAGTCCATAGATAAGAACAGAAAAGTTGGCCATTTAGTAGCAAAGAAGCGCCCAAGAGGTACATTGGCATATTATGTCTCATTTTATCCAACTTTACCAGTATTAACCTTAGAAGAAATGAAAGATTCCGAAAAGAACGAAAAGAAGAGAGAGGAATTAGAGGAACGTAAGAAAGCCGTGGATCCAAAGAAGATAACTGCTGAAGCGAAAGAAAAACTTGAAGAAGAATTCTTTGAAGTCGATGAATTACAAAACATGTATAGTGGAAAAATGAACTTAAGCTTGGAGGAACTGCTACAACACAATTCAGGTGTCTTAGCTGTATCTGTTTTGGATGGTGAACTTCCAGGAGCTGGTGTTTACGTCCAAGCCTTTTTCGATGCTTCTGGACATGCTCGTTTTGTCAGTCCAAAAATTGCTTCAAGAGTTATTAAGAATGGCTGGACTGGTGATGTAGGTATCAAAGAATTAAACCGTTCCATTACTACATTCAGAGTCTCGGAAAATCTGCTCAGCAGTAGATCTGACGACTGTCTTTGTGAAGTTACTGTTCCAACAATTGAATTGGTTAAGTCTTGTTACTATAAACCCTCTATCATTAACTTATCTGGCGAAGGTACAGGTAAATTAATGTTACAAGTCTCTTGGTTCCCATTGGATGTAAAAAAATTACCACCATCTGATTTGATTAGTAATTCAGGTGATTTGACAATTATTTCAAAGAGTGCTGAAAATTTAAGATCTTCAGACGCTAATGGGTTTTCCGATCCATATTTGAAGTTTTACATTAATGATTATAAGGATCACCTTTACAAAACACCAATCAAAAAGAAGACTTTGAATCCAACATGGAACGATACTGGTGTAATTCCCGTTCATAACCGTATCAATGACACATTGAATATCAAAGTCATGGATTGGGATACTGCCTCCGCTGATGATGTTATTGGCAGGGCACAGATTCCATTATCTAAAATCAAGGTTGACGGCACAACTGTCTTAGATGTTCCTGTAAAAGCTGACGATGGTGGAGATGGTGGTGTATTACATTTAGAATTTCAATTTGCACCAAGGTATGTCTTTAGTATGGGTAAGCGTGATGTTAACAATGACTCTGATATTGCAACAAAAAGTATTGGTACTGGTTTGAAAGCTGGTACTACCGTCGTTTCAGCTGGTCTTGATACAATCGGAAAGATTGGTAAGGGTGTATTTGGTGTAGCCAAACGTCGTAAGAGTCAAAAATCAGAAAAACCTGATTCAGATGAGTTTTAGTATTGATATAATTTACTTAGGGATATTTGCATTTCGACTTTTCATTCAACTTTTATACTTTTCACTGTACTTCACGATTTAAAATGTCACTACAACTGTAATTATTGTAGTATGAAATAAGAGTTATATAGTTAATATTCGGACCAACAGCTACAAGGTCATACACTTCTATGACGTGCGCTCTTGAAATTCTCAACTTATCGGTTTAATTAGGATAGACATGTGTGATTTTGAACTGCAATGCTAACTAAGGTCTTTATCATTTTTTTTATTTTTTTCTAATAAATTTTTTGAACACATTACTATTGACATGTTAAGTAAATAAAATATTTATAAATATATAAAAGAGATTGGAAATTTATTGAATTTCTCATGAAGAATAGTAAGATAAAGTTTGGCAGAAATATTCTTGGCACTCAAGCAGAACTGAAGAAACTGGTTAACTTCATTAATGGGAATGGATAGGAGGCATTCTTGAAACCAAATACGGTAGTTAAAGCAGCAAAAAAGACGTAAATCACCAATGCACCAACTAGAGCAAATAATGAGACGATCATTTCACCACGGTCAGAATCACCATAGTAAGCTTTTAGTTTTGGAACACCTAAAGCTAGACCAACTACAGAAGCTGACAATACACCATAGATGACACCAACAATTTGAGATTCAATAGCAAATTGATTTTGAAATTCATTTTTTAAGAAATAAATAACTTCACCATCTTTACCACTACCGGCCATTGGCACACCTCTCATCTTGTTATACATATAACCACCAATCATTAGGATTATGAAAAAAGTGGAGATTACACCCCAGATGATTCTAGAGCTTATTATGCTATAAACCAACGATGAATGTTTCTTACCTAGATAAACTAAAGTGAAAGCAACGAAAGCACTAATTGCGACGGAAGACCAGTCAACGGGTTCATAAAGTTCGTAATCATTGATACCAATGGCACCTCTCAAATTTTGAATAAATTCACCAGCACCATGACCACCTTGTTGTTGAGGTAAATTCAATAGGTTGTACTGAGAAATATCACCACCTGGGGTGAAGAACATTAAACGTGGAACTCTTTCAACTTCAAAATGTTTGAAAACAGCAGGAATATTTGGAACTTGGACAACATCAGCCTTGGCAAAATACAAAGACTTAGATGGGTCTTGTTTAGACACACCTGTTGGATGGTCTTTGAACCAGGAGTTGACAATACTTTCGTAAGTAGATTCTAACTCAGCACATACGGTACACCCAACTTTTGGATCGGTGGCAGTAAGAAGAGCAACAATGTAGGAGTCACGAGGACCGTCTAAGATATGCTTAAAATTTTCATCAGATAACCATATAATGTTATCAGAGCTTTTGGCAGCTTCAGCAGCTAATTCCTCCTGGGTAGCAGCAGATACGAAGGAGGTGAAATATAATAAAGTAGATAATATTAGTGAAAATCTAGCAGTTAATTTCATTATTACTAACTTTTCTTTTCTTTTCTTTTGACGAAAATGTATCTACCTATGCTAAAAAGTTACAACGTATGCAAAAACTTCTAAGGGCTTCAGTATCGAATTTTCAAATTATGTAAGATAGATGATAAATTGTTGTTTATATAATAACGACAAATGTAAATCAGTTTCACAAAGGATATACGGTAAGGGAGGACAGCACAGTACCAATTGAACAACAAGTTAGAGGAAATTAGTGCACCAGACGTCTACGCTGTCCCCAATTGATGCGATTGTCACTTTGCCAATTGTTATTCTCTTGTCAATATTTTCATTATTGAACACGTAACGCGTAATTACTCGGCACGTGACTGGTTTTCCCGTGAAGAGCGACTGCGAGATCTTTTTTGCTAAATTTTCGTTCGTTGAACTCTCGAACCAACAAGGAAGGAACAGTAAATGGAGGTTGACTTAAAAGAGTTCAATTGAACAAATATTCAATTAAATTGAATTGAGGTCATACAGTCCACAGAGTATCGTATATCTATAAGCAGTGTTACTCGAGTCGGTCATACTATTTCCTATCTGCAGCGTACACAATCACTCTTTTGTATTTTTTTTTTGTTTTTTGTTCTTTTCGTTGGTAGTCCATTTTCAACCTAATTAATTAACTGCATTCCCCAATTACTTTTACTAGAGTTACTGGAATATATCATTAGATATTTGATTATTACTGTGACCAATATTTTCCCGCGGAGAACATAACTGTAACTATTGTTTCCCCAGCTTTTTTCCTTTTGGTACTTCCCTAAAATTATTATTCTTCTAGTCCAGATTTGATTCTACTGTTGTTACCACAGTTCCAGTATTTCATCAAAATAGTAAAAATTGTTATTAGACTACCCTATATTCTGTAATTATAGTCATTTCAAGCCCCATACCTTTTTTTTTTTTTCCATTCCTCTACCTCTCATTTACAATTTTCATAGAAATAAACTAATAATATCGTCAAAATAAAATAAAAAAAAAACTAAAACAATCAATGCCTATCAAATCTCTAGAACTTTATCTTTTTGAAAGAGGCTTAGTTGGAACTTATCCAATTGAGGCGTTGAAAAATACGACCTTAGGTATCGATGTAAATCATTATATATCCAGATTATTAACCAGTAAGAAAGAACAATTTTTGGATGCCATTGGCGGTTTCCCAACCAGTCTGAATATGTACCTGGAAAGTGATTTGAAAATTTTCAAAGAATTTAATGTAACCCCTGTTTTCATCTTCGATGGTTCTATGACCCAAAATCAGCTGGAAAACTCTGGTTATTTGACTGCATCTGCAGTTGAGTCCGCAGCTGCTTCATCGTCTTTATTGTCTCCTTCTACTACCGGCTCAGATCTTTCATCAACCTCTCCTAGTGGAGGAAATCAGGCTTCCAAAACAAATAAAGAGCTAATCCTATTTCAGAGACACAAAGCATGGACCCAATGGAGTAACTTAATGACAAGCAATCAAAGTTCATACATTGACCAACCAATGCAACCTCATGAACCATTCAGATATTATACTACCATTTCTTCCAAAAGGTATCAATCCAATTTAATTGCGTATTTTATTGAGCATGATATCACATATCAAGTTGCACCATTTACTTCATGGTCTCAATTAGCTTACCTTTTATCTAAAAATTATATTGATGCTATTTATGGTCCAACTGACTGTTTAATGTTGAAAAATGTTGATAAGTTCATTTTGGGTATGGAATTTCCAAATAAAGATTTTAGATTCATTGAGAAATCAAGAGTTTTGAAAGAATTTCATTGTACTCATGACGAATTGATTGATATTGCCATGGCAGTAGGTAACGACTTACAACCAACAACTTTACCACCTTTACAAATTTATCCAACAAACAAGTTATTCGAGATTGCTTTGGAAATGGCCCTGAATACAGGTACAAACTTTTACGCCTATCAACTAACTAACACTGTAGATGAATCAACGTCTCACTATATTCAAAAATATCAGAGAGGTGCTTCTTCTTTGAAGTATATGCCGGTTTTGTTAGATTCTGGTAAAGTCGAACTGTATTTAAACGAATCTGAGCAATCAGAAAGTTCAAAATCAACTCCAAATACATATTCTCAATCATCCAACAATTCGTCCCCATCGAAGACTCCACAACCATCTTCAAATGTCAATGACACCAAATCAGACTCCAGTGAATCTAATAGTAGTAACACAATTACAGAGCTGAATAACAATAACAACAATAAGAAAATCACTCAAGTACCAAATGACATGCATGACGTTATCACTCAACGTTTACCAAATGAATACTACTTTTATAAATCCTTAGGTATTGCTACAGGTAAATTGTTCGATTCTATTACTACAGGTGTTTACCCAGAAGAGCAACCATTAGATGGTGGTTCATCAAATTCTTATAGAGAACTAATTTCAAAGTCTGTTGATGCATTCAAAAACAAAGAAATTAATCTCTTAACTCAACCAATTAACAGATACTTTCAAATGAAGCAAGTTCAACAAATTAAGTGGTTTTCACCCAATAATAAAACAACTCTTGTCAATAGAACATCACCATCCATTTTTGAAAGATTGAACCATCTGATTGTTAAATCCGATAATGAATCAACTAGTTTTTCGATTTCTCAATTTATTGACCTCTTAAATGGCTCTAATAACATTGCTAAAGATTTTATCTCAAAAGATGTCATTTTCCCAAATTCTGTTCCGTTGGACAAAAAAATCAATTCTTCATTTGATTTATTGTCTACGAGTTTCTTAAGATTATTGGTTCAACTGGAATTTTTTACTTTTGATTTCGATAAAAAGATTCTAAAGCCAACTAACTGGGGTTCAGTATTTTTAAGACTCAATGAATTGGAAATTAATCCAAAATTCCATGAAAAGATATTCATTTTATTGGTATTCCTAAAGCTTGACGTCCTTTCCCTGTCTGAAGAAACTAAACCAACAGTTCGTTCCGCTTTATCCGATCATACTCTACGGTCATATCCTCAGGAGTCCAATTATATTCTTGTCTTAACTCGATTATTAACACTATATCAAGTTGAACAAAAACCTACTAATTACCACGGTCCAATTGACAAGAAAACACTGATATTCAGAGAACATTTGGATTTTGTCAAGGAAAATTTAAACGATTTATTTGAGTCTATCGTTATATCGTCATTAACTGCAAATGAATTTAACAGATTATCTTTGGATAATGTTGATTGGCAACAAAAAATTGTTACTAAAATGCCATTTAAATTGAATTTGCCAAACACAATCATGGCTATGATGTGGGAGTTTTTCTTACAGAAGTATTTACACAACGGTAACGCCAAGACTGATGCCATGACTTTAGTCGCTACTGAATTCAGTACCTACAAATCAATCTCTAGCTTAGATGAACAATTTGAAGAGTCCTTTGGATATTTGAAACAGTGTTCGACTTTACTAAATGAATTGGCTAAACTGAAACTAATTAAAAACAATGATGCCACATTATTTAACGATTCTGTCGAATTTTCCAGAAATGCAATTTTCGGAAAATGAAATTACTAAATATTCGCCCTTGACTGTAAAGATGCTTCACATCAATCAATTATTGATGAATATGAAGCCTGAAAGGAACGAAATGGAATAAAATGTTGACATATTATAAAGGATGAAAAGACTGTAGTAAGAATTTAAACGACATCAATCAATTAAACGCTTTTTACATATACACTCGCAATTTTATTATGTATGATTGATTTATAGATAGGAAAATTTAAATATGTATATAGCAGATAATTTAATGATTCTCTAACGACATGGAAGGCTTTCCAGTGACCTCGTATTCTCCATGATCTTCTATACAGACTATAATCAATATAAATCGTTTCAGGTTTCCTTATATTGTATGCTCTCTTGGATTACCCTCACTTCTATTTAAATGTGGCAAATTTTTTGTATGGAAAAAAGTTGAAAAAAAAAAAGCTTGAAAATAAAAATATTAAGAGCCTAGAAAGTTATTGACTAAAGAGGCCAGTGCTTTTGCAGACAAGTGTAGAAAGCAAGTAAGATCAAATTAGCAATCGGAATAGAAGATGAGTGTTAATATTTTTAGTGATCAAGTCACAGAAGAGAGAGCGGAAAATGCTCGTATGTCTGCCTTTGTTGGGGCCATCGCTGTAGGTGATTTAGTCAAAACTACATTAGGTCCAAAGGGTATGGATAAGCTGTTGCAAAGTGCATCCAGTGACAGATCATTAGTTACCAATGATGGTGCTACCATCCTGAAGTCCATTCCGTTAGATAACCCAGCAGCTAAGGTCTTGGTTAATATCAGTAAGGTTCAAGACGATGAAGTTGGTGATGGTACTACCAGTGTTACTGTACTAAGTGCAGAATTATTAAGAGAAGCAGAAAAATTAATTGAACAATCTAAGATCCATCCACAAACAATTATCGAAGGTTATAGAATTGCTTCCCGCGCTGCATTGAAAACGTTGGAGAATGTTGCAGTCGACAACAAGGATGACAAAGTCAAGTTCCGTAACGATTTGGTTCACATTGCCAAAACTACATTATCCTCAAAAATTTTATCTCAAGATAAAGAATATTTTTCAAATATAGCAACCGATGCTATTCTAAGACTTAAAGGCTCGACAAATTTGGAACACATTCAAATTATTAAGATTTTAGGTGGTAAACTTTCAGATTCTTTCTTAGACGAAGGTTTCATTTTGGCTAAGAAATTTGGTAACAATCAACCAAAGAGAGTAGAAAATGCCAAAATTTTAATTGCTAACACAACATTGGATACAGATAAAGTTAAGATTTTTGGTACTAAATTCAAGGTCGATTCTACTTCCAAATTAGCACAACTGGAGAAAGCTGAACGTGAAAAGATGAAGACAAAGATTGAGAAAATTTCTAAATTTGGTATTAACACATTCATCAATAGACAGTTAATTTATGATTATCCAGAACAATTACTTACTGATCTTAATATAAATTCCATCGAGCATGCCGATTTTGAAGGTGTAGAAAGGCTTGCTTTAGTTACTGGTGGTGAAGTTGTTTCAACATTCGACGATCCAGATAAATGTAAGTTAGGTGAGTGTGACGTTATTGAGGAGGTCATTATTGGTGAACAGACATTTTTAAAATTTAGTGGTTGTAAAGCCGGTGCTGCTTGTACTATCGTTTTAAGGGGTGCCACTGACCAATTATTGGACGAAGCTGAGAGATCTTTACATGACGCATTGTCTGTATTATCACAAACAACAAAGGAAACAAGAACCGTTCTTGGAGGTGGTTGCGCTGAAATGTTAATGTCTAAAGCCGTTGATACAGCTGCTCAAAATGTTGATGGTAAAAAATCCTTAGCTGTTGAATCATTTGCTCGTGCTTTGAGACAACTACCAACAATATTGGCCGATAATGCTGGTTTTGACAGTAGTGAGTTAGTCTCCAAACTAAGGTCAAGCATCTACAACGGTATTTCCACAGCAGGTCTTGATTTAAATAATGGTACTATAGCTGATATGAGAGAACTAGGTATTATAGAAAGTTATAAATTAAAAAACGCTGTCGTTAGCTCTGCATCCGAAGCTGCTGAAGTGTTATTAAGAGTGGACAATATTATTCGTGCCAAACCAAGAACGGCTGACAGACAGCACATGTAAGCAGGATATAAATGACGTCATATTTACGCTTATCACAACATACTCACTTAAATGCCATGTATAATATAGAAGCTTCTTAACAGGGAAACAAACTCATATGTAAAATTATAGTTAGATATATAGATTTTACTCGCTAATTACTACTATGAGGATATATATGAACACATAAACTTTTCTTTTAAACGATACTGTTCGTCCTCTTTACCACTGATTTTAACATAGAAAGGTGCTAAAGTTTCCTTCAATAATGCTTATCACTTATTATACATGTGATTCTTGCAAATAAATTAGTTATATAATAAACACGAATTTTTTTTCAGCTACGGTCTTTGCTAGGAATGATGGACGCGAAAATTGAAAATACGAAAAAACGAAAAGTAATGTATCATTTTTGGCGTTTCATATTCTTGAAGGTCTCTAAACAATTATCTCGAACAACTGATATCCAACATTTCGTGTGTAAAAATGTTTCAAAGCTGTAAAGAAACTTCTTACTAAGGATGAGATCCTTTCAGGACATTCCTTGGTAAACGTACATACGTTATGTCCCATAAGAGGAATTAAGCTATTATGATTACCTCTACGAAATCACTTTTTACTGCGTCAGTGTTCAAATAGCCATTATCAACCCCAGTAAAGTATTACCTTTTTAGTTACTAATCTATTTTATCACAATACCTTTTCAGCAATAATATTTCGCTCCTGGTGAGTCTCAATAGTGCCTTGGTTTATATGCTCGATAATACACCAATTGTAAAGAATGCTTCTACTTGACATCGTAACGTTCCAGGAGATTTATTTTTAAATATAAAGAAGACATATTTTTTATAGATTTCTTTTCAAGGTTAGGCTACTGTGTTTCGTTCAGCCAACCAACCAACCACTAACTTTCTATTTATTTCCTAGTTATTATATTGAAGTATTAAATTTTATCAATACAAATTTTAGAAACCTATTGGAACCTCCAAGTTATAATACACTCTAAACACTTATGCTATTTGAAAAATTCTCTAAAGGCTTAGCCTCTCTCATAATACTTGAATTAGGTTTATTCAAACTTGGGAAAAGCGAGCCTTATGAAGCCTACTCCATTAATAAACAATTACCACCCGTAGCAAGGTTAAATGAAGAATTCTCGTTCCTCATATCCAATGATACTTTTAAATCTACGGTCGACAAAAAAACCCAAATAACATATAATGCGTACGAATTACCAAACTGGTTATCATTCGAATCAGCATCACGCACATTCAGTGGGACCCCACCTTCTTCATTTTTACCAAATGATGCCAATATAAGTTATTTTAACTTTATATTAGAGGGTACCGATGCTTCTGATAATAAATCACACAATGAAACTTATCAACTGGTGGTTTCGAACCAACCAAGTATAGAAGTTGCAAACAATTTTAATTTACTAGCCTTTTTGAAAAATTACGGAAGCACCAATGGTAAGGATGCTTTAATTGTATCACCAAATGAAATTTTTAATGTTACATTTGATAGGTCGACATTTGCTGACTATGACACAATCAAAGCATTCTATGGTCGTTCAGGACAGTACAACTCACCATTGCCAAGCTGGATGTTCTTTGACGCAAATAGTCTAAAATTTAGTGGAACATCACCAACTGTGAATTCTGCCATTGCTCCTCAAACATTTTTTCCATTCTCATTAATTGCGACGGATATTGAAGGTTATGCCGGTTTGGAAATTGAATTTCAACTTGCCATTGGTGCTCATGAATTGACAACAAGTATTCAAAATACAATACTCATAAATGTTACAGAGTCAGGTTCATTTAAGTATCAATTACCTTTGAATTATGTTTTTTTTGATGACTACCAAATAACTGAGAGAAATTTAGGTGAAATCGATCTAGTGAATGCCCCAAGTTGGGTCACTAAGGATAATGACACATTAATTGGTACTTTAGAGGATAAAACCACTGGTGGTAATTTTTCTATAGCTGTCCATGATAATTTTGGTGATGTTATTTACTGGAACTTTGAGATCAAATCAACAACTAATTTATTTGCCATTGATTCACTACCGAATATCAATGCAACTAGGAATGAATGGTTCCAATACAGTTTTTTGCCATCACAACTTACCGATTATACAGACACAAATGTATCCTTAACATTTACAAATTCGACTCAAAATCATGATTGGTTAACTTTCCAACCATCCAACCTAACATTAAATGGTGAAGTTCCTAATAATTTTGATATATTAAGCGTTGCACTTGTCGCAGAGCATGATACCAATAAGCAACAACTTAGCTTCGAAATCATTGGTATGAATAGACTGATTGATAATAGCACGCTTACAAATCACACCTTATCAAACCATACAACAACTTCATCTTCGACATCAATGCCTTCATCTTCTCTAACATCTTCGATTACTAAAACAGAAAGCACTAGCGCCTCCAGTTCTGCGTCAGAAACTTCAATAAGCTCAACTGCAACCACCAGTGCAACTCCATTGTTATTGAACCAAAAGTCACATTCAAGCAATAAGAAAACTGTTGCAATTGCCTGTGGTGTTGCTATTCCTGTCGCTGTTGTTTGCTTCTTCGCTGTTTTGCTATTACTTTTATGGAGACGTAGAAGAAATGATGAGAATAAGAGAAATCCAAATGGTCATGACAGTGAAAGCTCCCCACAAATTAGTGGTCCTTCGTTAAATAATCCTAATAACAATCCAAATCAATCGATAACAAAGATGGAAAATCCATTTGATAATGACTCAGACTCTAGTACAAAAGGGAGAAGCTCTTTCTCAGGCTCTGATACATCAAGTTTTGATGAAAAGGCTGTCCAAGCCAAAAATGCTGCATTGTCGCCTAGCCGAACATCTGTTTTATATAATGATCCATTCGATTCTCAGAGTAATGAGAAATTATTGAAAACCAAAACAGCAACTGATAATTCGACCAACCCATTTTTTAATCCATACGATAGAACATCATCGTTTTATATGAATTCCGAACCTATCAATGATAAATCATGGAGGTATAATTCTAATGGTTCCAATTATCAGCCAAGAGAAAGTTCATATTCTTTAAACACAGTAACAACAGCTGACTTATTAAATACACAAATCAAAGACGACGAACAAATTCCAAAAGATCCAAGAAAATCTTCATTAGGCTTAAGAGATTCCGTTTTCTGGAACTCACGCTCGAATAATGTTAAAAACAATAAGTCAGAATCATCAGTAGGGAAACAGTCTTTGGCACCTGTTCAAGAACATATTGTCAACTCCAATACAGTCAATTCTAATCTAGATGGGATGATTAATTCGAAATCTTATGCTACCGTATCAAGCTCATCTACTGATGACTTTGTACCAATAAAAAAAGGTGAAGATTACAAATGGATTCATAGTAATGAACCAAACAGAAAACCTAGTAAGAAAAGATTTGTCAACGTAAATGACGATAGTAATATCAATGTTGGCCAAGTTATGGACGTTGAGGGACAGGTACCTGAAATGCTATGATATATTCATTCATCATTGTCGCTTTCTATTTTATCGCATTAATTTCATTCCAATTTAACTTTATTAATAATTTTATAATAAGTACATACGTATTTAACTTCAAAGACACTTCATTACCAATAAAAAACCGAGTCGGAGCTCATTTATTAACCTTAAATAATCTATAGAGCACCTAGTTTCAATGAGTTTTTATCCTTACCTCAGAAATAATATTGTTCTTGGGACTGCTCGGCATATATATCATTTAAAGATTCATCAGAAGTTAACAACTTTTCCGTAAAAGAATGAATAATGAATGGATCCAAATCACATCCAACAATTGATGTCATCTTGACCTTGGGCTTAAATATAGGAGATTCTGTTTGTGTTTGACCAAATACAATATTATCATCATCTTTTTCATAGTTGCCAGGCAAATTTTGATCTATTTTTACTTTTGTCCAATTTGTATCTCTTTCAAATTGCAAAATTTTGTCCTGCTCTTTGTTACTGATAATATCAATAGTACCATGGCCTAACTCCATCTCCACGGTATTGATGATGATTTCAAAAGTTACCATGTCATCTTTAATTTTTGGCAATTTTTCTAAAAATGCAATGAGACTATTCAAACTAGATCTAAACTCATCAAAAACTTCAGTCTCTTTTACTAAAGGCTCTTGATCCGGATCATTCATGTGCTTAAACTCGCCAAAATCTAATACGAATTTTTCCATACAAATACCACTTTTGTTATCGATCACACATATATTAACCCTATATATATGAATCAATTTACTCAGAAGATCTAATATCAACTCTTCTATATATTCTTGTAACGTTTCATTTCTATTTATGGGCAGAAATTCTGGTAAATTGAAACCTTGAAAGGTTGTTAAGTTGAACGTGGTTGATGGGTACACGTTCCTATGATATAAGATCAAATTAACGTAACATTTTAAATATATTTTAATCCATTTACTTATCCATTTGTTCATCTACGGTTATATCACTCATCGGAAGTTTACTGTTGTTCTTTTGTGTGTCTTCTCACCATTTTATGGTTTTTTTTCAGTTAAAGTTTTCATATTTTTCGTTTTTGAGGTGAATCTTAAAATTCCGTTTATTATTTAAGCAATGATAAAAAAAAAATATGTATGTATATCAATGAAATCACGAAGCATGAGAAACTAAGAAAGCAGTAACTATATTAAAGCTTATGGTGATACATCACATATATTTTTTTCTCGTGTGAGTAATTGGATATTAAAGGTTACATACGTTGAAGTAAAAAAGAGTAATGGTGATAGCAATCAGCAAAATGATGACTGTGGCAGAAAATGAATATAAATTAGTAAAAAAACAATAAATCAAATATCTGATCTGATCTGATTTTTTTTTGGAATAATAATTATTTTCAGTTTTCAATTTAATCTCATCAATTTTCCTATGCTTTCTAAAAAAACTTTTACTGGGAATTTTAATATTCTTCCCATTAACTATAAATTTTCTAAAGAAGCGGCTATTTCATCCAGTTCCTTCTTTGCGGCATCATATTGAGTGTTTAACTCATCATTCTTTTCTTCCATTTGGTTTCTCTCTTCTTCCAATGCTACCAACCTTCTTTCTAGTTGTTCAGCTTTCAAATCAGCTTCTCTTAATTTTTCGATAGTTTCCTTTAACTTAGAATCAGTTTCTTCTAAATCTGTCTCTAATTGTTCATTTTTCTTCGCAAATACGTCATTATCAGCCTTCAAATTACCTGAATCTTCAGCAACTTGTTTCAAGTCAGTTAATTCAGTCTCTAACTCTTCAACTTCAGATTCTAATTGTTCATTCTTAACTGTCAATGATTTGATCTGATTTTCCTTTTCTGTATTATCTTGCTCTAGTTCTTTGAATTGATCCTTTAACTCTTCATATTTTTCTTGCCATGATTCAGCTTCTAATTTATAGTTAGCGATCTTTTCTTTAATTTTATCCATTATTGTTTAATACAGTATTATTTAATTGAGTCAATACTCAGCAATTACAAGAACCAGAAACAATGAAAAAGTTATCTGATAATGTCAAAATATCTTCCCCCTTTATAAATAAAATCTGATCTCGATGTCGTATTAGTTTTCTCCGCGGTTTGTTGAACAGCGTGTCCTCGTGTTGAGCGATTAAGTTATGTATATCATATAAGAGGATATACATCTATAGAAGTGTATATAAATATCGATTAGGTGGTCATTGCTTTAATTATAGCAGTGTTGGTGTTGTCTTCTGATAGTACATTTTCCCAGACTGATTTAATGGCTTCGAACTTTGGTTGTTTCTCTATAAAATTTGGTGTATCGACAAACATTTGTAAAACTATAAAAGTAATCCTCTCCAGTTTATCCTTATACATGGCTGCTTCTTGCTCATTACCACGTTGAGTAAGGTTTACCCATTGTGAATAATGGAGATTAAACCAATCCCACACCATATCGCGTACTCTTCTGGCATTGTCGATGTCAAGGTGTGCGTTATAACTTATACCAATCAATGCATTTTCTACCCCAGTAGAGGCAATATTTGTATTAATAAAATTTAATAATTTTGAAATTAATTCGGCATTAGTAACAAATCCCAAATTTGTAATTGCTAAATTTTGTAAAATTGTCACTTTATCATTTTCTGTTTCATGGGTGCCAATTAAATCATCATTGATATGAGAGGCAATACCTGTTGAACTCTTGACCAATTCAAATAATTTTTTCCAATCTTTTACCGATTTCATTTCACTACTGATCGTCATGTATACACTACTGACTAATTCAATTGGTACGGATGACTTTGGACCTTGTTTGATATGTTTGAAAATCGTGTTACATATTGTTTGAGTCTCTTTTGAAGTTCTAGTCAATGCAATTAATTTCGATAGACAATTCAATTGATTAACATCAGTGGTTTGATTTAAGGTTTCTATATTCCATATTCCCAAATGTTCCAGCTTCTGGAATAATTTTGAAGCAATATTGGTAACTTTAATTGTCAATTTCGGTTTATTATGTAAGGTGGTTGCTTGTTCGATGATCTGTAATATGGATAGACCTTCAGATAACGATTTCCAGTATTTGGTTAAAATCTTTTCATCCATTTTTGTTGCAAATAACTTTAAAATCATTAAAGTACCTTCAATATGAGCAGGCAACAGATATTTCTCATTGGTGAAAAATACACCAATATCTAACCAAATTTTAAATAAATCTATGTTGGATAAAGTACCGTTTTCAATACCTATACAAAAATTTTCATAGGACTCTATTGAATTATAAGAAACTCTATAATAAGCTTGAGCTCCCGAATTTGCCACCAAGATTTTATAATCAATCTCCATGGAACGATCTGTTATCAAAGTGTTTTTGGTATCCATTTCACCATTTGGTAGCATTAATAATAATGGAATATGATATGGAACATCCTCAAATTCGACATCAGCATTGTCGATAAATCTATGTTGCTCAAAGCGTGTTTTATTATCGGAAGAGGCAGTTACAGTTAATATTGGAAAACCAGGTAATCTAGTCCATGAATTAATAAAATTTGTGATGTTTTGACTTTTCAATAATTCACCCATATAACGGAAGAGATCCATTGGCTTAACTGGATGATTATGAAATTGTGGGTTGGATACGATTTGTGACCATACTGATTGGAACCGTTTTGTACCGATTGTAAGTTGTAAAGAACGTAGCATTACTATACCTTTATGATAGGAGATTGGATCAAATATATCATTTGTTGTCATTGAATCTGCTGTTGAAAGTGTCGAATAAGTGGATTGGAAAGTGTTGTGTATACTTTTTGATAAAGGAGAAGAATCTCTTAATAGAGTTGAGTTCAATTCATCTAGAATATAAGCATCTGAGTTCCAATGTGATGATATTATGTCGTAAGCTAACCAAGTAGCGAAGGATTCGTTGAATGATAAAGCATCCCATGAATCAAACGAGATATAGTTACCCATCCATTGATGTACTAATTCATGAACTATTAATTGTTCAGTTTGATCAGTAATTGATTTAATAGCTAACTTTTTTGAATTTAATAATAAGAAATCCATTTGAACGGTAATCATGGTAAAATTTTCCATTACCATATCATTTAAAAATGGTAAAAGGACGAAATCTAATTTTGATGATGGTAATGGATTATTGAAAAATTTTTGTAATTTTGGTAAAAAAGTCTGAATAGTATTCAAAGCAAAAGTAGCTTGGGTGACATTAATTGGAGAGTAAACGGTGACGGGGATAGATTGGATATCTAGTTGAATAAGATCCAAGTCACCAAATGTGAAACCGAACAAGGATGTTGGTAAAAGAGTTGTTTTTTCAAAGGTTACCGTTTTAAATAGATCCTTGGTAACAGATTCTTTAACCTTTGAGCATGAAATAGTTTTATATTTTTTCAAAGTAGTTAATTCTAGATCAAAAGTTGATTTAATTGAAGGTTCATCGATACAAGGAAAGATTAATCTAGCGAAAAATGGTTGACAATGAGTAGAAAATACGTAATTATTTGAATCATTTGAACTTTCATTCATAAAATTTGATTTAAATAAACCAATAGTTTTATCCTTGTGAGTAGTTACGTTATTAACTTTTCCGATATAAGAGAT
Organism: Jamesozyma lodderae; assembly: GCA_030571655.1. NCBI lineage: Eukaryota > Fungi > Ascomycota > Saccharomycetes > Saccharomycetales > Saccharomycetaceae > Jamesozyma > Jamesozyma lodderae. The sequence goes on along the minus strand of JAJLYF010000005.1, from coordinate 198,265 downwards.
ATTCAAAGTATACGATGAGGATGAGAGGGGAATTGGACTATCGGCATTGAATATAGCTAATTGATTTTTTTCATCATAAGTAATTTTGAGAGGATGAGTATTAGCAGAGTTTGAATCTGTTAAAGAGGCAGAGAGTAGAATCAGACCCTTTGAATGTAATTTAAAGGTACTAAATTGTTCAATGGATACGACATTGGTATTACGAGTCAGAGTAATGGATAAATTTGCTTTAAAATTAGGTTTTTTAGGTTCAATTAATTCCAGGGACAAGGTATAATTAGTTGGTATAATTGGATTAACCAACGAAAGCAATTCAACAGGACCTGTAGACATAATTGTTTGAATTGTTTTTTTTTGTTCTCCGATCTAGTCATCCAGGTATCTCATCTGCATTATAAATTAAATTTTTCACTTTGTACATATCCATATAAACCTGATATCGAATCCTCGAGGAAAGAGACTATGAGTCACCTTCCACGGCCGCCGTTGTAAACGACCAAAACCATTTACTGAGTCATGTGACTTATTTATTTCAAAGCATCATTAACATTGATTTTCCGAAAGACGTAAACTGTTGAATTTCTCCGTTGCTCCGTTGTTTTCTATTTCCGCGACAGACAACACAATAGAATCATTCATTAATACTGTATTACATATATCATATTACATTATAATCTATTACATGATATTATTATTACCAGTTGCTTTCAAAGCAATATGGAACCCTAAACCAGGGCTAGAAAATAAACCCAAAAATCAACTCCGGTTACCCGCGGCGGCTAAAAATAAGGGAGCCTGAAAGTCCGAAAAACCGCATTTCATCAGCAAAATATCAAATTAACGGAGTCTCTTTGGAAAAGGAGCCCTTTATTTTTATTAAATTATATAAATACGGCTGGGGGAAGTGAACTAAATTAATTTTGGAAAATGGGAATCCATGTTTTTTTTATTTCATATTGAATAATAGTAAAATATTACTAGAAACCAAAAACTTTTCCTATTTATTCATTATGTCGTCTACTGTAATTATTGGTACAACTACTGCCGCTGCTGTAGCCGCAACAACTTATCTATACAATTCTCAACATAAACAAAATACTGATAACTGGGCTTATAGACTCTCTACAGGTGTTAAAGATGATGTAGGCTCTCTGTTATCCGCTTTGACTTTTACAAGAACTTCTCCTGCACAGGGTGCTTTAGCAAAAAGATATAACTCGTTGCAACCAATTGTTCCTGAAAAGGATAAAACTATCTTTAATCAAAGTTTTAGTCAGATCGAAAAACAAAAAGCTATCGCTATTAATGAATTCGATACCGTAAACAAAAAATACAATTCTCTTTTGAATCAATACAAATCAGAAAAGGACTCGAAAGTTAAAGAATCTCTGAAAAAATCTGTAGACCAATGTTTAGAACAGTTGAAATCAAAGAGAACTACGTTAGATGATATCTCCAAGAAATTTAACTCGTTTAGTAGCGATAATTTTAATAGATTAACAGATTCTTTAGAAGGTGCGAAAGAAAAAATAACCCCGAAAAAAGATGTAAAGGGGAAAGATGTTGACGTTGTAGCTGGACAAGCTGTTGCTGGTTGGGGTGAAACCGCCCAGGAATTAGCAAGAGAAGAAGTTGAAGAAAATTCAGCTCAGGGTTCAGGAGTTCCTTCTGAAGCACAAAGAAAACTAAATGAATTGAAAAAAATTACTAAAGATGGATGGTATTCTTTCAATAAAGATTTAGAAAATAAAGAAAAATATTTAGCTGAAAATGCCTCTAAAAGTTTAAGAGGTTGGAGTGAAACTGCCGAAGATTTCGCTAAAGATGAACTATCCGACATAAACTGGCAAATTCAAAAAGAAAAAGAAAATGCCCAAAAGACTCTTGATATCGCAATTGAAAATCTCAAAGTTGCAGAAGAAAAAGTTAAAGAAACTGCAAAAAATTCAAAGTGGTTCCCATTTAATGGTAAAAAAACAACCGTCTCTGAATTACATGAAACTTCTCTGAAAAATTTAAATTCAGCAAAAGAAGAATATAAAAAGGCATCTGAAGCACTTGATAACATTAAATAAAAAAAAATGTATAGATATATATATATATATATATATACTTTGTGTGTTTTTTTTTTTTAATTTTAAATTTAATTTCGAATTGCCACTATTGTTGAATTAGAATTGGATTTTGATACTCCTTCTTTATCATCTCTACTTATTGGATCATGTGAATCTCTTTCAGTAACATGTTGTTGTTTATTATGCATATCCAAATAATTACCACTTTTTTGACTATGTGTGGCTTTATTACTAAACGTTAACGGTTTAACTTTATCAATATTACTATTACTATTAAAATCATCATTTTCATTCTCATTTTCACTCTCACTACTGCTGGATTCTAAATGAAATTTCGTTCTAAATAATTTTTTCATTGGTCCATCACTAGTCTTGGTTGTATTACTTTTATTATTGTTATTATTTTTTTTAAATGGATTAATGAAAAATGTCGATGAAATGGTTTTTTTCTCTTTTTCTCTTTCTTTCTCTTTCTCAATTTTCTGTTTAACTGTTTTTACTTCTTCATCTGACCCATCATCATCGTCATCATCAACCTCCTCCTCTTCATCATCTCCATACGAATAATGATGCAACATATACGGCCTTCCACCTTCACCCATAATATTTTCATCAGATAACATATCAACATACGAATAAAATCTTAACAATCTAGGTGACCCATTTTCATCAATATTTTCATTCGTATGTGAATGAGAATGTGATTTCGATCTTAATAAATTCATCTTATCTAAATCTTCAAACATCTTATTTCTTCCTCCATGTCTATGTTCATGTCCTCGACGATATAAATGCGGATTTAATGTCGTACTATGTGTACGTGTCCTCCCCAGTGCCATATCAAGCCCAATAGTGGAGGGTCGTTTCGAATATATCATATCGACATCATCTAAATCTGTATTCTTATCCGTTACAATTGTGCAACTTTCATCTAACGCCGGGGGAACAAAATTCTCGAGATTATGTGTTGTATCAAGTGTATGAGTTGATGAGGCAGTTGATCTTCTCATTAATGGCATTACTGGCTCATTGTTATTAATATATGAATGAGAATGTCTATGGGATCGCGGACGTGATACCACATTTGTTTGACTTGGATGTCTTGAGAGTTGCAACTGTGTCGTTACAGGGTTCGGCGTTGTACTAAGTAAGTATGGATCCTCGACATTTCTTTCAAAAATGAGTGAATCCTCATTTCCAGTAGTAGGAGTAGTAATGGTATGGTTATTCATCCTTCTCTTCAGTACTTGGGTCTTCTATATACCTCTGACTAAAAACTGGTTGCTTCTTCCTCAATATTATATAAACCGATTTCTTGATTACTCCGTCTCTACTCAATCAAAACCGTTCGTTGCGTTTAGGGTCCACCCAGCCCTCCCTCGCAGCCCTAACGAAAAATTTGAAAATGAAAAATTTATTTTTTGAATTTGAAAAATAAATTCGAAATATATAAAGAAGAGATATATATATTTAAACATAATATTTGTTTATATGTACTTTTGACTTGGAAGTTGCTGTTACTAAGAGAACCCAAAAACAATACCATACCCCATGCGTTTGTGAATAAGTGTATTCACGTAATTAATTAACTTAAAAATTAGTTGAATATTGCTCAGAATGATGTTAAAAAATTTTATAAGCATGTATTACTTGAGACAATGGACTTAATAAACCCATTTGTCAAGGAAACGAAAGAATTAGTGCTGACTGTTGTGCAATTTCCTCATTTTGTTAATTAATTATGTTGTATGGGTATGTGTGTTACTTTTTTTTGAAATGATGATCAATTTACTGCGTTATCGTATTGACGGAACTGTTTAATTACTACTTCCAAGGAAACCGCTATAACAACCATCTGAAATTTAATTTAAATTCTTTGTAAATCTTATTCAACTCTTGAATCGTACTCTTGTATACCTGTTTTTTTCCACTTTGTGAGTGAAAGTATACCTATATAAGATTGTAGTCGATATTTTTTTTTTTTTTATCGAAGAACCAATGCAAGTATGTATGATAGAGGTAAAGCCAACCGGTAGATGATAAAAGACCAAAAGAGGGATATACCCCCTTTACAAAGAGAAATAATATCTGGTTTATGTGCAGGTTCGATAACGACCGTTATTGTTCATCCATTAGATTTAATCAAACTAAGGCTGCAATTGCTTTCAACAACGCAATTTAATTCTAGGAGCTCTTATTCATACATATTCAAGACAATACTCAAGCAATCAAATGGTTCCAAGCATTCAATCCTACAGAATCTATATAGAGGGGTTTCTATAAACGTGTTAGGGAACTCAGTGGCATGGGGTTTATATTTTGGTAGCTATAGAATTGCAAAGGACTTTTTAATGACAAATACGGTGAATATTAACCCATCATTTATATATCTCATAGCAGGTACCATAGGTGGTGTAACAACTTCGATACTGACAAACCCAATATGGGTGGTTAAAACAAGAATCATGTCAACCAACAAAAACTCATACAATAAAACTTATGACTCTATGTTCAAAGGTTTCCAATCAATAATTACAAATGAAGGTTATAAAGGGCTGTTCAAAGGTCTTGGCCCATCAATATTTGGGGTAACACAAGGCGCCATTTATTTTATGATTTATGATACTCTGAAACAATGGTATGTAAATGATAAAGAACGAATCTCTAATAATCAAACTATTTTGATTACATCTGTTAGTAAAATGATTTCGACAAGTTCTGTATATCCATTACAGTTACTTAAATCCAACTTACAAAGTTTGAATGTTGTAAATTCAGACTATTCGACATGGAAATTAGTTCGTTTTATTTACAAGAGTAAAGGAATTAAAGGGTTTTATAACGGATTAGCAACAAACTTATTCAAAGCTATACCGACTACTTGTATTACTTTCTGCATATATGAAAATGTTAAATATTATTTGTAAATAGTATTGAAAAATTAAAAAAAAATAATAGTTACCACTTTTATGTGTTTTCGTTAATATTTTATTGTATTTTTTTTTATTATAATTATATATATATGTCTGTATATATAAAGTATATTTATTTTAAAAAATGTAAAATGTTTATGGATTTTAATATTTTGATTTTGATTTTTTGTATTTTATTATTAGTAACCTCTTGATATTCCTTTCTCTATTAAATGATTTATGACATAATCATTTTATGATTAAATTAATAACCGAAAGAAGCTAATTGTTTAGCAACATCAGATTCAGCAACAGTAGCGTTAACAGCGGTAACCTTCTTGGTGAAAGCTCTCTTCTTAGCATAGTATTCAGCAGATCTAACCTTTCTCTTGTCTTCTAATTTAGCAACAACATCTTCGTATTTCCAACCGACAGAAGTGGATAATTTAGATAAAGTGGTGTACTTTCTACCTGGTTTTAATCTTAAAACTCTTAAAGCATTTGGAACAACAACTCTCTTCTTCTTGTCATATGGTGGTGGAATACCTTCAAAGACCTTTAATCTTTCCATAGCAGCCTTACCACGAGCAGTTTTGTGAGCAACCATACCACGTACAGCCTTGTAGAAAATTCTAGATGGAGCTCTGAAATGGAATGGACCACGGGTCTTGTTAAAGATAGTAGCCTTTCTTAAGTAATCATGGTACTTTAATTTATTTCTGAAAAATTCACCAGAAACATTTAATGATTCGGCTCTAACGACAACAATCTTTTGACCGTTTAATAATTGTTTGGCAACAATAGAAGCTAAACGACCTAATAAATGGCCCTTACCTATTCAAAATTTAACAAAAAATGTTAATTATTTGTTAGTAAAAAAGAACTGAGTTATATTTTTCATAAATAGAATTACGCTAACTGGATCATCTCATTGACAGTAACCTTGGTGTATCGTTAATACTTTCCACTAACAATAATACGTTCATGAGATGTTCTGAAGTTTGTTCGTTTTTTCTCTATTTCATTATTCATTTAATGTACATACCGTCAATAACAACAACTGGTTCAAAAGATGACATTTCCGTTTATACAATTTAATCCTCGAAGGTTTTTTCGTTTCTTGTTAAAACACCTAATTAAAATAACGTCTATTGAAATATACCATATCTTTCACTATACATTATAGTATTTCGCTATTACCATTATTGGTCAGGCAGTATGTTTTTGGAAATTTCACAAATGTCCGCGAAGCGCTTCTTCGCATGTTTGAGTCTTTCAGGAAAAACTTTTTTCATTATTCATAAGAAAACAAATTATTATAATATTTGCGAGGGTGTACCGGCAGATACATGGTGCATGGATGTATAAAAAAGCAGTCAAATGTTTTATAATTCCATGTCAGTATAATATTTACTGATATATTGAGAAACAGTATTACCATCGGTCTTGGCTCTTTTTCGTTGGCTTGTACTCAGTAGATTTGTAGTAGAAGTACCCCTTGATATAATTAAACATTTGAGGTTGTATTGGCATTTATTGGCACAGGCACGAAGTTGTAATAGTGTTGCATTTAATAAGTTGTGTGCGATAATTGGATCAACCATATTGCTGTTCTGAAACATTATTTCAATGCCGTTAATCACCAAAAGTATTTCCTCAATACTTTTACTTTCACCTTTGTTCTTATAACTCGACATTGCTTCAGTTTGAAGTATTTTCAGTATAATATGATTTAATTCTTGAAGGTTTAGGCTTGTAGTGATAATGACATTATCATATATTGCCTTATTGGTTTCCACATCTAGTGGTACATACCTTTTAAACTCTGAAAGAGGGAACGAATTTACGGCATCAATATAATGAAGTTTTCTCATAGACTTGGACTGATCAAGTAACTCATTTTCAATTGTCTCAACAGCGCCTTCGTGAGTTAGGAATTGAGCAAGAATTTCTGCTTGTTTACCTTTTGTAGGGGCTTTCCATAAAGTAAGGTTAGGTAGAGTTTCGTATTTCATTTGCAGTTGGACCCTTTTAAGTTCGAAATAATAATCATTTACAGCATTGAACCATTCTTTACATATTAATCATACTCATAAATTAGACGCGCCGCGTTTTTTCTGTTTATCATAATTATATATATATATATATATATATATCTCGAACCAAAGAAAAATAAGAAAAATCTTAGTATGTATTACATTTTGTTTTATTCGTGTCCTTAAATATTTTGATAGAGCTATTTCGTCTTACATATATATATATATCATTAACTTGAAAATCCCTTGGCTTGTGACATATCTTGTTGATGAACTGTTTCATCATTTATGTCATAATTATCAGGAGTTGGTAAGGTGGAGTGTTTTGACAGGTATAATTGCAATTGTCTATCAACAGATGCAGTTTTTTTATTTTTTGTTACAAAACCAGAATTCCATTTCTTTAAGAAATTTTCTTGATAAACTTTGTTAATTCTCCAAAGCATACCTTTACCACGTATATTACTCTTTTTTGGAACTTTTTCAAATGCAGGATTTAATGACAAATTATGTCTAACGGAATTTTGCCAGCCAGTAGCCACCGTCTTAAAGTAATCATAATTATTATATATATAGTCGTAAATTTCAGAAACTGAGATAACACCATCGGATTTTGATAAGATCGCTTGTGTAATCAATGTCCCGTATGACGCTGGTGGTTTTACACCAAGCTTCCCATTGACGTTAGGACTATTGCCCATTTGCTCATTACGTGGCTTCACTGGTTTTTTTTTATTTTCTGATATCATTGGAATTTGTGCTGGTTCTTTTGTTAATTCCTTAACTTTATTCATGCCTATAACTGGTTCAGTTGGTGGAATTTTCGCTAAATTTGGAGTACCATATTGTTGAGCACTTGATATGGCTATTGGTTTGTTCATTGGAGTCAACCGTGATGCAGGTGGGGTTTTTGTTGGCTCGGTAAATGAGGGTTCTTCTTTTATTATTGCAACTTCTGTTTTCGTTTGTATTGGAGACTCTACGTGAGGAATATGAATTGATGAGTTGGCTATTGTTTCATTCTGAATTATAGTAGATACATTGTTTTGAACAGTTTCATTACCAATAGTGTCCTCGTTGTTAACAATGATATTATCTTTAGCATCTTCTTTGGTTTCTGAAATTTGTGCCTGAACAACTTCAGGAGTTGTCAAAGTAGTAGGCGTATCAGTATCCTGTGAATCAGCTACATCTAGTGGTGCTGTAATCTTTAGGTTACCTAAGCTTTTCTGCTCTTTAACGTATTCGGAACTATTAATGATATCCTGTAATAAAGGGTTATTATTTCCATTCAAACCATACATCGTAACCAAACTAGGAATGAGATGTTCTAAACAAGAATCAGAAATGTTGGTCAAATTATCTGGCAATATGAATATCATTTGCATACCACCAATATCTATGATGTCCCCTGAATGTAATTTTACCAGTTTACTACCTTTACTGGATTTAATCTTCTTAAAATTCAATTTAGCACCATTACGGCCCTTCACCTCTAACTCCCAGTTACCACTGATACCATTGTACTGAATAAATGCATGCTTTCTTGATACAACTTTCGTTGGACCTAAATCGATATCCGTGCCGTTATTTTCATTAGTATTTTGATCGACCACAAGTGTAGCCAAATCATCCGTATTTCTGCCTATCGATACACGCAATGTTTTGATATAATAAGTCCAATCTCTTCCTGAGATCTTTGCATATGCTTGAATTTCTTTATCTAATTTTTTCTTATTGGAATGCAATTTTGCAACTGCAGTGTCTTGATCTGTAGAAGACAGTATAGTTGTAATACAATTTATCAACCCTAAATGGTCTTCGTAAGTATACTGGGTATCATTACTATTAGTTGTACTGTTCATTGTCTTAATCCTGACTTTCTCCCCCAGCTAACTTTGCAAAAAATATCCTACAATATCATACCTATAAATAATCTATATACTACTTTTTTGTAAACAAAAATTTTTCAATAAGTTTTTTGTTTACACTTTTGGGGAGTACTCGATCCCAAATTTAGTAGAGTACTCTCCATTAGGGCTTACCTAATTAAACAGTCAAAACCCTAAAAAAAGGCACCTTCCCCGCCACATGCTGTCATTTCTTTTTCTGAAAATTTTTCGCTTAACTAAACAATTTCAAGTAGTAAATCAACATTGAGAGACTCAGGGAAGACGAAGACAAAGAATCGATTGACACAAACGTACCTGGTATTTTTTTCTTCTCTGGTCAATATTCTGCAGATAACTTGAGTCTATTTTCGATCTGGCCAACTGCAAACTCTTAATTCAAAGTTTTTATTTTATTTTATTTTATTTTTTGTTTTTCTTTTAGGCTCCTGCTTTATTACCAGTCAATTAAAAATTGAAGCCCTATTTTCGGTCACTTGCAATTTGACAACATTAGAGAATTAGCTAATTATAACGGTATTTATTTTTTTTCTGCAACTATTGAGCTGGCTACCTTTCTCGTGAAAATTTAATAACATATATCATAATAAGGTTCCTGTGGAAATACACCCCAGATTAAAAAGTAGAAATACGAATAAACTATAATGCCTGAACAGCAACAGCAGGTAAAAAGAAGGAGAGTTACAAGGGCCTGCGATGAATGTAGAAAGAAAAAAGTCAAATGTGATGGTCAACAACCATGTATTCATTGTACTGTTTATTCCTACGAATGTACATATAACCAACCGACTAAGAGATCGATGAATACCCTTAATAGTATCCACCAACATAATGCGATTACTGGAAGGTCCAATAATACACCATCTGTTTCTGTAACAGCAACTCCGTCTATTGCTTCTTCTTCATCAACAAACATTTTTCCAGCATCTCTTAATGCATCCATAGCGCCTTCTGCTATACAGCCTAATACAATGAACCTTCCCAGTACTAATATTAATCCAACAGCGACTACAACTACTACTACAACAAGAAAATACAATACAAAAACTACAAAATTACAATCTCAACTTAATAAATATCAACAGTTATTGTCTGGTATGATACCAGATTTGCCAGATATTAATTCAATAGATATTCCAACATTTTTACAAATCTTTCATAATTTTAAAGGCAATAGCAATCAAAGTTTTCTGGATGATGTTGTTAAAGAATATTTCATTATTGCTAACGAAACATGTACACCCACTCAGCAACAAAAGCAAGGGTCCCCAAAGTATTCAAGTCCCGAAAGTGTATCTGGAACTACCAATACTAATATCAATAATAAATTAATCAGTGCTAGTAATTCATCAACGACAACTATCGAATCTGCATTTGATACAATGGATACTCCATTATCTGCATCAGGAGCAATTTTAGGAAGAGAAATTAAAATTATTTTACCACCAAAGGAAATTGCTTTACAATTTGTCAAAAATACATGGGAATACTGCTGTGTCCTTTTGAGATTTTATCATAGACCTTCTTTCATAAAACAGTTAAATGAGTTGTACGAGACAGATCCACACAATTATACTCAAAAACAGATGCAATTTTTGCCTCTCTGTTATGCCATAATGGCCGTAGGTGCATTATTTTCCAAGTCGATCACCACATCTACAAACAATGAAAATCCAAAAGATAATACAAATATTGATAACGAGACTACCAAAAACAATTTCTTGCAAGATGAAGGTTATAAATATTTTATTGCTGCGCGGAAGCTTATTGACATTACAAACACCCGTGATTTAAGTTCCATGCAGGCAGTTCTAATGTTATTTATCTTCTTACAATGTTCAGCTCGGTTATCTACATGTTATGCATATATTGGGGTTGCTATGAGAAGTGTATTGAGGGAAGGTTTTCATAGAAAATCTCCAGAAAATTCTGGTTTAAATCCAATAGAGATTGAAGTACGGAAGAGATTATTTTTCACCATATATAAATTGGATATTTATGTTAACGCAATGTTGGGTTTACCGAGATCTATTTCGCCAGATGATTTCGATCAAACGTTACCTATAGAATTATCTGACGAAAATGTCACCGAAGATGGTTATTACCCAAATAACCAAAATGGTGTTTTATCAAGTGTCGCTATATCAAACCATCATACAAAATTAATCATGATTTTGAATGCAATAGTTGGTGATTTATATCCAATCAAGAAAACTAATTTCATATCGCATGAAACAGTAACGAATTTGGAGTTAAAATTAAAAAATTGGATGGAGCAATTACCTACTGAATTGAAACCAAATCAGGACGGGGTACCAGAAAGATATGAAAGAGCTAATAAATTACTACATTTATCATTTCTTCATGTACAAATCATACTTTATAGGCCCTTCATACATTACCTTTCACGTAATTTTGCCGCATCTGTTCCTGATCCATTATCATTACAACGTGCTAGAAATTCTATCAATGTAGCTAGAGCAGTGATCAAGCTGGCTCAAGAGATGTTCAACAAGAAATTAATTTCTGGTTCGTATTGGTATGCTAATTATACCATTTTTTACTCTGTAGCAGGGTTGTTATTTTATATTCATGAAGCAGAATTACCTGACAAGGAAAGTGCTAGAGAATATTATGAAGTTTTGAAAGATGCCGAAATAGGTAGAACATTGTTGAATCAATTAAAAGATACTAGTATGGCAGCAAATAGAACTTACAATATATTAAATAAATTATTTGAGAAACTTAACACTAGAACTATTCAACTCATTTCTCCATGGGGAAATAGTGATAATAGACAAAGTTCTGATGTTGCAAATGGACGTTCTTCTGTTGGATCTGTGCCAGTCCCTGACTTTTTAGCAAATAATGCATTACAACCAGCCGCAAGCATAACTAGTGAAATTACGACAACACCGGATGATAAAAAAAATATCGATGACTCTAAAAGTAATTATAATTTGGAAAATCTAATAGAAAATCTTCAAATGATACCCGATTCAGTACAACAGCAAGGCGATTCGAACAGCAAACCAAGCGCTCCTCAAAATAATGGTCAGTTTTTGAAAAATGACAATAATCAACTCAATTCAATGTTTGATTTTGATTCAAATGCAAACGACTTTCTAATGGATCCGGCAAATAATATTGATTCATTCAAACCTATACCACCTGCATCGAGTACAACGACGGAGAACATAGATTTTGGAAATAAGTCCAATTCTAATGATGTCAAAATAAAAACAGAAGATTCAGACATGGGTATATTAAATGTATTTGAGCAATTAGATGCACAGTTGTTTGGTAGATATGTTCCACAAAATTACTTAGGGGATATATAAATCAATAGCATAAAATTAGCGATGGTATTATATCATTTTACGTTATACATTGTCATATTTATTATATCTTATATATTCATATATTTTTATGTCGGATACATCAATTCACAATTATCTGAAACTCTATCGAGATTATTGGTAGGTTATGCAGCAATGAAAATGGTGATCTCTTTTCTTTTTGAAACTATTCTTGTTTCAAAAACACTCTCAGCTTGTGCTTCTGAATTCTTCAGTTTATATACTTTATTTTACACTCCGTGAATAAAAATTATTAATATAAAATTGTCCATAATACTGCATACCTATTTAAAATATAATCTAGAATCGCGGTAGGTGATAATGTTTTTGATGCTTGCTTTGTCTACTTAAGCTCTTTCCAGGTTTGGTGTTTTCTGCAAATGGAGACTGTGTACCAAATGAGGATTGATTGTTCATACCTAATGCATAGTTGTTTCTCAACATCGACACTGTAGTGTTAGCAGTCGGCGATGGCATGGATGAGGTTGGTGATGATGCAACTGCTAATGGAGATATAGCTTCGTTGGTGCTATAAAATAAAGGATTGTTCAGCACGTCGGTTCGTATTTGTGAACCATTAGGATTTTCAACTCTTGGTCCGATATGGCCTAAACTCGCAGCAAATGAATCTGCTAAATGTTTCTTGAAGGAAACATTCGAAGGGGTTCGAGATAAGCTTTTGTTCAGTATAACAGACACCTTTTTGTCGTATAATTGGGGAGCAGATTCTAGAGTAAATGTTTGCTCTGTATGCGTAGTATCCGTAGAGTTTGATCTTACATGTGGATCAGTCTGTTGGCCCTTTTGCGATACAGCAGCAGGTGATGTGTCCCTTGTGAAAAAACTATCCAGGTTATCTAATTCAGCCCACATGTGACTCAAGGAGGCATTTTTCTCGTCAGGCTGTTCAGAAGCCAAAAACGAATCAATGGTATCGATTCTTCCAAGTGCATAATCGCCATCAGCATGAAATTCAACAACCTCGTCAAGATTATTTTGTTCTTGTGATGATCCTTCAACAGCAGCGCTGTTTGCACATGATATAAACACGGTATGAACATTATGCCTTGTAGTCGCTGCTGTCATGGTTGGCATGGGTACGGACCAACCGCTATCTTCTGGTAAACCAAATAATGTTGTTGTAGCATTTCTATTATTCTTTATATCCTTGTTACCCATGCTAATTCTCAAAACATCCTTGTCCATTTTACTCCCAGAAACATTGGAAACACAATCTAGTACTTCTAATGCTTGTAATTCATAATCTGATAATAGTAATCTTAATAAGGGAGAGATCAAATCAGCACCAACACCAATAAATTCTGGCCTACTCAAATCAGTTAATGGAAAAACATACTTTAATATTTCTAAAGTTTGTATTTTAATCCAATCGAGTTTATTCAGTAACAAACCGAGTAGAAATACAAGAGTTTGCGCTTCATATTTAGGGAAATAGTTTCTCGATATAAAACTGACAACCTGGCTCAAGAAATCTTTCTTCGATCTAAACTTGTTCTTTGCTAATGAGTCGATCATTCTTGATAATGAGGGTTGATTATTGGCATTAGATAAAGATATTAATGCATCAGTTGCTGTTTGCAAGCATGAAAAATCTTTGTGGTCCATAGCATTTAAAAATCTTGGAAGGTTTGCTATCAGTGCAAATAGGAGCCTTGACTCAGAATCGGCTATTATTCTGCTGTCCTTTAAGAAATTAATTTTATCCAAAAATTTTAAGGTGATATCCACAGAATTGCTAGATCTTAATCCAGTTAATGCGATTTGTTGTAAACCATCAAAGCGGCCTTCCCAATTCGATGGAAATGTTGCGATAAGGCATTGAACCGTATCTGGTGAATCCAGGTCAATCTTCGAAATAAATTTGGTTATACAAGATAAGACTTCGATAAATTCTTGTTCATGAACACTATTCATACATGCCACAATAGACCAGAATAGCTGTGGAAAACTAATCAAGTCAGTAGCATCCAGTTCTGCCATGATAGCATTCAGTGTCATCAAAATTTGCATCGCAAAGCCTTGAATGTCCACATTTTCATCGGATATTGTATTGGATAACCTATGAAGCATATCCCTTAGCATTTCCTGATCTAGAAAAGAGAGCAGTGATCTGAAAACTTGAAAAGAACGGCAGGCTACGTGTCTTACTGGACATGCAGTGGCCCATTTCAACGCCATTCTTTGCCAATCATTTTGAAGATCATCAACTTCAGAAAATATATTAATCATATTTCTTATTATCAGATCCATGGCTTTGGGAGATCTAGCTCCTTTCTTGTCCTTCACAAGATTATCGTAAGACCATATTAAATTTTTATGCCTCAATAAATCAACGGTTTCTTCCGATTTCTCATGGGTTGGAGAGAGCCCAAAAATGAAGTTGCAAACAATCTTGCATGCACTTTCCTGGACCAGTGGGACGTAATGATCTAATAAGCAAATTGAAATATGAAGTAGTGTAGCTATCTTGTTTTTTACTGATTCAGTGATATCTGTTAAAAGATTTACTAAAAAGATAATAGATAATTGGGCCTTTGAGAATGTCACTTTTTTGCCATTATATTTTAGGCGATCCCAAATATTGGCTACAAAAGAATATCTATTATGTTTGTCTATAGGTTCAATTATTTGCTTTTTGGTTGTCGGAATCATACATTTTGGCTCTAGATTATTCAATAATGTGTCTATTAAACCAAGGCTCCCAGGAACATTAGCCAAATATAAAACAACATCTCTAGCTCTCTGAACAAAACTTGGATTTCTATAGTCGATCGAAGATTGCATTATGTATTCTAAAGAGACATGAA
The DNA here is from genome assembly GCA_030571655.1 of Jamesozyma lodderae. Lineage (NCBI taxonomy): Eukaryota > Fungi > Ascomycota > Saccharomycetes > Saccharomycetales > Saccharomycetaceae > Jamesozyma > Jamesozyma lodderae. The sequence continues at coordinate 183,145 of JAJLYF010000005.1, read as the reverse complement.
TGTTCTGAAAAGAATTACCTTTGCCCAATGACTTCCACAATTGCTCAACTTCTTTTGGTAATCTGTCATTCAAATCGATAGTAACGTAAAATAAGTTATTCAACACCATGAAGGTATCCAAATCATCAATCGATTTCAATGTAAACTTATTCACCCATGGTACCATAAGTACTAACAGGTCTCTCTTGATCTCAAAAGGGAATAAATCTAGAATTCGAACTAAGCTGGAGAATATTCTTAAACATAATTCTTGCGAAAGTAACTCGGCAAAAATACTTGAAATCTCAATGGCAGTAGTCTTATATATCATTTTAGATGAATTAGCCAATCTCTCTTTGAAGACTTTCGTATATGATGAACTATGCAGCTTTGTTTCTACAGCAGATAGTAAATCAACAGCGTATATTCTGGTATCCTCCTTATCAGATACCAAACCGTATAGACCAAGTGAAACTAACTCATCTTCTTCCAGAATTAGATCATCTAAATTTAGGACAGCTTTGCATAATGTGATGTAATAGAGAACAGCAACAGAGGGGTGACTATGGTGTGATATACATTGAGCAGCAACATCTTTGAATAACTTTGAATTTTTCTTATTTTTTTGTAGTAAATTCTCCAGCGCAAAAACACCTAGATTTCGAACGATCTCATTCTCCGAATTAAATAAGGCTTCAATCCAATTTAGCAGGCTAGTAGTATCAAAAGAAATTACAACCGGTGTACCTGGTACATCCTTTAATACTTCACTTATTGGTTCTGAGCATAATACTACCATCGCTTCCAGTCCCACCATCTCTAATCTACCCCTTTGAATTTCAATACCAGCAGTTATAGTGGTTCTATCTCTATCATTATCAGTTTTGTGGATCATGGAGGAGTATCTTTCTTCCGCAATATATGCGTGTTCGCCGTAACCACACCATTCTTTCAAGAAATTAAAACAGGAAGCACGGGCCTGAAATGGAAATAGTTGGTCAACTAACTTATGCTCTCTAATAACAGAATAATAACGCAATAGAAGCTCGGCAAAGTAGCATCTTAATGTTTGAAACTCATAAGATTTCTGAACAGATTCGTTTTCTAGAAATAGCTTTGCGTGTTTCAAAAATTCGGATAGTTTTTGAAGAATCCAGTCATCATTTATAATCGATGTCTCTTTGAGAAATCTCGACAATATCGCTAAAATATGGAACATCTCTACCCTGACGGTATTATTGGACCCTTGCAATTTCCAAGCTGTCAAAAAGCTGTCAATACTCTCAATATATGTCTTGTAAATATTGACATTCATAGAACTTAATCCTGATATAATCGCATCCCTAATCATAGTATTTTTAGCACTCAGTAGTGGCAGAACCATCTTGAATATCGACTTAGCAGACTTGATTTTTTGATGTTGAACAGTAAATATCTGCTGACTCTTCTTTCTACCATGTTGTTTGATAATTGTAGGAATATGTAATTTCTGGTCATTCGTAGATGTCAATGAGGTGCAGGCAGCAACTAAATAAAGCTTCCATTGGTTAACAATTGTTTCTGGCAAAAACTTTGACGGTTTAAAAGCAGGATCATTTGCCACTTGGAGAATAATTTCATGGACTTGAACTAACCGGATACACACGATGGATCTGCATAAGGCCATTGTCATGGGAGAAGCTTGAAAAATGGATGTCAATAATTTAGGAAAAGCCCTTTGCCAAAGAGCAGCATCGACACCGTAAGACGATTCAGCCAACTTAATTAACAGTCCTTTCTTGTATTTATTGCCCAATTTTCCCAGCCTAGTCCTTTCAACCATACTTAAAAAAGTCTTATGTGGGTTAATCAAGCTAATTGCGTTGGTCTCATATAAAAAATCTATCAACCTGTTACCTCTATCAGCAGCAAAGTGCAAAGATGAAGACCTAGAATGACCTCCCGATAACCTTTCAGTCTTCTCTACCATGGCCTCATCAAATTTTGATATAATTCGTAATATATGTATTGCTAACTTACGAACATTATAGTCATGGGAACACAGGAAGAATAAACCATTACCTTCGACCTCTTCAATAACAGTAACAATATTTTTCCACTCATACCTTTCGGTATCTGAGGTTTCATCGGTGTTACTCTCTGTCGGCATTAGTTGGATACCATCTAAACCAATACCTTTTTTTGTCTCCTCCGACTTTGAGGATTGGAATTCGGAAAGCCAGCATTCAAGAAGTTCCACATAAAGTAGCAATAATTTATAATATTCAGCAGAGGCCAAATAAGACATATTATAGCTGGATTGTGTCTTTTCATCAAAATCAAATGAATATTTAGCAAACCATGTAATAAATGTGTAAGGGTTTTTCTTAGAAGCTAAAGCCTTTAAAGCATTTTGACAGCTTGACGAAAGGAGACCATCTGCATGAACAGCATTTCTAGTCAGGATTTCTATTGTTGATTTGTATGGAATTTTCGATGAGACTGATAGACAGCAGGGAATAACTTCAATGATTGAAGAAAACAGCAAAATGTTCATATTATTTCGTACTATATTATTTTCACTGTCATTTGAGAATCCAAATGAGAAAGTACCAAATGGCGTTGAGGGCTTTTGATGTAAGTTTTCCGGCGACCAGACCTCAGATCCAATACTCGAATCTAATAGAAGAAACAACTTATAGAAATAGGTACAAATTTCATCATGATTGATTGCATTCGCTTCGTTTTGTTTCACAGATATTTTATTCAGATTGGTTTCATAAAGTCTGCTATCATTTTCGGGAAATTCTGGTCTTTCAGTGGTCATCAATGAACCCTTGTAAGTCTTTATAGCTAGTATTAATTTATCGTAACTAATATTTTCTAGATTTGAACCATTAAAAGACTGCCTGATCAACGGTATGAGGGCATTTTCCATCAAAAAATTCGGGTGCACGAATCCAATAGATACTAAAGCATCGGCCAAAGGGTTTATTAATGCCAGATCTGTTGTCAGCCAACTTTCTTTTTTCTTTGTGCTTAAATATAGTTGTAATAGTTTACTTAACGTTCTGGTGGTATTATTAAGTGTTTCCGAACAGCGATAAAGGTATACCCACACTAACCTCGATATACCAACAGAAAACATTATTCGATCACTTACTTTCTTGGTTCTTATCTTAGAGGCGCTAGATTCTATCAGCGATATCCAATGCTCTGTAAATAATTGTGGCGGGGAGGCGCATAAAATTGAGACTGTTAGTTTGAAGCCACTTGCCCAATATTTGGTATCCGGGAGTAACTTTTTGGCAGATTTCAGCAATATCTCCATAGCTTCCACCCAGGTCGGATGATTTACTTCCGCACTTAGAGAGCCTGCTAATGGAAGTAAAAGTTGGTTTGTAACTTCTGCGTATGCTAACCTAACGGTAACATTTTCAGTTTTTGCGAAAAACTTTGCTAAACTTTTTACAAAATCAGCACTCTCCTCAAATCTCTCAAGAGGATAATTTTTTAATCGTAAATATCTCATACCTAATATCAATAAATGAACGTTGGATTCTCTATCTTGACTAAGCTGTGGTGGAATTTTTTCCAAGTCGGCAATGAATCTGTCACTGACCGAAATAAACTTTCTTTCTGACATCCAACCTAATAGCTCAGCGAATGAATTCCAATTAGATGACTTGATTATGCTAGATGATATCGATACCGGATCAGTTGTCTTTAACTGAGTAAAAACGATTTCCTCCAGTTTGTCGCTTAAATCTTCGTCTCCGTTGTCTGGAGCTTGTTTGACAATTTCTATCAGGACCCTACACAATATGTAAATACTGATCAGGGATTTTCTGTCGGCCTGTAATGCAATTAATTTTGTTTTCTCTAATCTACTTTGAAACTCCATTATTTTGGGATTTTCAAAAGAATTTTTACGCCCTATTGAAGCTTTGGAGGAAACATGTCTTTTGGGCATATAGTTAGTGTTATTCTCTACTATACTTTTATCTAATTTTGGAATGCTTGATGTTGAGGAGCGTGTTTTTAACAGTCGAGAAGGGTATACCTGCTCATTTTCATATTCGTTGATAAGTTTTTGAACATCTTCTGCCGCTGCATTTGCTGCCTCTGATTTTGTTTTCCTCCAAAACATCATTGCATCTATAACTGGCTTCGGTTTCTTCCTTGCAATATGACCCAAGGATTCTATAATCTTGTCAAATGCGGGATCTAGGCCTTCACCTAATATTCCGATAATTGAAGGTTCTGAGGTTAAAGGTTGTTCCAAGCAAATATTTAATTTATTTTCAGCGTGGCGAATAAATTTTGTGAATAATATATGCAATGCGTATTCGGAAGGGCTCTTCGAATCAGTTGCCATTTTGTGTCTTAAATTGATAACATATTCTTCGGCCATGGATTTATTGGCCTCTGTGGGAGTAGTTTCTACATTTTGTTGCACGGTTTGTACTGTCTGACTTTGCGTGTTTGCGTTACTATCGTTGTATGGTACCTCTTGGTACGGTATCACTGGAACATTGATGGGTGGAAAACTGTGCTCGGGGATCTCGATTGGAGAGGGTATATCAATCATGGGAGTCGATGTAATTACTGAAGTGACGGTGCCTGGTTGATTAAAATCAGAACTATTTTGAAGTTGTGGTGTGACGGTACGCAGATCAACAATGGGCATTTCCATTTCTTCTATGTCATTGTTTTGAATTGCATTAGGAAATCTAAATTCAGACCGAGATGATGATTCTGCAATCTCTTCATTGTTATCTTTAGCAGTAGTTGTGTCCGTATTAGTGGTTTGTTGTGGTGGAAACGTAAATCCAGAGTTCATGTTATTCTTTAAGTGCCAGCCTTTCTGATCTATTGTGAGAAAGAAAAAAAAAACAGGAAGAGATGTGTGTGTAGGTGTGTTAGCTACCTTAGGATATTAAGACTAATCAGTAGTAACTTGTAACCAACTCAATCCTTTAAAACTGTGAATGGGGTTCTCTTTCGTTTTGTTTACTTGCTAATCAAATTTGTCGTGATTATTTCTCTTAAATGACTTGTGCTTATTTTTAGACCGACGGAGCAACTTTTTTCAACTAGAGCCGGAATGCTCATCTCGGAAGTGTTCTTGTCAAGACAAAAAAAGACAGAATAGAATATACAAAAGCCTTCACGAGTAAGTAAACCCAGGATAGCTCATACAAAATTTTTCGGAAACTGGAAGCCAATAATCGATATTTTCTATTGAGTATCTAGATTAGTTTCTGTATTTGAGACAGTACTTGTTATTTTTTCAAAAACATTTTGTCAGTTTATTCTCGACACTTACAATTTATAATTTTTTTTTGTTTTGATCATTAAAATTCATTTTCAGCGAACAGAAAATAATGAATAGATATAAAGTAAATAATTTATTGATTAGACACAATTCGAGAGTAGCAAATTACCTCATCGAAACTAGTTTATTAAAAGTAGTAAATATGATTAAACCATGTTAGGGACGCTTGAACTTTCTTTTTGTATTCTTACATTTACTATCTTCTGTTCCATGAATTAAATTTTATCTATAATTTCCTAATTAGTAAGCGAATGGCAGTACACTGAGCTACCAAATATATATATATATTAGCAATCCATTTCCCGACATGAATATTCAAATATTTTAGGTTTCTTAGCTATTTATATTTCCATAGTTTCTTTTCAACTACTGATCTTTCATAAAGCTAACAACGCATATCCCTTCACAATGAAAGTGCAAAGTATACAAGATGAGGTAGCGACTTTGACGAGTTCTTTCAATGCAACTGTGGAGATTAACAATGATGCAGCATTAATTCCCGTTCTTGAATTATCCAAGCTCATATTGGGTCAAAAGATAACAATTTTGGATGTTGTCCTGCATTTACGTACTCAGCTGACATCAGAAGATGAGGCTGAAAGAAAGAAAGCTTTTGAGTGTCTATCAGGCATACTCTCAAACATTCCTAGTGATAAATTACAAAGCAATGAATGTACTTCATTATTCCAATTTTTTATCGGAAACTTTGGTAACGAAGTATTAATCGATACTATTTTAGGTTGCCTAAATTCTTTGTTGTCAATGAAAAATCTAGCCATTAGTTTCTCTAAAGAGTTCCTTAATGAATTACTTGACAATTATTCACCAAAAAATTATCTTGCTGCTACAAGATATTTAACATTCAATATATTGAATACTGTGTTTAACGCAAGAAAAACCACATTAATGGAAGACGATAAATTTATGGAACTGTATATTTCAGCATTCATTCATATCGCGACAGGTGAAAAAGATCCTAAAAACCTATTACTATCATTCCAATTGAATAAAGGTATAACAACCTGCTTAATCAAGGCATTGAAATATAAGAACGAACTATTCGATGTTTTATTTTGTTACTTTCCTATTACATTTAAACCTCCAAAAGATGATCCATATAAGATTACAAATAATCAATTAAAAATGGCTTTAAGAGAGGCAATATCTGCTAGTTCAATTTTTGATGAGGAGGCATTCAGCAATCTGTTAGATAAACTGACAGCATCATCCCCAAATGTGAAAAAGGATACTATATTAACAATGGCTGCATGCGTAGAGAACTACGGTATCGAATCCACCTTAAAGCATTGGCTACCAATTTGGAATTCCTTAAAATATGAAATTATGCAGAATAATGAAGCATCAGAAAGTACTATATTTAGTGCAACTGATGTACCAGACCCACATGATACAATTAGTAACCACCAGGCTGCCCTTCTTGTTTTGAGGAAAATTGCTATTGTACTCAACGATAGAACAAACGTCGGATTTGAGAAATACTGTGACCATATATTGAAAGAATTGAAACCAAACTTTACATACGAAAAGGATTTGAAACAAAGTTGTCAAATTTTAGCGGCAATAGCATGTGGAAATTTAGGTACATTTAATTCAGTAATAAAAAAAACATTACCATTAATACTGTTAACTACAACTGAAGTTTCAAAATTGAAATTACAGCTTATCAATTTATCATTCTTCTTTGATGCTTATATTAAAGTCTTTGGAACAGATTCCACAAATATTATTTCTGATAACGAAATGTTTTCATTTAAAGATGAGCTACTAATGGTTTTAAGTATGGCATTAACTGGTAATTCCAAAAGTGAAGTCACCGTTAGAGTACTTGCTTTGGTTCAGTTTACGAAAATGGTAAATATGGCTGGCTATTTAACAGAAGAAGAACTTGCTTTAATTATTCAATATTTCATAGACACAATTATTTCCGACAAGGATAAAAACATATACCAAGCCTGTTTGGAAGGCCTAAAGTGCATCAGTGAGAAAAATGAAACTCTTGTCTCCGAAATAGCTCTTAAGAAACTACTACACTTTCTTCCTAAGGAAGGCTATGCCGCTATAGAAATTGGCAAGGATGAATTTATTGAGCCTGAAACGGTAATAAAGGTACTGATAGATGTTACAAAAGGTAGACGTCTTCTAACCAAAAAATGTGTTGTAAGTCTGGTTACCATAGTAAACGAACTTAACCCTGAAGGAAATGATAACACTGAATACATTTTCTTAATCTTATCAACTGTATTCTCATTGTTACAAAATAATGTTGATATAATGGATATTTCGGCCGCTACTGAAATCAAAAACGTAGTAGAGCCACTTCTTTTCAGTATGATAACAACTAAGAAGTATATTATAAACGATGATTACAATTTAAATACGATTGCAAATATCCTTTTTTATTGTAACTTGAAAATTCCAAAAGATATAAATAAAAGTCAACTTGTTTTCTACAACGACTTATTCTTAAATAAGTACAAAATTTCAAAAGAACCCTCTAGATTAATCTTACCATATGCAAAACTTCTAAGCAGTGTTGATGTGTCAGCAGAGTTCAATAATGTTGAAGTCGTTTTCAATGATGTGATCTTATTGCTTGAATCTTTCAGCACTAAGTTAACAAACTTGGAGAAGGTAGGTTATTTAGAATTATTGTTAATTTTAACTAATAAGTGGATAAAGGAGAAAAATATCGAAACGTACTTATCATGGCATGATCTAACACCAATTAATATCGAAATATTTGTATGGATAGGAAAAGGTCTGATATTAAAAAACAGTAAACTAGGCACATCGATGACTAAGAAATTTATTGAATTACTTTCTTTTTTAAAATTAGGTCATATGATATCAAGATTATTTGAAGTTTTTGTTATTGATATAAATACGCTAAAAAAGTTCAAAACCACAAATCAAACTAACAATTGCAAGCTGTTGTACAAACAAAAATTTTTCAGTGACATTTTCAACATTTTAATTGATTCCTATAGAAACACAGATAATATGGTAATCAAAGGCAACTATTTAACAGCTTTGTCATTGGTATTAAAACACACACCAAGCGACCTGGTTTCACCATATATGAAAGAACTTTTACCTATGCTGTTGGAAGCATTAGAAATTCCAAATTCTGAAGTCAGGGTATCTTCATTAGAAACATTAAGAGACACCACTGTAAAGCACCAACAGCTAGTAACCGAAAATTGCGAAGCTTTTGTAAGTCATGTGTTGGAACTTGTTAAACCAACCAAGTACAACACCCTTCCTGTCAGGATGTTGGCATTAAAACTGTTAGAGATGATTACTGATGCTGTGCCACTAAATTATTGTGAACGATTCAAAGATCAGGTTATCCTGGAATTGTTACCTGTACTGTCCGACAGCAAAAGAATTGTACGTAAGCAGTGCATCGACACCAGGCAGGTTTATTTCGAACTGGGGAGAGTACCATTTGAATAGAAATAGATACATTCCTATATATATTTATATATTTATATATATACTGACGCTTTTTTTGTACATTTTGAACACCACGTGACCTTGTTGTTACCCGCAAATATAAGCCAGAAAAACTGCAAGAAAAACAAGAAAGTGGCAATCGCAACTTAAGAAACAAAATATTACAATTATACAAGAAGTTACAGTTTCTGAAAAAATATAAACATAGAAAAACTAACCCAGTAAGACAGACGTATACACGAAAAAGATAAACGTCAGAAAAAATTGAAATAGACAAGGAAACACGAAATTAGATTTATTCACATCTATAGTTACAACATATACTTGCTGAATCATTTCCAATCCGAATTTTACAACGTTGGACTTAAATTATCTTTTTCAAACTTAGCCTTTAATTCTAATTTTCATATTTTTTTTTCTTTAATAGACATACCGTTTAGAATTAAATAATCCAAGATAAATTTACAGTAAGCAATGCTTGAGGCTTCCACGGTTGTCATGGATGATATCAATCCAAAGAATAATATTAATGAACAGCCAATAAAACAAGAAACAAAGTTACCAGAGATAGATTTACCCAAGCCAACCACTACAGATCAATTAGAACAATTAATCTATCGTTATAGAGCTATTTCGCATAATCCTAAGGAGAATAAATTGGAGAAAGAATCCATTGAAAAGACATTAGAGATAGTCTCTAATGATCAAGATGCATATACGAAAAAAATCAATACGTTGAGATCTAACAAGGCTGACAACGTAGCTTATGATAAAGATTTATTAGTTAAGCAATTACTTGCATTACAATTACTAGAAAAAAATTTAGATCTACCAGATGGATTAATACCAGAAGATCTCTCAAGTGAAAAACATAACGGAGAACTAACAGCTACAGAACAGGCACAAACATGTTTGGAACCTGTAAAATTATCATTAGATTTTGATGACCTTACAAAAAATCTGGGCCTTGTCTCAGCTTTTTCAAATACACAACCTAGCAAATTAGGAACATTAACAACAGAAAGTATGATCTCAACACAAATTGCTAGAAGAATTTATGAATTAGAAAGATTACCAGCTAACTTGGGTACCTACTCATTGAACGACTGCTTAGAATTTGTCACAAAGGACGATTTACCTTCCGGTATTGATGACTTAAAGATTAAAGCATTAATAGAATTGAAAAGTTTGAAGCTTTTAACTAAACAGAAATCTTTAAGACAAAAATTAATTTCTAATGTATCAAGTCAAGCACATCATAATATTCCATATTTACGTGATTCGTCCTTCACTATGGCTGCACAAAGATCAGTTCAAGTAAGAAGCAAAGTCATTGTTCCACAAACAGCCAGAATTGCAGAAGAATTGGAAAGACAACAGTTATTAGAAAAACGTAAGAGAGAACGTAATTTACATTTAAAGAAGATACATATGATTAAAGAGTTTATTGAAGAACAAAATGAAAATGTTGTAAAACGTCGTGATCGCTGCGCTCAATTTGGTAAAATTATTCAATCTGTTCATGGTCAAATTGAAAAAGAAGAACAGAGGAGAATTGAAAGAACAGCCAAACAACGTTTAGCTGCTTTGAAATCGAATGATGAAGAAGCCTATTTAAAGTTATTAGATCAAACCAAAGATACAAGAATTACACAACTTTTAAAGCAAACTAATAGTTTCTTAGATTCCTTGGCACAAGCCGTCAGAGTTCAACAAGATGAAGCTAAATTATCGAGAGGTGAGGAGATTACTCCTATGACTGATGAAGAAAGAGAGAAAATTGATTATTATGAGGTTGCTCACACCACTAAAGAAAAAGTTGAAAAACAACCTTCAATTTTAGTTGGTGGTACATTAAAAGAATACCAAATTAAAGGTTTGGAATGGATGGTTTCATTATATAACAATCATCTAAATGGTATTTTAGCAGATGAAATGGGTCTAGGTAAAACAATTCAATCTATATCCTTGATTACTTACTTAGTTGAAGTGAAAAAGGATCACGGTCCCTTTTTGGTTATTGTTCCATTGTCAACTATTACTAATTGGACTTTAGAATTTGAAAAATGGGCCCCATCCTTGAATACTATTATTTATAAGGGTACACCAAACCAAAGACGTATCCTTCAACATCAAATTAAAATTGGTAACTTTGACGTTCTTTTGACGACTTATGAATATATTATTAAAGATAGATCACTGTTAGCTAAACATGAGTGGGCTCATATGATTATCGATGAAGGTCATAGAATGAAGAATGCAAATTCTAAGTTATCTTACACCATTCAACATTATTACAAAACCAGAAACAGATTAATTTTAACGGGTACACCATTACAGAATAATTTACCAGAATTATGGGCATTGCTAAATTTTGTTTTACCTAAAATTTTTAACTCTGCAAAAACATTTGAAGATTGGTTTAATACACCATTCGCCAATACTGGTGCCCAAGAAAAATTAGAATTGACTGAAGAAGAAACCTTACTGATTATCAGAAGACTACATAAAGTGTTAAGACCTTTCTTACTTCGTCGTTTGAAAAAGGAAGTTGAAAAGGATTTACCTGATAAGGTTGAAAAGGTTGTTAAGTGTAAACTATCAGGCTTGCAACAAGTTTTGTATCAACAAATGTTGAAACATAATGCCTTATTCGTTGGCGCAGGTACCGAAGGTGCGACAAAGACTGGTATTAAGGGTTTGAATAATAGAATCATGCAATTGAGAAAGATTTGTAATCATCCCTTTTTATTCGATGAAGTCGAAGGTGTTGTTAATCCAACTAGAGGAAACAGTGATTTATTATATAGAGTTTCTGGTAAATTCGAGCTATTAGACCGTGTCTTACCGAAATTCAAGGCTACTGGACATAGAGTTCTAATGTTTTTCCAAATGACACATGTTATGGATATTATGGAAGATTTCTTGAGAATGAAAGGTTTGAAATACATGAGATTAGATGGTGGTACCAAGGCTGAAGACAGAACTGGTATGCTAAAAGAGTTTAATGCTCCAAATTCCGATTATTTCTGTTTCTTGTTATCGACAAGAGCTGGTGGTTTAGGTTTGAATTTACAAACAGCTGATACTGTTATTATATTTGATACTGATTGGAATCCTCATCAAGATTTACAAGCACAAGATAGAGCCCATAGAATTGGTCAGAAAAATGAAGTCAGAATTTTAAGGCTGATCACCACTGATTCTGTTGAAGAAGCTATTCTTGAAAGGGCCACACAAAAATTAGATATCGATGGTAAAGTTATTCAGGCAGGTAAATTCGATAACAAATCTACCGCGGAAGAACAAGAAGCTTTCTTAAGACGGTTGATAGAAAGTGAAGCAACTAAAGACGATGATGACAAAGCCGAATTGGATGACGATGAATTGAACGAGATATTGGCACGTTCAGAGGATGAGAAAAAATTATTTGATCAGATCGATGCTGAAAGAATAGCCCAGGAAAAAGCTGCCGCAAAAGCGCACGGTTTAAAGAATCCACCTCCAAGATTAGTTGAGCTGGATGAATTACCATCAGTATTTACTGAAGATATTACAGAACATTTAAAGACTGAACCAGTAGCTGTTGGTAGAATAAGACAAACAAAGAGAGTTTACTATGATGATGGTTTGACTGAGGAACAGTTTTTGGATGCTGTCGAGAATGAAGACAGTACCTTAGAAGAGGCAATTAGAAAGAAGAGAGAAGCCCGTGAAAGAAGAATGCGTAAGAGAAAGAATAAAGAGGACCATGAGAATGATGCTGATGAAAATGGAGTTGAAGATGAGGATGATGTTGATGATGAGGATGATGGAGAGATCAAAACCTTAGAGAATACGCCTGACTTAGTGGAACCAGTTCCTGCTGATAATGATGTTGTTACTAAAGGCTCTGAACTCACAAATAACAAGAAAAGTGTCACAACAAAGACAAGAGTAAGAAAAAGAAGAGCTGTTACAGCAAAGCTAGAGGAGAAGGTAAATGATGTTGAACAAAATGGTGAAATTGCTGAGCCTGAAAAGAAAAAGCCACGCTTGAGAGTAAAACTCACTTTGAAGAAGACAGAGGAGGTTACCAAAGCTACCGAAGAACCTTTGGATAACAATGTGAACGATGGACCAGATAAAAAGGAGAATAATAAACCAGCAAGTAAGTCCAAAGGAAGAGCCAAAGGCAAAAAGGCTGCTGGTAGTGATTTTACGCCACAAATTGAAGAACTATTTAAAGAAATGCGTCAAATTCTGGATGAGGTTGATTCACATCCATGCACAGACGCCTTTGAAAAGTTACCGCCCAAAAAGCTGTATCCTGATTACTACACGTTAATACAAAAACCAGTCGCTTTAGAGACAATAATGAAAAATTGTAAGAAAGGCACCTACAAACATATAAAGGAAATCCAAGAAGATCTAGATACCATGTTCAAGAACGCCAGATTTTATAACGAAGAAGGTTCCTGGGTTTACATCGATGCTGAAAAATTGAACAAGTTTACTGATGAATGGTTTAAAAGCAAAACGGTTTAAGTTTCCAGTTACGCAACTATAATAAATTATTTTCTAATCCATATGTATCTATGTTTGTATATATATTGTAACATTAAAGACAAATTCGTTCTGTAAAAGCGCTTTGATATTTTTCACGATGAAAACATTTTTGCAACCCACGCAAAAAAAAAGTGAAAAAAAATGAAAAATTTTTGCAATTTTAGTTTTATTGTCGTTGTCCAAACAGAATCCGAAAAATTATATAAAGGCCTTAACTTTACTTCTCAGTACAAACTTTTGTTTACAGTTTTGACTTAATCTCTTTTCTTAATATTAGAAAACAACAAGTTATCAACTAACCAAATAATCTAAAATGAAGTACATCCAAACTGAACAAAACATTGACGTTCCAGAAAACGTCACCGTTGCTATCAAATCTAGAATTGTTAAGGTTACCGGTCCAAGAGGTACTTTAACCAAGAACTTGAAGCACGTCGATGTTACTTTCAACAAGGTTACTGACAGATTAATCAAGGTTACTGTCCACAATGGTGACAGAAAGCACGTTGCCGCTTTAAGAACCGTTAAGTCTTTAGTTGACAACATGATAAACGGTGTCACTAAGGGTTACAAATACAAGATGAGATACGTTTATGCGCATTTCCCAATCAACGTTAACGTTGTTGAACAAGATGGTAAGAAGTTCATTGAAATCAGAAACTACTTAGGTGACAAGAAGGTTAGAATGGTTCCAGTCAGAGAAGGTGTTGAAATTGAATTCTCCACTAACGTTAAGGATGAAATTGTCTTATCTGGTATCTCTGTTGAAGAAGTCTCTCAAAACGCTGCTGATATTCAACAAACCTGTAAGGCCAGAAACAAGGATATCCGTAAGTTCTTAGATGGTATTTACGTTTCTCAAAAGGGTTTCATTGAAGAAGAATTATAAGACTGTAGTCTTTAATTTTTTGATATGTTTTCATTCTATCAATGTACTATAGTAATTTTATCATGGTTATGTAACTATATTTTTATTTATATAGATTTCACCACGATAGAAGAGTTTCAGAATACTGAACTTTTCTACATCCAGGGAGATTGAATTCGGTTGAATTCAATTGACCGCGATAGGACGTTACTAGTGCTCAAATTAATATAGAGCCACAACTTTACGTTCATCAAATTTTTTATTATTTTTTTCTAATTTCACAACAACAGTTTTTGGCGGTCATTTTCTTATCATTCATTTTGCTCTTTTCTCTTAAACTTTATTGTAAATCACAATGCTTTGAATGGCATTTAGTAACATATACTATAGTAACAAATATTTACAAGTAATTCTGGAGTGAATTATGGTAGTTCCTCGAGAAAAATTAAAAACTTAGCAAATCTTACAAAAATGTCGACACGCCACCAATTATAAGGGGTTAGCACGGTAAATATATCTTACTAATCACTTAGTTTTAACAGCTTACAAACTTCTTTCCTTATAAAGTCATTCCAAGGGGGTTTACTGGACCACTTCACGGATCATACCAGGCCGCTTAAGTAATGGCAACTGATCGACTTTTAACTAAGGCACCTTGCCTTTTACTTAACCGGTGCTAAAATTGTTCGAACAATATATAGTACCTTAAATACTATTATTGAGTATATAAGCTTACTGACTTTACTGTTTTAAGTCAACATTTAATGCTATTCTTTTATTAGCATGGGGAATATTATGATATAGTAGCAAACGATCAGTAGGTTGCAAATACAAACTAACTTACTAAAATAATAAAAATCATGCCATTTGTTGAAGATTTTAAACCAGTTTCCTTAAAGGATACAGATCTGTTCAAGCCGATGAAAGTTGGAAATACCGTAGTCCAACATAGGGTTGTTATGGCTCCATTGACAAGAATGAGAGCTGCCTTCCCTGGCCATATCCCAAGTAAGGAATTCGGCGTCAATGACTACTACGATCAACGTTCAAAAAGGCCAGGCACCATGATCATTAGTGAAGGTACCTTCATATCGGTTCAAGCTGGTGGTTATGACAATGCTCCAGGTATTTGGTCCCAAGAACAAGTTGATGCTTGGAAGAAAATTATTGCTGGAGTTCATGAAAACAAGTCCTTTTTCTGGATGCAATTGTGGAATTTAGGTAGACAAGCCTCTCCAGAGTCCAATGCTAAAGAAGGTTGTAAGTATGTTTCTGCTTCAGACGGTGTTTACATGAATGAAAAACAAAAGGCTCTGGCCCTCAAGTTTAAAGTCCCTCAACATGGTTTAACTAAAGAGGAAATTAGACAAGAGATTGAGGATTATGTCACTGCATCAAAAAATGCCATTGCAGCCGGTGTCGATGGAGTTGAAATTCATAGTGCTCATGGTTATCTACTAAATCAATTCTTAGACCCTATTTCTAACAAAAGAACAGATGAGTATGGTGGGTCTATTGAAAATAGAGCAAGATTTACTTTGGAGGTTGTGGATGCTCTTGTGGATGCCATTGGTCCCGAAAGAGTTGGTATCCGTCTATCTCCCTTTAACACTTACGGTACTATGTCTGGTCCAGATGAACCAGATATCATTGCTCAATATGCTTATGTTATTGGTGAATTAGAGAAAAGGACTCAACAGGGAAGGGGTGTGGCTTACATACATATGTCTGAACCATTAAAAGATGACCCCTTGCTAGGTATTAAACAAACCAATGAATCTAAATCTACTAATGACTTTATTTACTCTATCTGGAAGAAAGGACCAATTATCAGAACTGGTGATATGAGTTTTGATCCTGAAGATGTCAAGAAAATTGTCAGTGAGGGCAGAACTTTGATTGGTTATGGTAGAGGGTATATAGCTAATCCAGACTTGCCAGATCGTTTGGAAAAAGGGTTACCATTGAATAAATGTGATTATGGCACTTTTTACTTAATGTCTCGTAAGGGTTATACTGATTACCCAACTTATGATGAGGCTGTCAAGTTAGGTGTGAACTGACAATACTTTTAATAAAATGTTTATTATCCTTTTACCTCGATTATCTTTTAAATAAATTAAATATAAATGAAATATACACGATTTGTTTATTTTATTTTTTACAGAGTTTTGAGAGCAACAAGATACTGAAAATTTTGTAAGAGTAATGAAGGAAACCTAATATAAAATTGTACTAAAAAGTATTACATGCAATACAGTAAACTTCATCCACTGCTTTAGTATCTCATGTTGCTTACGTTGAACGGGGCAAAAGTGAGATTTCAAGATGACACCACTAACGCATCTACCATTAAATATAAACATGTTGCAAATTATAAAACGAGGTTTTTATGTATGCTAAATCCCCTGTTAATTTCAAGTAATAAAAAGAATTAAACTACATATTATGACACTTTATACTATTTAAAAGTCATATTATCTACTAGTTTAGAAAACTTTGAAACAAACACAGCCTTTAAGTACAAACTCGTGTATATTAACAATCTTGAATTTAAGTTTAAGTTGATAACAGTTTCAAAGTTAAGAAGCGCAGTAAGCTTGGTCATCTCATCAACCAAGGCAAAAACGTTTTTTGAAAATGTTTGAATTAGGTTGTAATCAATAGTATCTGATAGTATTATCCCTGATTACAGCACAGAAGCACTTCACTCCTTTATTTTTAGAGACAAGTCTTCTTTTTTCCATTAGATTTAGAAGTATCATATTGTTTTTTATTACGGTGCTAGAAGCACTTAATTTGTTTGGTTTGAATTATTATTAGTGTTGAGAAACTAAGTAAGAGCCTCTTTGCTTGATAGACTCTTCAGAAATTTTGTAAGATTTGTTTTGAACTTCGGACATTTTTTACAATAATAATTGATCGTTTCTTTTACAATATATAAAATATAAAACTAAGTACTTTTATTTAATCATCTTCTTAATTTCCTAGTGTCTTAAATATCTTGACTTGGACCTTATTTTTCATCGGTCCTTTCTCTGGTATTTACTATTTCCTATTTAGGAAAAGTATCTTACAGTTCATGTAATAAAGTCTGTATTTACAATATGAAATATGATTGTCATATTTCTGACAATTAGACTCTATATCAAAGACCCTATATAATTAGTATACAAATGTGTTTAAAAAAACTGTGTTGCATATGAGGTATACTCAGTGGCACTGAGAATTGCAGACGGCTTAATATCAAATGGGGATATAGACTTGGTTCCTTTATTTACGACAATTTATTTGCTCACATACTTAATGTACATAAACTACAAGAGTGTAATAGATGTAGTATATCTCAAGTGTTACATTTAAGTTCCTGTTGGTGATGGAAAATGATGAACTTTTTGTGCATCAGAGATGTAGTCAGGCATTCTAGCCTAAAACCTGAACCTTCTTTTAAATTATAAAAGTAATATGTAAAATATATAGTTTTTACATTTTTGTCTTTATAAAGTGAAAACTTTTCACTTTTTCCGACGTTCTTTGCTATGATGAGCGTCAGCGCACAAATAATAAATGTGCTTTTAACACTAAATAATGTGTAATAAACCCATTATTTCCAACAGAAAATTTATTGTTTATTGCACCAAGTCGTAAATATATACACCCATATTAATTATTGCTATACAGCTAATATAAATCAAATAAATGTATGACATATTTAAGTAGACACACGTCCCCAAACTAAGAGAACAAGCCCTTTTTTGATTAAACTTATTACCATACATTAGTAAAATGACTACAATAAGCTATAAAACTGAATATTCCAAAAAAACAACAAATTTATGATCTCTTGGCCCAGTTGGTTAAGGCACGGTGCTAATAACGCCGGGATCAGCGGTTCGATCCCGCTAGAGATCATTTATTTTTTACGTTTCAGAAGTCTTGTGTCAATTGAGCGTTTTATGTGAACAATCATCCATGTAGTTTATCTGGAGGGTTAATATTTTTATTGATTGCTTTCACATGGTCTTGGACATCACAATATGAATTTCCTCAACATTTGCAAAATAGGACTACTCTTTCCTTTTTTCCGATCAAGCCTGGCTCGTTAGCAGTAGTCGTGGATTAAGCTGAGTAGCTTGATTGTAGCTGTTAGTTTCACTTATTTGTTTGTAATATCAAAAAGTGTAGCTGTATAATTATGTTTATATAATTCTGGATGTAAACTATATAAAAGCTAAACACTTTAATAAAATATCTGTGCCAGATCCATTTTCGGAAATGACAAAAATTACGAACAAGGAAGTTCTTCTCGGCAAATGCGATGAGCTTTGAAAAATTTCGATGCAGATGAAAATTTATTTTACTTGGGTTAAAAATTTCATGCAAGTATATTAAGGAAAGCTATTACGAAAACATTAATAAACAGCTAAAGTAAACATCAGAAGAAAATGGGTAGAAAGCTAAAAGGCAAAACAACCAGCAAGGGTTTAAAAGCTGCTTTATTGAGACATCAGTATGAAGAAAAATTGAAGAAGACACATGCTATTAAGCAACAAAATGCCAAAAATCAAAAATCTCAAAAATCAAAAAAGATTTTAGCTCAACAAAAGGTACAAAAGGAATTGGAATCGTCCTTTATTCCATTCAGTGAAGATGAAACTTTGCTGTTGATTGGTGAGGGTGATTTTTCATTTGCAAGATCCATCATTGAACAATCATATATCAGACCAGAAAACTTAATCGCCACAAGTTATGATGCATCTGTCACTGAATTAAAATTAAAATATCCGCATTCATTTGAAGACAACTACAAGTTTTTGATCGAGAAAGGGGTTAAGATAATTTTCCATGTTGATGCTACCAACTTAATACGATCAATGAAACTATCCAAACACACACCTTGGGTCAAATTATTAGGACCAGCTTGGCGTCATAAATACTTACAGAAAATTATGTTCAATTTTCCACATACGGGTAAGGGTATTAAAGATCAAGATAGGAATATTAGGGACCATCAAGAGCTAGTTTTTGGTTATTATGATGGTTGTAAACAGTTGTTCAGTTTAGTTAATTCTCATATCAAAAACACAAAATCTAACCATACACAAGGTTATTCGCTAGATAATAATAAGAAAGGTGACGTAGACGGAATTAGCGCAGATGGGATTGGTAAGATTATATTGTCTGCTTTTTCAGGTGAGCCATATGATTCATGGCAAATAAAAGCTTTAGCCAAAGAAAATGGTTTAAAATTAGATAGATCTGTTAAGTTTTTCTGGGAAAATTACCCAGAGTATCATCATAAAAGAACTAATAGTGAACAAGATACAACAAAGCCAGCCAAGGAAAGAGATGCAAGAACATATATTTTCAAGCAATTTGAGAAGAAACGTAGAGAAAAGAAAAGACATGGTGAGGAAGATGAAGAAGATGGTGATATTTCTAATTGAGATTATCCAAATAGATGTTTAAGTAACATGAATATATAATATAATATATATATATATATATTAATTAAGTTGGGTACATTGTTATAAAATCTGACTCCTTATAAATTTGTTTTTCTATTGGATCAAGAACTTCTTTATTTTCCAATGGAATGATTTTCTTTAATGTCAAAATTTTAGATAATTTTTTCAATTTCTTTGCATCATATACATTACCATTTGGCAACATTACTGGATTTTCAAATAATCTTGATTCTGTATGATGTGCATATGGTAACAATTTAGATACCGAAGAAAATGCATCAGAACATACTGGACATGAATTTTTTACTTCATGTTTATGTGAATATCTCTCAAGGATATTAAATTGTTCTGGTATTACATTGTCAGGTTTCAGGCATTCTTTAGTCTTTAATGTCGATATACCCAAAGAAATATATATTAAGAGAGGATCATTTTTAGAGATTCCATATAACGAATAGTATTCATCCAAGAATAAATCATTCAATTTATCCCAACTATTTTCATCCAACAACATTGAATAAGGTAGTAAACTTTTAGAGTTAAAAATTTGGTTAAATTCTTGGACTTGTGGTTCTCTCATTGTGGGAGAAGTGCCAATAGGTAATCTTTTATGAAATAAATGTTCAAATACAATGGCTCTGGTAACATTAATAGTCGGTGGCTCATCCCTTGGCAACATAGTGGGGGCATTTGGGTTAAATGGATACCCCATGCCATTTTCCGAAAGTCTTACTTGTTCTAAACTATTATCTATAAAAACCAATAAACCACATGCCAATGTTACTTCACTAAAATGAGTATCCATAAACGGGAAAAGATTTGTCTGTAAGCAAATAATTGCCTTTGGATAATTATGATCTTTTAGTAATTCAATGTATTCTTGAAATCTTGTTTTGAATTCCAGTATTGAATTATTCTTCTTTAGAGTTTGCCTATTTTCTTTTATCCATTTAACTAAAGGTGATAAATCATGAGATTCCATTAGAGATTTTGAAATTTTATTTGCCGTCAGTAAAATATCATAATCTAATAAATCATTTAAATGTTGTTGTTCTAAGAATAATACACCGGGATTCAATCGTACCGCATCATTATTGTCTGTATCAGTTTCATAATTTAAATTTAGATCTGAATTTAGTTGTTGTAATTGTTCGTTATGTATTGAATAATTTCTCGTTAAGTAATCTGCAACTAATAAATTTGTATACTTTTGATACCAGTCAATTAAAGAAGATTGGCCTGAATGTGTTTGTGCACCTGCTTTCAAAGTATCCAATTCCTGAAAGAAACTTATCCTTGTTTTTATTCTCTTTAAAAGTTGTTCTTCTGTAATAATTTTCTTATTTAATTGTCTTTCAAAAGAATCTACCGATTTAATCAAATTATTCAATTTATTTATAGCAAGTTTATCATCATGCAACGTGTTTTGGGATAATATTGAGTTTATTTCTTTAAATTTTTTCTTCAGAACAATTGATTCCTTTTCTATAAGAATATTCAGTTGTTTAAAACTTTTTTGCAGAAGTTCATAAGGTATGCGAAAAGATTGTTCATTTAATTGTAAGTGAAAATCAGTTGGGGGTTCATTTAATATCGACGACATGAGTGATCTTTTTGACGTATCTTCATTATCCATTCACACTTTGACTTAAACACATCTTTTTTTTATTTGAGAAGGCTTCTGGTTCTATTTTATTTTATTTTTTTCAAGGGGAGCCTAAACTGTAAAAAAAAAAAAAAGATTATGATAAAAAGGCATCGATCGATATATTAAAAGAAAGTTCTGATTTGGCATTACATTTTTTTTTAAACAAAAAAATTAAATAAGTACATTAAATTACAAAGTTGCTAATTTATCAATAACAGCTTGAGTGAATTCAGTAGTAGTAGCATTACCACCGATATCTTGAGTAGTAGTTTTACCCTCTTTAATAACATCTCTTACTGCTTGAGAAATTCTATCACCTTCTTTATTTAAGCCTAAATGATTTAGCATTAAAGATGCAGATAAGATCATTGCAGTTGGATTAGCAATATTTTGACCTTTAATATCTAACCCTACATGTCTGGAACCTGGTTCAAAGACAGCATATTCTCTACCATAATTTGCACCAGCTACTAAACCTGGTCCACCAATTAAAGCAGCACCGATATTACCTAAGATAGTACCGTACATTGAAGGTGTTACCATTACATCGAATTGATGAGGTTTTGCGACTGCTTGCATTGATGCATTATCTACGATCATTGCGGAAGTTTCAATATTTGGGTACTCTTGAGCACCAATTTCCGTGACTGTATTTCTAAATAAACCATCACCTAATTTCATAATGTTAGCTTTATGAATTGCGGTTACATGTTTTCTATTATTTCTATTAGCGAAATCGAAAGCAAATCTAGCTATTCTTTCTGATTTAACTTTAGTCATAATTTTTAATGATTCAACGACACCTGCAACACTTTCATGTTCTAAACCTGAGTATTCACCTTCAGTATTTTCTCTAATGACAACGAAATCCACATTTGGAATTTTGGTCTTGACGCCATCAATTGATTTGAAAAGGGCAACGTTAGCATAAATATCTAGTTGTTTTCTTAAGGCTACATTAAGAGAACCATGACCTGCTTGATCGGCCACTGAGGTATGCCATAAACCTTTTAGACCGATTTTATTTCTTTTTAATGAATCTACGGCGGCTTTAACACCTTCTTTATGATCTAAACCAGAGATATCTACTCTTTCCCAATCAATTGGAACATTTTCGGATTTGAAAATCTGTACAACTGAATCAGTAATTTCTTTACCTACACCATCACCTGGAATTAAAGTCACAGTAAAACGACCACCATATTCCTTAGCTGCTGTAGCTAAACATCTCTTTGCAATTAATGTATTGATCATATCTGTGTAGTATTCTTTATGTTTACCTCTGTTTCTTGTACATATGTATATCGCAAGTTATACTTTAACCATATATAAGTATAAGTATATATATATATCTATATATATATATATATGAATATGACTTCTGGGGGATTACAGCGCGACGGGGTTCATTATTTTTTGTTGCGTTTTAATTCGATGATCAATACACCGAGAATTCGCACAAACCGAGATTTCGGTTTCACATATATATTTCATTTCATTTCAATTTTTTATTTTTGTTTATAACAATATTAATTCCAAAGTAGCAAGGGAAACAAAACAAAACAAACCCAAGAGTATGAACAAAGAAGTCTTACATCAGTGTAGAGCACTTGTTAGAAGTCTTGTAAAGACTGATCGTCGAGCCAAGATATTACAGAGACAAAATGAAATTAAAAATGAAATAGCAATATTAACATATAAACGAATGAAAGCCACGAACTATACCCAACAACAACAAATCACAATCACCCACTTGAAACAAGAAAAGGATTCACTTCCAAAGAATCGAAACTTCTTTTTCATCTCGCGCGGGGAACGAACTCAACTCGCCAAGCTGAATTTGAAAACAGCAAGGAATGAGAAAAGGGCTGTGGAGCATCTTCATGACGCTGCACAGTTTCTTACCAACCAACGTGAATACGATGAATTATCTGCACTGTATAATCTCAGTGGTCGTTTCACTCAGACAGAGCGGGTTACCGCCTCTGCCAACCGGGTCGGACTCGCTGTTCCGTCTTTCTAGAACCCGTAGTGTAGCGCAGCGCAGCTCAGCGTGCCCCTCTAGAATATATTTTATTCCCTCTTTATATCTGTCATCCCTACGTCACCGATCCACAGCCCGCATCTTTTAATCTTAAGATATACAAGATCTCGATGAGATCTTGTATATATATATATATATTATATATTTATTGTATAGGAGTGATATATCTCTGTAATTGTAAATAGACAACCACATAACAACAACAACAACAACAATGGGTAAAGATATCCTCTCGACAATTAACCTACAACCAACCGCTTCCACTACAAACCTTCTGAAAGCTAATGCTAACTGGGCTTCTAATAATACTACAATCACCCCATTCGCTCAACCTCATCAACCACATACACTCTTCTTAGCTTGTTCAGACGCTAGGTATAATGAATCATGTCTCGCTTATCCACCGGGGAAAGTTTTCACTTTTAAAACTATTGCAAATATTTATAATAGCCGCGATTTGTCCGCTGCCGCCGCGTTGGAATACGCCGTTACCATATTAGGTGTCGAACAAATTATCGTGTGTGGTCATACCGATTGTGGTGGTATCAATACATGTCTATTGAATAATCGCGAATCACTGCCGCGTGATGGTGCTTTGTTTCAATATTTAAAAGATATTGACAATTTAAAAATTGATTCTGCTGATTTATTAAACACAACTTTAAGTCTGTCAAAACAAGGTAAATTATTATCTTGTTTAAACGTAAGGAAACAAGTTGAGAATATCTTGAAAGTACCGTTTGTCGCTGATGCTGTTAAGAATGGCTCTTTGAAAGTTTATGGTATGATTTATAATATAGAATCTGGTTTACTTGAAAAAATTAAGCTAAGTTAACAACCTGTATACGTCTATAATAATATATTCTTCCCTTAGGTAATTTCGAAAATCCCTTTTGCATTAATTAATAAATTTTAATATTCACTATTTTTTTATTTCCATGAAAATGTCCTTGACGTTCAAACCTAAAAATAATTCCTTGACATGCTTTGCTTATTACTATTCTTCCTATTTCTTAACTTTCAGAAATAATTTTGGTTAATTTTAATTATAACATAAAGTTAGTAGTAGTTGCTTGTCTTTATCTGTCGAGCTTGTTTTTTTTTTTTTTTATAATAACTCACCTTGCAACCTTCTCTAATGTACTTTTCATAAATATCTCAGGAGAATTTGCCACATTGTAATCACTTAACAAGCCAGTTCTCCCCAAAAATTATTTCAAGTTTGAAAACTTGCTATGCAACCAATTGCAAATAAATGACGGTGTACACTAAAAAAAATTATAAATATGCACCATTATACTTATATCAAAAGCAGGATGTAATATATTGAACCGTGACCATTACTAAAGATAAATAAAATAGTTGGTTAATATATCTTTTAAAATAAACCAAATTTTTTTATGTTGGAGCTGTTTTTTCTCTGTTTTTCCATTTCTGTTGTTTATAGTGCACAAAAGAATTTTTTTTTTCCTTGTCCCAGTCAGACTAAAGTACAGCAAATATATTCTCTGATAATATTTCCCATATCAATTAAATAATATGCTCACGTTGACAACCATCCCATTAATAATATAATCTCACTATATTATAAGTCACAATTATCATTACTTCCAATCAAGAGAAATTAAAATAATTCGTCCAGAAAAATATCCAGTTCTATAAACCGTATTTCTTTCGTTTAAACACTGTTTAAAACGAAGGTGTACACAAGAATACCACCCAAAAATTCGTTGTTAAACTTACGAACAAAACATTCACCTATCGAAAGAATCCAAAGGAATCACAGTGGAAAGAATAAAATATTTGTTGTGGTTGTTGCATTGAAAAGTTAACCCTCTTTTGAAATTTTTATGATCCAAAAAGAGCAACATTAAACTTAAGTCTACTAAATTCTTGCTGTTGAATGAATTAAACCTGTACAGATTACATTATCTTTTCACATACACCCCTGCTAGTTACAAAGAACATGTTGAACAACGTAGTCTGAAATTTTATATTCCACTAAAACGATTGAATATACTCAACCGAGCTCTTAACTGTTTAAAAAACTTCAAATTCTTTCTTTAAAAGAATCTAAAGCTCTTGAAGTGATTAAGAAAAGAATACTCTACTTCAAATGATAATTTAATTTCACTTAATATGTTTGTCTCTTGACTAGTTATCAGAAACTTCACTAAAATTAATAAAATAATGTATAACTTTCAACTCTGTAATAATTTAGCTCAAGGATGGCGGAAAGTCCTCACTGAGGACAGAGCTAACACGTTCGAATACCTTATCGAGCAACCAGCTTGAAAGTAAACTTTCCTTTTTTCTTGTTTTTTCAGAGTTTTTTTTAGTTTTTTTTTTGTGTAGATAATCAATTTATGAGGAATGCGCATAATCTTTAGTGCAAAACGCTCTAGGTAATTCTACCTTGACTTAGTCACAAAAACTTCTAGCAAAATGACTGTAGATTGAGTATCTGGTGATATTTTTTTGAAAAAACATTCATTACTCTCGCAACAGTTCAATGCAGAATACGCTTTCATTGCATCTGTGTGAAACAGCTGTAGAAAGATTTTTCCTTCAGCATAACCAGAAGATCTAGGGTTAATACAAAATTCATGCATGTGCAAATACTATCCCAATCGATTTCATTTACTGAAAAAAATTTAAATTTCAATGGCAAAGGAAAACATATACATAGCAAACTGTTTTCCCATGTAATAACATTTAATTATTCTTCCTCTAGCATAATTTCATTATACTGAAGAGCAAATCAAATATTTAAAAAAATGAAATCCAGGTATTGAATATTTGTCCTCCATGAACAATAAAAGGCAAATTACGAAGTGATGTCATGCACTTGCGTACATAAGTGAACGGGAGAAAAGCAAAATCTATATTTCTTACCAAACTAAGGATCTGAAATAATTGCGTGTATACGTTCCTGTAATACTTCAGTTTTTTTTCATTTTTTTTTTTTCTTGTGTTTCAGTTATTTAATTAATAGCGTTTGCGGAGAAAAGATTGTAGGACGCTATTATTTCTCTACAGTACACTACTTCTATAACTTTAGCTTACGTAAAACTTGGTATTTTCGATACATTAATTGTTAGTTATGCATCTTTGTAATACCTTCTTTGTTGAAGAGAACTGTATGAAAACTAATATTCCCCACACCTACGGAATCAGTTATGCCCGATGAGAGCAATTAAAGATTCCAGCACTGAGCAACAACTAAACTGTAAAGTCAAAGCGTGCTCCTTCCAGAAGAACTACTACATTTCTTATTCCTATTAAACACCATGAAGGCA
This sequence comes from Jamesozyma lodderae, assembly GCA_030571655.1. Lineage (NCBI taxonomy): Eukaryota > Fungi > Ascomycota > Saccharomycetes > Saccharomycetales > Saccharomycetaceae > Jamesozyma > Jamesozyma lodderae. The sequence continues at coordinate 156,497 of JAJLYF010000005.1, read as the reverse complement.
AATTTCTGTAAGCAACAATGAATCATGCAGTAATCAGTAAAGAATGTCCTTGCCATTTTTTTAAAATTTTACATTCCCCATTCAATAAAAGAAATATATTAACATCAGACAGATCGATATATCCGTTGATTTATCGTTTGAAGTTATCCTCCTCGTTTGTATTAATGCCGAACAAAATTTTTGGTTGATATATTTACTCATTCTTGTAGACGAGGGATTGTGAAAATCATGAATTGATGGAAGCTACTCTGATCGTAATAAAAGCGTACTGTAATGAGCTACATTTTAGATAAAAACTCCATTAAACAAGTCTGTAGCTAATATTTCATATAGGCAAAAAGACTTTTTTTTTTATCATCGAATAACTTCACCTGTATTGTCTAACTGCTTTTACTGAAAAAAACAATACCAGAATTTGTCTGGAAAAAGCAAACTTTTCCCTTTTAGGTGTAAAATACAAAATTTTATTAAGCACGAGCGAATTTTCTCGGGAAAAACTGGAAGATTTTTTCAATTCCTCAGTAACTTAGAAGTAGCATAGTTAAAAAAAGAACTTGTTCCTGTATCCTCGTCGTAGTAAACTTTAAGAAGTGCCTACATAAAACTAAAACTCTTCTGAAAAACTTACAGATCAATGATCAGTTTGTAAAGTCCCACGAGATATGAGTGACTTTTAATGGAAATTAACTATAATTGCCTTAGGTTCTCCAGGTTATGTATAAGTAATTGAAAGGTTTTCAGGCACCAACTGACTGAAATTTGAAGAGACAATCTCCTTGCACCTATTTCAATAATTTTCAATCATTAAATACACTTATGTCAAAAATCGTGCTTAGGTAGAAAAGCAGCGTAGACAGGTGTGTGACACATTTCCCCTCCAATAGTCAACTTTTGATGAACGATAGAACTTTCGTAACTTTGATTCAAACGATACTATATGAGTTCATTTCTAGAATAATACCTTTTTTTTTGTAATAAAGTTAAACAAAAGCAGGTACAGTCCACTTATGTCAAATAGAACCACATATACTCCAAAATATTTAGAGTGCAACTATTTGCTGATATAACAGAATAGGTTGGATCAAGAAATTCAAAGAATACACCCAATCAACAAGACATGCATTAAAGTGTTCTTCACTTTGCTCAGTGCATATTGTGTTCATGCCTACTGTAGTCAGCAGTACATTGGCTGAAAAATGGAGCAATGCATCTATAGTATGAATTTTTTATTCCTCGGAACAAGTCAAAAACTAAAGAGGATATATTACACAGAAAGCCATTGAGCAGCAAAAATTATGTATGTTAAAGCGCTTAGTAACAAAGTTTTTTTTGTTTTTGTTCAATGACATAATGACAAAAACAATCAAACAATACGTTACTCATAAAATTTTTCACAAATACCGAAATCGTATTAGTTGACGATTGTTCGGTAAAAGCTTTATCCCCTTAACTAATTATAGAGCTTCTACAGAGAGACTAAGAAGTACCTACAAAGGAACATTTGGCCTTTCAAATTTAATGTATATTTTTTGTTTACACAGAAGGAATAACTTCCTTAAGAGGCAAACGAACAAATTCCAATTTCATTCACTTTGCATTGTTCAGTGGAAAACTATAAATACATATGATCCCGCGTTTTCACTAAGTTTACCTTCAAAGTCAGAATCTAAAATAGGAATTACTGCAATAACTAAGGCGTATCTGATGGTTACAATATTCCTCGAGCAATGAGTTGCCGTTAAAATGTGCCTACATGAATTTTTTAGGACCATCCCCCAATTGCGTCATTTTAATTGAATAGGAGGAGGAAAAATATAAACACAGGTCAGTTTATCAATAAAATAAGTGCCTTAATATCTGCTGACCTTACAACATTAAGTGTCAGTTTTGAATAGAGGGTTGTTTAATAATTAAAGTTACTCAATTTCTTCGACGATAGGCTTGTGAAGGGATCTACTGTTCCTTTTTGGAAAAATAAATATACTGTACGTGTTTTGACTTATGTACTAACATAGCAATACCCATCAGGGTAGCTTTCTATCGGTTATAAATTTTTGTTTCAGAAGAGAAGGCAAAGCTACAGTACAACGCGCAGCCAGATGTTCAATTAAAACAGTAGAAAATATATACTTTACCAGGTCTCAATCATCCTAGACAAGAAACTATATTGGCCGTTTACTGCATAACTTGATATGATGAAATACAAAAAAAAATATTATCTACCATATTTTCATTATTACCATCAAACTACTATTTGAAGCTGTTAAGTATTGCACTATCTTCATGTAGTTTATAGTAAAGAACTTGAAAGAAAAATAGCCACAAACGTCTGTGTCAAAAAATAATGGAAATATTTTTCTTGCAGGCACTCCTCTATATTCTAAATGCTAAAAACGTTAGTAATATTTTAACTATTTGCCTTGGTCCATAGCTCGAACCATTATCGCAATCACAGAAAGTTGAAACAAGGAAATTTCTATATGCATAGGCACAGCAACCATCGACAAACCATTTTTTCTCACGTGCGATTCTAACAAACTCTGTGGAAAACACAACCTACGATCGGCGCTGACTGTTATGAATGACCGCCTACTTTGAATTAGGAGAAGGCAAGGTAATGAGGAGGGTATGAATCTTCTTGTACAAACAAAGCACGGAAATTAAGTTTTTGAATGAGAAAAAACATTCATGCGTTATTTTCTTTGTCATTGACCGACATTTAAGAAAAGTCCGCAGGTGACTGTCCATAGCACTTCTCCAATGAATACTCTAGACTGTTTGACGTATTTCCGAAAGCAGATATCAAAGACTTCTCTATTTGGACGATCCTCCATCTCCGAAACTTTCAATTTATTTGTTGGCCCGCAGAAACATCAATACATATCTATAGTCTCTGAAAAACTTACAGTAGAAATAGAACATTCTCACGAGTTTGTTCTCCAAACAGAGTCATCCGTAAACAAACTATTTTAGGCGAAGAAATAAATCATGAAACTTTAATATTCCTGCGACGTTTGTTTAGGTAATAATATAAAAAATTTGAGCCATCGAGGTTCGATACAGCCTTTCTTCGTGCATCCATTATTGGTCCTGTATTAATGGGTGCATTGTATTTTCGGTTCTGCCTTCGAGGAACTCTGTTAATACATTTTTTCGGTTGTGTGAATTAGACTTTTCGTTACTAGTTGGCTCGCCCTTGTTTTGTCACTCATTGGTTCCTATATTCGTTGGTGCAGTCGTTTCTAGTTTTCTTAAATTGGTATCCGGCTACAATTCTAAAATGGCAACACTGTGTCTCAGAAAGTCTTGTAACTGAATCCGGGACGTTCTCAAGTGTTACGAAATTCAAATTAAGTGTAAACTTAAACACAGTGTTTACAAACACTGTTCTTCAAGTTACCGTGGCTAACATAGGTTACTGGAGCAAGGAATGGTTTTTTAAACTATTTTTTTTAAAATATGTTTCTGTTTTCTACTAATCATTCTTCTGTTGTACGCCTTATACTCTGTAACCTATTTCATATATATTCTTCTGCACTTTAACAATACAGCATTCATATTCAAATGTTTCTATGCATATATCAAGGAGATTTGAATTTATGAAAGTTTTGCAGGCACTAGTTATTTGGCAGCTTAGTGCTTTAGGAACTCCCTTTAGCTCGGGTGATGAAACCCAATTTTACAGCGACCAGTTTTCAACAACGCAAGCTAATTTTTTATTATGTGAAGTTTATACTTAACTTTCTTACAGGAATAAAACAGTAGTGGCTTTAAAAATCTGAATTCGAGCAGAAATAAGAATAATATAGACTATTCTTCATTGCAATATTCAATCCCTCTTTCTATCCCACTTCCTCATTATTTTTTATCTCGAACACAAACTACTTCATAGCAATTGCAAAATTTCATTATAATCTTCCATCTGCGGCTTAGTAACTTCGAGAACAGTCCATCGTTATATATATATATATGAGTGCATATGTTATGCATCCGTCACAATCTGTTTTAAAAAAACAACAACATTTTACCAAGAAGATCTATCTGTTTGTCGAATTTCTCAAGCTCAGCATATCAGAACATTCATATACATATATGTACTAAACATATAGTAATTTTTTTGTTTCTGGATATTATTAAAGATCCATTTTCTAAAAAAAGTTGCCTATTTCCTGAGAAAGTTTTTGGAGCAAGTCTACCTCATTTGAACAGAAAATAAATCGTACTGTGCCTAATATATTGAGTAAAGAACCAGAAAAGTAAAAGCATATAATTCATATATTATTGCTCCGACCTTCTAATTCATTATTAAATTTCAAATTTTTTAGTTTTATGTTAAATAGTAAAATTTTTACAAATCTTCTTCTAATATTGATAAAATACTCAATAAACTATGAATGGGAATATAACGAGTACGTTAGATGAACCAAAGTCAAAGAGGAAAAATAAACAAAATGTATGCAATTACCAAACAGGTGGATGTTTGAATGCAAAAAATACTAGCCAGGCACATGTCAAAAACTTAAAAAATGTTGATATAGTAAATTATCCTGTATCAATTTTAGATCCAAATGATGTCATACTAACAAATAGTCCACTTGATGATTATCAAAGGTTATATTTTAGCACAATTCTACGTCAAAGTAATAAAAAAGATGTTACTGAAAATAATCAATGTCTACCAGAAGTTGAATACACAACGTATAAATCTAGCATCGCCGAAAATTTTGTAGCACCGATTTATCATACGAATAATAATACAAGCAATAAGACGAAGTCGAGGGGAAGAGGAACAAGAGGTACTAGTAGATACAGAAGGTCTAAACACCTACTGGAATGTTTCGAGTACCAATTGCCAAACATAAAAAGTAATTCTCCAGAAAACAATGGATCCGAAAAAGAGAATACATATAAATTATTGGAGGATCTCTCTAAAGAAACTTTAAGAAATTTATGTTTGGATAATCTTGAGAACCAAATACTAGACGGAGTAGTGGTTGGAACTGATGATAAGTCAGACATTTGTCCCTCAAACTCTACTAATACCAGCCCAACCCACGTGGCTGCTGCCGCTAAAAATGAAGACGTCAATAATGAAAGCAACAAAGTTAAGGAATCGCCTACATTATCAAAATTAGTTTCCACTGACGAAGGTAATGAGACCAATACTCCGAGAATAACTGAAAAGACGAATGAAGGCTGCCAAGAAAAAAGTGACTCCAAAGCGATACCCACCGAAGGTATTGCATACTCTCTAACCAAGAATCAAAAATTTAGGTTGCAAAAAAAGGACCATAATTCTGAATCAAACCATAAAATCATTAACCCAAATAACTGCGTTATCTGGACTTTTGAAAGTGGCTACGTGTTCCTTACAGGTATTTGGAGGCTTTACCAGGATGTCATGAAAGGTCTGATTACTTTACCGAGAATCAATAATATTCATAATAAAAATCTGCAAAAAAAATGCTCGGATGAATTCGATTATGTCTTATCACATACAATTTTCAATTCGTTCTCGAATAATTCCAGGGCTTATTATTCAAAGAAGAAGCAAGCACAGAATCTCAGAAATCATGGCTATCTCGGAGATAGTACCAACAATCATAATGAAAAAAATGATGACAATAGCTCCAATTATAATTCACAACATTTCAATAATCCACAACTCAAAATGAAGTACACTGATTTGCATTGGAACACAATGCCAAACTATCTGCGGGAAGAATTATTTGACTTTTTCAAAGAACATCTAATTAAAAATAAAAGGATTCCTGAGAATTTCCTTGATAATTATGATATGACACAACTGATTCATAGAATTCGAGGTGGTTACATTAAGATTCAAGGAACATGGATACCGATGGAGATTGCCAAACTGTTATGTGTAAAGTTTTGCTTTCCTATTAGATATTTTTTAGTGCCAATATTTGGTCCTGATTTTCCTTCTGAATGTGAGAAGTGGTATATCAATAATCAATGTAAACTAAATTTAGTAATAGTAAACGGAAACACTTTTTCTGCTTCCTCATCAACTATTGCTTCAACATTGACTACGAGAACTGAGTCTTTATCTCCAACAATAAAAAACAACAGTTTTGTTAATGATAAACAACATAACAATCAGGTACATTGTGTTAATGAAAGCATGGAGCAAGCACCGATTAATATGAGAGAGTATTCGGATAGAACTATCTACCAAAGAACTTTGGACGGTCCCATTACAAATAAAAGTGGTATTAATAGAAAAGGTAGTGTATCAAAATTGGGATCCCCACCTTTCCAAAATTCTGAAAAGTATAGTCAATTAAGAAACACTCTAGAAACCCACTCAAATAATATTAACATTGTACCAATAAAAAATAATTTTCGTATGCTACCTTATGCATCGTCATCATCGTCTTCGTCGCCAATATACCCTCATAATAGCCAAACGAATTTGATATATCATAAAGCAAACGACTATGATATGGGGCAACCCGAAATGGTACAACAAAAAAAGTCATTACCCTCAATTAATAGTCTAATTAATTCACTGCCCTTGCAAAACCACGAGAGTTATTTTCATCCGACTGCAAACTCTGATTTCATTCACCTTACTGCAAATCCTGGCATAGCGAGTGAACGTGGAACTCAACCAATCTCGCAGCTTGTTAACAACGGTAATCCCGGATTAATGCACACTAGTAGCAATATTTATCAACCTCAAATATCGAGTTATTCTGAGAATGTATCCCAATCACCTCCACCTCCGTCACAAAATGTATTATACAGTATTAAGGGTACTGGTACCCATAATACCATCAACCAGAATGGACAATCTTATAATGATGGAAGTTATTTACAGGTACAGCGCTTCCCAATTAACAAACCTGTAGCAAATAATGTTTATATTCCTAATAATATGGTATCGACACCAAATCTTAGACTAGCAACCAACCCATATGTATATATTGATAAAAATCATCATTTTATTCCATCTCAATCTCCTCAAATGTTATCGGGTTATACTGTGGTAAATAATGAACTCAGTCAGTTATATTTGCCTAGCAATTCCACAAATAATATATTATTACACAACAATATTGCCACACCAGCCACAACATTCGTACCGGTTACGATGTCTGTACCTGTAACAAACACATTAGCGACGACGAACACCCGCATTAATCCTCACGGAAATAATAATAGCTATGATGTAAATAGCAACAATAACAACATCATTATTAATGGTAGCAGTAGTTATAACAACAATAATAACAGAGATATTAGTAATTACAAAAATAGTAATAATGATAATTATCAGTATTCAGATAGTAAAGGCATTGATAATACAAATGTCAATATGTGTACAAATCAAGATCCATGCCAGAATGGAACTCAAAAAATATATTGGTATAAGCCAAAGCAATAAGACTTCTCAACTTTTCTAAAAATCTTATTAAATTTGTTATTTAATTTTCCATTATATCCTTTTCTATAATTAGTTTAAACTTTTTTTGATGTTTAATTTTCTGTAGACTTTTTTTGTACTATATATATACATATTTCACAGGAAAACTGTGTTGTTGCTTCTTATCCTGTCAGCAGAATGAATTTCTTATTGAAAAAAAAATATGATACATAATATAAGGGGAACCTAAAAAAAATATTTTTTTTTTATCTAACAAATATTTTCATCAAAATAATGACTAAAGAATTTATTATTATGTAATAATTGTGAATACGCTAAACTTTCATCATATACTTACTTGTAAATGCTTCATGTTCGACTACAATACTATATATGGATTTAAAGTCTGTTTTATTCTGAAAAGGTCTTCAACACAAGCTCCTCTAAGAATTTGAAAACGTAATAAACAACTAGAAAAATAATGTAAATAACCCATACTTAAAAGATGAATATATTTTAAATATGATCTTGGTCAAATGATGATGAGAAGTAAGTTCTTTGCCACATCCATGACCGGTCAAGATCGATTAGTAAGAATCGACGTTCTTTTGGATATGGCATAGTTCATTTAGATCTTAATCAGCAGTCATTATCCTATGAGTATTTGAAGGGAAGTAGATTCCGATTCATAATCTTGATGACTCTTTCGACAGTTGGTATATATTTCAGGAGACTTCACCTTATCTAAAATCTTATTATAAATTTTTTGTTTTACTGCCTTCTTTTTCATCCCCTTTAGGTTGATTTTCTAAACGTTTTTTATTATGTTGTCAATATATCTCTTAAATAGTAGATATAAAGTTGTCTTTACCAACTTTGTATAACTATGACGTACACTTGCCTAGCCAAGCCTACTTGGAGAGATTGCCGTGTCTTTTCTGGATTGATAGCCGCTAATTTTATTTGGCAATAAAATGCATTTATCAAAGATATTAAAAAAATCAATTTCGATATAAAAGTAATTATGCTATGCAGAACACAATTTTTCAATAATACACAATTTTTTGAAGTTGATTGAAAGGTAGCATTTATGTTACATAACTTAGCTATTATAATTCAATCGATGAAAAAGGTTTTATACCAAATAAGCTAAAAAAGTTCAAAATCTTCCAAATAATTTCTGTTTTCTGAATAATGTAGACTGTATTCCTGAACTGATAATATATTATATGTATCTTCTTTACGTTCGCATTAGTTGCCAATTACTGTCATTTCGTTTACCTTCTCAGTGGTTATTACCCTCTCCGAAGTTTACAATTCCACGGGAACAAAATTTTAAACTCATCGCATAAATTTTTCACACTTAGATAATCATATAAGCATACCAGTTAACTAGAACAAACAGGGAATAAATAAATTTGGCACTAGAATATGATTACACCAAAGTTTGACATCACACAAGATGAGACTTTTTTATTTATTAAAATCAAGGTTGCCTCCATACGGTTCAATGCGGCTAGTGTTGAAATTAATGTCACAGGCAATTGTTTGATCTTTCATCTTTCGCCATATTATCTACGACTACGGTTTGACCATCCTTTGCATGAGGATGATGATTCTGTCGAGAATGGCGATGATGATGCCAATAGAACGACTGCTACCTTTGTACCCGGTGAGGATTATATTATCGTGAAAGTTGCAAAATTGAATAAAGGACAAGTGTTTGAAGATTTAGATTTACATAGCAAATTACTTGCCAGAATTGGAGAGATAAATGGTAATAATGCTAAACAAACTACAGGACCTTTAATTCAAGAAATTGATAGTAATGAAACGAAAGTCGAGAATGTCATGGATATTGGAAAAATGGGGGAAGATTTTAATTGGGAAATTGAACAGTCCGTAGAAGAAAACAAAGATACTGCTGGTGATATGTTAGGTTTTAAGTATGGGTTTGAAAGCAGATATGATTCTATCATTGGTGTATCTATTACCAATGGTAACGACATTAATGAACTTAATGATCCTGAACATACGAAAGCAAACGATAGAACGTTGGAAAGAATTAGTAAAGAAGATTTAAAATTTGATCCAGAATATTATGTTTCTGAATATATGACAAATAAGTATGGGGATGAGGAAGAGCTGGAGATAAATGGAATTAAGAAATTATTGGAACATATACCCTCATTAGCAAAAAAATATCTAAAATGGTATAAGAAAAACCAAGATAATGACGAGTTTTCGATGCCTATTGTCTTTAATGAGATAGAACAAAAGCAAATGCTAGATAATATACCGAAGAAAGAATATTTAATAGATCAAGAATGTACTAAGACCAACTATATCACAATCTTGAATCTATTATTTGCCTATAATTTTGAACAGATTGAAAATGAAGACACACATAATACCGAAAGTGCTTGGACTATCGGTAAACTTACCCCACAGATCTCTTTCCTGGATCAACAGCTAATACCTCATAAAGAAGAGGAAGAGTTGCTTATTTCCATTGCGGAGAAGAACGAAAAGGAAAGAGAACGACCATCCTTGATTAATACTGCCATCACGGCCGGTATTAGAAGATCATTGAGCTACCCGTTACATAGGAATTTTGATTTGTCGGCCAAAGCTTGGACATACACTTACTACTTACTAAGAGGTGGAAAAAGATTAATAATTGAAGCATTATTAGATATACACGAGACCTTCAGATATCATGATGTCTACTACGTATACAATAAGATATTGCTTGATGACCTATGTTCCTGGTTCATAAGTTACGGCAGTGAGCAGGTAATCCGAAGCTTGGCAGTCGAACTTAAGAAAGAAATGGATGATATAACAAGGGGAAATATTGAATTCAATTGCATTTCTGAAGTTAACATGGAAACTGGAGAACCTGTATATGAAAACATGACATTGAAAGAGATGGAAATACTTACTGAGACGGAATATCTAACCCAACAACAGCAACAACAGTAATACTAAACAAATTATCTTTACCATGCATCTTATATATATATATATGTACATTAATATTTCACTTCACGTACTTCCTATTACGGTACACCTGACCTAAATCGGAAACTACCGAACAACCTTCCTGAAAAGGAAGTAAAGACCACCTGCGGATTTTCTCGGAGCCATTCTTCCTTCTCAATAAAATAACGCCGTGCTTATATAGGGACTTTCCCGTTTGAGACATAAAGGTAAGAAACTCTGCAGAACGACAACGGGATTTACGGAGAAGCGAAGCGTTCTAGAAACAAGGGATTCTGAAAGGGATGAGTACAAGGAAAAGACCGCAGATTAGTATTGTGTAAGCAAATTTCAGATTGTAATGGGCAGCTGATATTGACTTAGCGGAGCAGAAACATGAGAAAAAATGGAATACTCAAGAAGATTTATTATAGTTCAAAGAGATCTGGCCCTTCAAAGGTCTTATATGAAAAGGACCTTTTTTCAAACTAACAGAGATTCATATAAAGAAAACTTTTATTCTTATAATAAAGACAGATACTATTTGAGCTTGTAACAGTTAGATCTAGTTTTTGCCACTATACGTTGACTCTCATCTGTGAAATTTACATAAGTATTCAAACTAAGATTTTGATTTGATAGGCAATTTAAAACACTTTTATATATTTGATCCTTGGATTACATTCGCTTACGAGGTCTCCCCAATATATTAAAATATAACGTTATGTCTAGACAGAACACTATGACAAATAGCATGTCAGATGTACTACTACATCAACAGACAAATTTACAACATTTACAAAACTTGCAAAACCATACCAAGAGTTTATCTGCAGTTGATTATCCAAATTCTTACTTCCAACAACAGTTGCAAAAACAACAACAACAACAATTACAATTACAATCTCAACAACATTCACAAAGGCGTCTTTTATCACTCCAACATAATCCTGCATCAAGCCAACAATATAAAACAACCAAATTAAATCCTGCAATAAAGAATGCACAATCAAGAGATAATAGTTTACTGACTGCCGAAAATCTTGATAGTCATAACAATAATGAAAAATTAAAACTTTTGAATCAGCATAATGAGTATCCAAGCTTGGTTACTAGTGCCATCTCCCAAAAAATACAACAACAGACTCAACAACAAAGAAGCCTTTCATTTCAACAAAAAAATTCTTTAACTAATGCATCAACACAACAAAGAAAGCAAAACGGCATATTACGAAATGATGTATCATCTCCAACTGTTATACTTGTTCCATATTCCGCAAACCCAACTTCAATATTGGCTGACAGATTTTCAGCATGGAGAAGTGTTATAAAATCACTAATAATATATCTAACCGAAACTGCATCCATTCAAGACGAAATCATAAGGCAACAATTGAGGCTATCTCATGCAATCCAGTTCCCCTTTTTTGCAATAGAAAATTCTTATCAACCAACGTCTTCTGAAGATAAATTTAATCAAAAGTTTTTCACACCACTGGGGAATGGTTCAATACAAGACTTACCAACAATATTTACAAATTATCATAATTCTATGGCATCATATGCATCAAGGGGCTCCAAGGAATTAACAACATTGGTAATCCCCAGACTAGAAGATTTAAGAAGGGATCTTCTAATTAAAATCAAAGAAATTAAATCACTGCAGTCTGATTTCAAAAATAATTGTTCCAGAGAATTACAGACTACAAGACAATTGCTATCTTCTTTCCAGGAAGTCATAAAAGATAGGGATATATCGAGAACTAAACAAGACCCATATCTAGCCAAGTTATCACTGGATAGACAAATTAAGAAACAGCTCCGAGAAGAGAATTTTTTGCATGAAGCTTTTGATAATTTACAAGCCTCTGGTTTAGCGTTAGAAAATATTGTGGTTATGGAAATCCAAAACTCGTTAACAATATATGCTCGATTACTTGGTGAACAATCTCAATTAACGTTCGATTCATTGATCTCTAAATTAGATATCGGATTCTTCAATATTGATCCACAGTTCGAATGGAAAAACTTTATCACAAAAAACCCAAATTTCGTTACACCAGACCTTCCCAAACGAAACTTTCAAAATATTGTCTATCAATTTCAATATGATCCGATGACATACCCAGTAAGATCAGGCTATTTAGAAAGACGCTCCAAATTTTTGAAAAATTATTCGAGAAGTTTCTTTGTACTCACTCCTACTTATTTGCATGAATTTAGGTCGGATGATAGGAAAAAGGATATTGTCCCATTTATGTCGCTACCTTTATCCGAATGTATAATAAAAGAGCATTCTAAAAAATCATCATCACAGGAGTGCAAATTTGTTATCCATGAGAAGTCAAATGGTTTGTTGAATCGTTATCAAAAATGGACTTTCAAAGCCAAAACGTATGAGGATATGATGGCATGGTTCGATGACTTCAAGTCGTTAACTGAGATTAATAATGACAAAGAGAGAAAAGAATTTGTTATTAAGAGACTGAATTTGGGAGAAAATGGTAAACCAATCGTAAATAGCAAGGAAACTGGAAACGGAGTAATTCCACCAAGAGATATTACTCAATCTGCCGATATGGGTGATGTTCAGCAGCAACAATTCCCAGAAAGTAACCTCACAAGATCTGATTCAATCACTGATTCAAATTGGACAAAAAACAATAACAATAATGTTAACAGTTCCCAAACTGAGAATAATACTATAACAAATACTGAAACTTTATCCACATTCCCCGAAACTTTTGGTACTACTATCGACGATATGGGAGTACCCAAAATTTTAATTCAGTCACCCGAGATATGTGCACAATCTGGTAAGAACACATTATAAAAAAATCACCTAACTGCTATATCAGGGTTATATAAAAAATATTAAATATCATATAGCTGTAAATACAAAGATATTTTGCGCTTTTAATCACGTGTATGTGATGGTATTCATTTATATCAGTATCTTACAAAAGTGAGACCTCGTTTTACATTGAGAAATGCGTTTTTCTTACCAAGGTGATATACAAAAGTTTACTAACTCACCTAATTATTACTAATCTCTTAACATTTTATATACTTGGGTATACATAAGTCGTTTCTTTTACCTATCTCTCAGCTCCATAACCAGTTCTAAAAGAGGTCCAAAATCAGCAGGACGTAATAAATCGAATTCTTGAGCAAAAAGACAAAAATGTCTAAAACTAGTGTTCAAGACAGTCTGTAAGTTCAACTCTAAAATTTCATTAAAATGATGACAATATATGTGAGCATAGACTCTAAATAATCTTCTTAAAATTGGTACCACTACCCTGTCAATAAATTTTTCTGGGAAAACACCGTCTTTCCTGCTCGGAAATATAGCTTCGTTATCAAACTGATCTTGACACCATCTCATTAAGCACTCTACATATTTTGGCGCACTTACCGATACTGGTGCTTTACCTTTCTCGAAAGCCCATAAATATTCATATTCATTAGTTGCGATCATTCTAGGGCATGACGTAGGCGAACAGAATTCAGTAATTGTACCATACAGCATATTAATTTGATTATAGAAATCGACTACGTGTACGGCCAGCCATTCGTTTTCGTTTTCACCCTTTGGTAATTTCACAGCTTGGTTCAATACACCTTCTGAACCCAAAGTAGTTTCTACAATTTCTTTAATATCCTGATGTGTCGTTACCGTTGTTCCTGAAACAGGTTGTATAAATGGTTTTTGATGCGAAGGGGTATAATTAAAATCTGTGACTTGCTGATATTGCTGTATTGAATCGCCTTGAACATGGTTAGTCTGCTGTCTTACCGGTGTGGTAGTTAATACATTATTATTACTATTATTTGGAAATGATGAAAATGGTTTGTTTTCTCTATGGCCTAACGGAGAGCCTGATTGTATTGGTATATTTTGTTGAGATGGATCTTGTTTTTGAGGTTGATTTGACGTTCCTGTGTTCCACTTGAACCCTCTTGTTGAACGAATTGTTTGACCTGGACTCAGATGAAAGTTTTGTAAAAATGACATAGTTGTACTATACGATGAACTCTCAATATATATTTTTGATGCTCGATGACAAATAGCAAATTAGGAGGCTGATCGAACTTCAGGAAGTTACAATTTTTGAGATTGACAGTTAAAATAGAGTATCTGCAAGCTTAAATCCTTTTCCCTCCTGCATTCAAATCATAAAACAATCACCTAATATCACATACTAAATATTTTTTTCTACATTGATTTCGTCTTCGTTTTGTTTTCGTTTGTTTATTTTAGGCCCAGAAGGAAAAAAGTGCAGGGCTTTAAAATGTAATAGGGTTAAAATCATAAATACGTAGGTCTAATTATTTTTAGTAACAAAATTTTCCAAAGACCTATCTAGAAAATTGGGGCTTTTTAGGTCTGGTAATCTGCTTTATTACCCTCAAATATCTTCAATTTTATTCTTATTTGAAAAATGCCCTTTACATAAAGCCATATTTTGAAGGGGCATTGAATGGAGTACGGAGATTAGATAATTCGATCCTCTAAATTGTTAGGAGTATCGGAAAGTGTATATTGGTAAACGGTTTCATAACTAAGTTGTATACTCTTAACTTCACTGATATTATTTACTGCATCTGATCACTACATTAAATAAGGATAGACCTCTTTTTTTTATTTAGATTTATATTGGTGACCTTACATAAAACCCTGGTAAAAAAAGAAATTAATACATTATAACTAACCAACCTATTACCAACAATAAAATATCTAACCAAATAGAATTATTGATCGATTGACTTGAGGTGGCGTAATGTTCAAGAAAATCAATTATAACAATAACTCTATGGACTCTACACCATATGATTCGGATGTTGAACCGAAGGACAAGACAGTCTCACCTGCGCCATTCTCAGGTGCCAATGGGGAGGATGAAGTTAGTACTGAAGATAACCAAATCAATGAACCTCCAAATGGGGATAAAACCACAAGTGACGGCCCAAATATAGTAATAGATGAACAATATATAGATGAAGCGAACACTCCAAAACGCAAAGAAAAGCATGTGATGATACAGGAGGACACAGTGAGAGGAGATGGGTTGAATAATGAAAATGGCGATGAATTGACAACGGTAAAGAGAATACCATCCTTCAAGAAACGACCATTGAGTGACACTCCAATTACAAGTACATGGACATCGCCTAGTGTATCAGCCACTCCTTCTCCAGAAGGAAGTAGTCTCCAGTTAACTGGATTACAATATAATGCGAAAAAACCAATACACTCGATGTTGGATAAAAGTATAGCTGGAACCGACGTACAATCTCCTAAAGTACGGCATCATAAAAGAAGACCCACTACTATAGATGTTCCCGGATTAACGAAATCTAAAACTTCACCAGATGGAATTATATCAAAAGAAGATTCAGGATCTAAACTGATTATTGTTATGGTTGGTTTACCAGCTACTGGTAAATCTTTTATTACTAATAAATTATCCAGATATTTAAATTACTCAATGTATTATTGCAAAGTTTTTAATGTCGGTAACACAAGAAGAAGGTTTGCAAAAGAGCATGGTCTCAGCGATCAAGATTCAAAATTTTTTGATCCACACAATGAAAACTCTTCTAAACTTAGAGATAAATGGGCACTAGACACTCTAGATGAGTTATTAGATTATTTATTGGAAGGTCCAGGATCTGTTGCCATTTTTGATGCAACCAATACTACTAGAGACCGTAGAAGAAAAGTTCTAGAAAAGATCAATGCGAGGAATAAACATTTAAAAGTACTATTTCTTGAGTCCATATGTACAAATAAACAGGTGGTGGAAAATAATATCAAACTAAAGTTATTTGGTCCTGACTATAAAGGCAAAGACCCCGAAAGTTCTTTACTCGATTTCAAAGAAAGGTTAGCTAACTACCTGACTGCCTATGAGCCAATCGAAGATGATGAAAACATACAGTATATAAAAATGATTGATGTCGGGAAAAAGGTTATTGCATATAAAATTCAAGGCTTTCTGGCGTCGCAAACAGTATATTACCTATTAAATTTTAATTTAACAGAAAGACAAATATGGATAACGAGGAATGGTGAAAGTGAAGATAACATGATGGGTAAGATAGGTGGCGATTCGAATCTGACAAGCCGTGGTATAAGATATTCCAAAGCATTAACAAAATTCATTGATGAACAAAGATTTTTATTTTATAAACAACAATTGAAAAAAAGAAAATCCAGTGAAAATATTCAATCAAAAGATGATATTATTCAAGATTTAGATAGCACCGAAGGTAATGACCCTTGCCATGATTTTTTTGTTTGGACTAGTATGCGTGCTAGATCTATCGAAACTGCACAATATTTTGATGAGGACGAATATCCAATAAAGCAAATGAAAATGTTAGACGAATTAAATGCTGGGGACTACGAAGGGATGACATATCCAGAAATTCAAGCCAAGTTTCCAGAAGAATTTGCCAAAAGGCAAAAGGATAAATTACGTTATCGGTATCCTGGTATTGCGGGTGAGTCATATATGGATGTTATCAACCGTTTGAGGCAGGTCATTACAGAATTAGAAAGAATTGGTGACAGTGTATTAATTGTTACCCATAGAGTCGTCGCAAGAGCATTACTAGGTTATTATATGAATTTAAATGTCGATGTAATTGCAAATTTAGATGTTCCATTACATTGTGTATATTGCCTAGAGACAAAACCATACGGTATCACCTGGAGTCTTTTTGAATATAATGATGAAGCTGATTCGTTTGAAAGGATTTCAGAAGCAGACTTAAACACTACAAGAGTACAAGAGGTCGGCTTAGTCTATAAAGAGAGGAGATATTCTGTTGTCCCTACTGCCCCACCCACGGCAGATACTGGTTCAAGTGACTTCCTGACGAAGAGAAGAGCAAGTGTCAGTTTTTCCGGTTCTGGCCTTCATTTGGGGAATAACCAACACTTCTCTTTAAAAAAAGAACCGCCATCAACGGCTCCTGAAAATAAAACGAAAAACACAAAGACAGTCATCGGTGAACATGCTCTTGATAGAAATATAATGAATATTGGGGGCAGTCATGCAACTGGAATGTCTACTTTTAAATCTAGACAACCGCCTGGAAGTGTACTTAAGAAGCCGATTCAGTCTTCTTTATTAAGAAATACAGAAGAATTAAAAGGTAAAAACATTGAGAATATTCCCTCAAATGTGAATCATCTTAATGATTTAAGAAAACCAAATTTTTCTGCAACGAAAAGATTTCAAATTGATGAACTAAATGAAAAATTATCAAAGTTGAAAATGGATCTGGAAACCAGGTTCAATGACCAAGAAGATTTTACAAAGGATGATGAACGTGATGAGAAAAGATCAGTGCATAGTCTCAATGCAAATAGCAATAACTTAAGTTCCAAAGTGGCCACAATGAAAAGAAGTCAAAGTCAGTCATGAATAAAGTTTGAACGTATACGTTCTCCATGCCTCAAAATGAAGTAGTTTTTTTTTTATCACTTTTTTCTTTAATTTTGTACATGTCCTATTAGTTACTATTATTCTTATCTCAATTTTCATTTCTTTATATAAATATTTAGATCCAAAAGAAATCTTTGAAAAAAACATTTGAATATCACCACGTTACTCTCATAATGTCACATAAGAAGGTTTACATTATATATATATCAGCTTACTTAATACCTATACAGTACCATATATGATGCCAATAGCATCAACCCAGTTACTAGTTCTACCGTAAATGCCCATAATTGTTTGACCTTTTGGTGGAATTAGTTCACCCAAACTACCACCATTTTTATTACCAAACATATCGGTAACTCTTCCATGATTTGTAATAATTTGAATACCATCGATCCAAGCACCACATCTAACATTGAAACCGGTGATAATTTCATTTGGTTCCAAGACAGCGTCTGTATAATTGCCTGTCTCGTTACCGAACAACACAGTCTTTCTCGAAGGACCATTACTTATCGAAGAAGCTTTGAAACTATTAGCTAGTCTGCCAATGTAAGTTCTTGGTGGTACCACTGGTGGCTTGCCTTTTTCTATTGAATTCTTGGAATCTAAACCATTATCAGTATCCTGTAAAAAGAAACGAACACCATCCAAAGCAGCACCGTGATAAATTCTGACAGATGTAACTTTTCTAATATCAAATCCAATAATGCCAACGTCATTACCGCGGGATTGACCACCTAATAATTGAGATTTGATGCCCTTTACGTTTGATGCAAATCCAAATTTCTCCATCGATAACATGGTAGTTCTCAACTTTTGTGGGAAGTTATCAAAAGTTTCTTCGGGTGAATTAACTGCCAGAACTTTAACTGCAAAGTTATTACCGAATTTAGCAATTTGATCTTTAGGAAATAAATTTTGTAAATCTTTCAAAGAGAGTGTCACTTCTTGTTGAGGGCCGGTACCACCAAGGGATTTAGGTAAATATTCTATATGACCTCTTGCTAAATCTTCCCCAATAACCTCAATTAAATAAATACCGGTAGGAGAATTGAAACGACACACATCATTACCGAGTGGATACATAGAGGGTTTTGCCACTGTGTAATGACCATTTTTACCAGGTCTCATGAAGGACGGATCATAATAGTCATACTCTCTTGTGAAAGCTGGGTGATACAACCATCTGATCATATCTAAACGGTTCCAAGTGCACTCTTCTTTTGGGAAAATAGGAGGTGGAGCACCGTATGAGTTAGTTCTCATGGAAAAGGCTTCTTTGGTAAGGAAAGATCTATTTAATGTGACGTAATCTCTTAACATAACACCTGAAACTTGATGTGGAGACCCTAAAGAATGTCCCATTTCATGCATGAATGCCCCAAGGGTAACTGCTAAACATTCCCAATGGGTACCACATTGGTTAGCATCATTAGCAACCTCATTAAGAGAAGCTTTAGTTGCGTCCAAAAAGTAAGGAACAATATCTTCCATACAGGTTGGCCAGGAATAAATACCATGAGAACCGAATATGGCCAATTTAATAGTATCATCACCTCCACCAAGTGCTGCATGACCGAGGATTAATTTACCATCCCAATGGGCATCTAAATATATACATGCAGCCTGAACTGGAGGTTCCTTTGGAGTAAATGGACCACCATACTTCCTTAAAGCATCCATTGCCCAACCGAAAAGAGCACCTGTATTGTTACCTTTCCCATTTTGTTGAGCTACATTAGGGTCTCTAATTTCTTTCATTGTTCTTTCAGATCTAACTACATGAATCTTTACAGTATTTCTCATTGATTCACGAGTCTTAAACTGTGTATCATAAGCGTATTCTTCCACAAAATTCATAGTACGGTTACCAAAACCACTACGTATCATCTGCTCATTGGTAAAAGCTTGCATAATTCTTGCACCTATACGTAATTTTTTGATTGCCAGGTTCAGATCATTACCTCCCTCTTTAGTTATTTGACTTCTAGGAGAATCATATTTCAAAGGGGAATCCTTTGCAATGATCAAACATAAATGAATTGGAACATTCTGAGTTAACGGAGTATAAAAACATGTGACAGTTTTAATAATGTTAGTGTCTGTGACGAAACTCAATTTATTTTCACCTGGAGACAATAAAACAGTTGCTTTAAAATGTTTCTGGTTGACTGGAAAAGTCAAAGGTGGTAATTGAGGATGTTGAACTTGAATATTACTGACATTGCCCGCTTTATCTGAACATTTACCATGGATAATGAGACATGGAGATACGACTTTCTCCTGTTCTTGAAGATTGAAAAGTTCTATTTGATCAGGCATTATTCTAGCAAAATATGGATGACTCTATCAGATGACTATGTCTGGTTCCTGTTACCTAATATCTTATAATTTCGATAAGCTATATAAATGTACAGTGACTTCTATACGAAAAATAACAAGTGTCGAGATCTTCGAAAAAAAGGGTCTGCCCCGCAATTCTTAACCCTAGGGTATTTTAATTTCTTCAAGGTTTTGTTAGGGTTTCAAATTACCGACCTTCTAACCCTAAACTATTTGAACGTTTTTTTGCAAATCACAATTAACAATAATAGTGCAGATGAAGTAATAAAGTTTTCTATTTCTATTATGAATAGAATCATCCAAGAAGGATTCTGAGATCATAGTATCGATCGCTTGTTCTAAATTGATAATAGAGTATACGTATCTCAGATCAATCCCAGTTATAGGGGAGGGCTGGAATACGTGGTTCATTGAAACTCTTGATTAGGTGTGTAACTATCGCAAAAATCTCATTCTCGGTTTGATTTTCAATTAAACAATATATAAAATAATGACACCTACGATCTTGAATTAATACATAATATACAGACAAAAAGGGAAGAAAGTTAACAGCTTCGAAGGAGAGATTGCTTTTTTGATATATATAGTCGCTCTTGTCATATTCAGCTTTAATCCTTCGTTATTCATTCTTTACATTGCTGAAAAATTTCTCGATTCATATCTATTTTTAAATCATACCATAGTCACCTCCCAGAACAATCCACATACCGCACTATATGTCACAACACCAACCTAAGAGAAGGATTTATCCTGAGTTTAACGATTCTAACGAATCTATTACACATAATACCAACTCTCCATATGGTCAATTCTCCCAACCAAACGGAATAGCTAATGGGCCAGGTAGTCTGCGTCCCAGTGAATCTACAATATCATTGAATCAGTCCTCGTCTAGAAACTCTCCTTTCATGACACCTGTTCAACAGCATTTACATGACCAAATTAATTTGGCTACCACGTCAATGGACGATTTACAAATTCACAACGTGCCGATATTGAACCCAGCAATTATTAGCCAACAAAACACAAGACAATCATCTGTAATATCACTTAGTTCTTTACAAAGAGGACCATCCGTCACATCACAGTATCAATCATTCGATGAATTGAACCCTAGACAACTTTATAATGTTGATTTACTGACAGACATACCACCGAAGATTAGTGATCTCTCATTACCACCTCCTCCAATTCTCCTACCGAATGAATACTCATCTATCCAACATGAAGAAGCACAACCAATATCAGATTATGTAAGATCGACGTTAAATGCTGTGCCGATAAGTAATCATTTGCTCAAGAAATCAAAATTGCCATTTGCCTTGGTTATTAGACCATACTTACATCTACACGATAATAACAACCCGCCACCATTGATTGAAGATGGTCTCATTATACGTTGTCGCCGTTGTCGTGCATACCTTAACCCATTTGTGAAATTCACCCCACAATCAAGACGTTGGAGGTGTAATCTCTGTAAACTGGCTAACGATTTACCTCCA
The DNA here is from genome assembly GCA_030571655.1 of Jamesozyma lodderae. Classification (NCBI taxonomy): domain Eukaryota; kingdom Fungi; phylum Ascomycota; class Saccharomycetes; order Saccharomycetales; family Saccharomycetaceae; genus Jamesozyma; species Jamesozyma lodderae. The sequence goes on along the minus strand of JAJLYF010000005.1, from coordinate 134,817 downwards.
CAATACAATATAGATGACCCAATGAATATGCAAATGAATATCCAAGAGGCTGGTGCTTTTTTACATCACAGGCAAGAGTTTCAACATTCCATTGTTGAGTATCAAGCCTCTAAAGAATACTCTGTTAGACCGCCACCTCCACCAGTGTACACTTTCATCTTAGATGTCTCATGTAATGCCATTAAGAGTGGTTTATTAAAATCAACAGTGACATGTCTATTAGAGTCTCTAGAACTAATTCCCAATTATGATGGAAGAGTCAAAATTTCCATTATTTGCGTAGATAATAAAATCCACTATTTTACTGTCGCCGAAGATTCTCCAGATATTGACACAGATAATGAAACTGTTGGAAACTCTAGCTGTACAAACTTATTTAGAATGTATGATATTTCAGATATTGATGATCCCTGGCTTCCAGTGCCCAATGAAGATTTACTAATACCTCTAGCTCGTTGCCATAAGAACTTATCTACGTTATTGAAAAGACTACCCTCTATTTTTGGCAGTACAACAAACACAGAATTTTCACTTGGCCCAGCCTTGAATGCTGTTCATCATTTAATGTCTCCGATTGGTGGTAAAATTATAATTCTTTCGTCAACTTTACCAAATAATGGCGTAGGTAAGTTAAAGGTAAGATTTTTGGATGTGAAAGAAAAAGATGAAGATTCAGAAAACTCTCCGTCATTCTCATCTATGGGATCAGCTAAATTATTGTCATGTCAGGATCCCTTTTATAAAAATTTTGCCATACAATGTAATGAAGCTCAAATTTCCATTGATCTATTCTTAACAACGAATAACTATATTGATGTTGCCACACTAGCAAACTTAAGTAGGTATACATCAGGACAAGTGCATTTTTACCCAAATTTCAATTCTCACGATAACGAATTTGATAGTTTGAAGTTTGTTAATGAATTATCAAGGCATTTATCAATGGATATTAGTATGGAAGCTGTGATGAGAGCTCGTGGCTCACATAATTTGACGATGAGCTCGTTTTATGGACATTTCTTCAATAGGTCTTCAGATTTATGTGCTTTTGCTACAATGCCAAGAGATCAATCATATATTTTTGAAGTATCGATTGATAGTACTATTAATACGGACGTTGTCTATTTTCAAATTGCTACATTGTTATCCTTGAACACTGGCGAAAGAAGAATAAGAGTTATTACGTTAGCTCTGCCTACAACTAACTCAATTAGCGAATTATATTCGTCTGCAGATCAATTAGCCATAACGGCATTCATTACTCAACAAACAATATTAAAAGCGACTTCCATTTCGTTACTACATGCTCAAGAAATGTTAAAGAGTACCATATCAAATATATTGGATACATATCAGAATGAGATTGCCAATACACAAAAGAGAAACGGATATGTGGGTACGTTACCATTGTGTACAAATTTAAGAATGTTACCTTTACTATTATTCTCTTTGTCCAAGCATGAAGCTTTTAGACTAACTAAAGTTTCAAGTGATCGAAGAGCTAATGCTTTAAATTATTTAGAATCTGTTCCGCTAAAGTATTTAATCAAATCAATTTACCCATCAGTTTATGCATTACATGATATTGATACTGATAGCACAGAAACCGTATTGCCATCACCTTTGAATGCAACTGTGATTGGTTGGGATCCATACGGACTATACCTGATCGATAACTCCAGAGAACTAATATTGTGGGTTGGTGGTGAAGCTATTGATGCATTAATAATTGATTTATTTGGGCAAACAGATCCAACAAATGTTTTATATGGTAAGGGTGAATTACCGAAGTTGCATGATTCGAAATTTAACCGTAAAGTAAGAGACGTTATACAGCTGATTCGTGATTTAAATAGTGATGATTCCGTGACATATCAATCGCTATATATAGTTAGAGGACCTTCTGAAAAGGAAGTACTTACCGGTATGGGGAGAACTAAGGGTATAGTTTCATTAAGAGCAAAGGCTATGAATAATATGGTTGAGGATAACATCTTCAAGCGTGGGACATATCGTGATTTCTTACAGAAATTAAAAATAAACGCTAAAGCTTAGTAAATAGAATGCATTTCTCGTTGTGTATACAAAATCATGAATTATATATCATAATGATAGACATTTTGAATATTTCTTTTTTTTTCTTGTTTTTTTTTTAGGTTTTCAATATTATATAATGACAATAGACCTCTTCAAGCCAGCACTGACTTTGATAGTCTCAAATTTGACATGTTTAGAAACTAAATACCTTTCAAAGTCAATTAAACTACCACCCACTCCAAAATAAATATCCTTAGCGGCGACGTTAGACCGAACATGAGTGAAAGGTGCATTTTCGTGTAAGTCTATCAAAGTTTCAGCAATAATAGATAAATGATCTGGTTGATATATAGTCTCAGAAGTTAAAACTAATAAGTTCTTATTGTGATCACAATTTTTGATTAGATTTTGTAATGAGTTTGAAAATTTGCGACCCCATGAACCAGAAATGAAATCAATTGTTAAATTTCTTTTTTGTAGATCGTTATAAAAAGCTTCCAATAATGGCTCAGTTAACATTATTTCTTCAGTATTATCAATGGTGAACTCTTGATTTTGTAAACTAGCTAATACTTCATCAGTTAATACTATTTTAGCCCAGCATAGAATCAAATTGGGTAAACTAGCCAACCTTAAGACACTGGAATTATAATCGGTTAGAACCAATTTGAGACCAGTTGTTAAACCCTGTTTTAAATATTGTGAGAAGATAAATTCTATTGGCATAGCTGTACCACAACCTAACTCGATGATACACCCCAAGTCATGCAAGGATATTTGATGAGTACTTATATTTTCTGATAAATGACTTACCAAATCAATAGAACATTCCCACGATTTCAAACCACCTTCATAAACGTTTTTTCTAAGATCTTCATTCATTAGGATATCTAATTCGTTATCATTGTCTGCTGCTGTATCAAATGAGTTGTTTTCTGACATAAGTTGATGTTTAATGTCGAATAATTCTCGTCTATATAATGGTACTGATATGTTATTATCATTAGATTGTGGCACATTAATAACTTCAAAAGTCAAACGAACATCTTTTAACGATTGTAATAAGGATTGTAACTGTTCAGTTTGTGGTTGTATGACATTAGACTCTAAGAGTTCTAATGAATCTAATGGATTTGGCACATTATTTTGTTCAGCGATATTTATCTGTCCAGTTTCAGACGATGGTACGTTATCGTCTAAATCGTCTTCAGTAAAACCAAATGAAAAACTCATTATTTGATGGATATGCCTCTTTTATGTACCTTTTCAAAGGTATTTATAATCTAGTTCATTTCATTATATGGTAACTCATCGAAAAAAAAAAAAATTATCCGTGAACGTGCGTATTGAAATTTTTCAGCTAACGCCAACAATATTTAATAATCAAGATAGGTGAAAAAAAAAAAGTTGTATTAAATAAATTATAATTATAATTTCACAATAATAAATAGTAGTAAGGATATATAAAAAGGAGTTTAATCAGAAAGAAATGACTATGAAAAAATAAAGAATAACTTGTTAGTGATTATATATTCATTGGCATCATTTTTTCCAAAGATCTAATATTTTTTTTTTTTTTAATTTTTTAATTTTTTATTTGAAACAATTTGTCATAAGAATATTTGAATGTTAAAAAAAGAAAAATAGAAAGCAGCTTCTGTTTTTAACCAGATCCAACTTATCAAGTGATCAATCTATTTGGATTGAACTTGAGAGTAACCACCCCAAGGATTAGCATTCTTAGATTTCAAATATTCATCAGACTTTAATTGCCATTCCTTATTCATAGTCTTAATGTCTTCACCACCATATTGTCTAATCCAAGCAAATAAACCCACCGAAATGGCTAAACCAATTAACACACCTCTAGTAATATAAGTAGCGTCACCTTTACCTAAAACTGGTCTTCTTGGACCCCATTCACCATAGGATATATACCAAACCGCTTGCCTTTCAGCAGGGGTTAATTCTTTCCAGGGAAGTTTTTGACGTTCTGTTAATTTAGTAACAAGTTCATCTTGTTCAGCCATTGGCATTTGCTCCCATCTATCTTGTAAATTTGTTATAGAGGCCTTGGAGACAGCTTGAACTTGTGCGAATCTTATTGGAGTTATGCGTCTTACGCTCATTCTACTTATGGAATTACGTAACACTGAATATAAAAGAAAGAAATATTCGTTAGTAAAAAATTCTAAATTACGATAGACGTCGTTTATTGAACAAAAGTAACATACTCTTTATTAACGTTTTTTTATTGTATAGTGTACTTGCTGTTTGAAATCAAATCACTAGAATGTAAATAAACCTCTTTTCTGAAAAAATTTAATTAGTCAACTGAATTTTGTGCAACAATACTGTTGATAAATAGTTACAATAATTAATTAATGTTTATATACTTATATATCCAGATTGCATATTAACAAGTTTCTTTGTTGCTTCCCTGTTTAGACAGTCGAGTTTTGCAGCATAAAATCGTCTTTTCGCTCCGTAATTACCGAAGATCGTTTCTCGGCCAATCACAGCGACGTTTTCAGATTCCTGGGGGGTCGTCAGTCGCCGGGAACGTGACCCGGCTGGCATTCTAATTTGCTCTACCAGAGACTAGTAACACGATTGCTGCTTGTGGTGGTGGTGGTAGTGGTGCTCTGGAGTAAGAGGTCTGCAATGGTGCGACGATGTTGGAACTTGATAGGCAAGTGCTTCTCCGAGGGCATCGCCATTATCCACAAACTCTTTCTGTTTAGTGTTGTATCGGTCTGCATAACGTCTATGCTATCCATTCCTGTGTTTCCAGGTGTCACGTATCTGGTGCTGTTCAGTGAAATCTCGATCATACTAGACTCTAAGGTTTTTCTCATTTGTTCATCTGGGATATTGATATTATTCCATCTGATCCAATGCATTGGTAATTTTGAAAATTTGCTATATTCAAGTAATTCGTATGCTATTCTCGTTTCTAACTCCAAGCTATTTTCGCGAATTGCAGGCGTAGTGTTGTTGTTGTTGTTGCCACCATACAAGAATATGAATTTCAAAATATTCCAAAGTTGTTCTTGATCCTCTTGCTCAACATCAATTTTGTCAGTTTCGCTTGTCATCAATGTGTCATCATTTTTTAGTAATACAATCATCTGTAAGTCCAACACGTATTTGTTGCCGGTCTTGTGATCTATTATATAATACAGTGGTAAGAAATTTGAATAGTCATCTTTCTTATTGAAATCAATCAATTTTAGTCCTAAGGGATATAATGATCTGATATAACGCCTTTTTGCTAATTCATTTTCTTCATTTTGTTTATTCAATTCAATTTCTTCTCGTCTCTTAGCTTCTTCTAGCCTCTTTGCTTCTAAAATTTTCTGTTTAGCTTTTTCTTCCTCTCTTTTCCTCTCATCTTCTTGTAATTTCTGTAATAACTCTTGTTCTTTCTTCTTTTTATTCAATAATTTCCTTTGTAAATATTCTTCTGCTGCTTTTAATCTTTGCTCTTTTTCTTCTGCTGTTTCTTCATGAATCTTTTTAACTGGATTAATTGTGCCTGAAGAACCATGCGATTCTAATTTTGGTCTCTTTGGTTCACGTTCAGCTCCAGAATCGCGCGAATCATTAGATATTGGCGTAGACGAACGTTTCCTTTCGGTTATCAAAGGTGACATAGTTCTTCTTCTGGAAGGTATGTGAATAGGCTCTTCCTCTTCCTCTTCCTCTTCCTCTTCTTCTTTTTCTTTTCCTTCCTCTTCTTCTTCTTCTTCTTCTTCTTCCTTTTCTTTTTCCACTTCTTCTTTTTCTTCTAGTTTTTGATTTATAAATTCTTCATTATGTGTGATTTCTTCAGAAACTTTCTCATTCTGTTTATGGTGTGAAGTTGAAATAGTTACGTCACTTTCCTGCTTAGTATCAGTCAAGACTTTATGTTCTAGCTTCAATTCAGTCGCTTTCTGGCTCAACTCAAGTTTTTTCAAATCTTCATTTGCAACTTCGCCACCAGCTTTAATGACAGCTTCTTCTATTACAGCTATTTCAGGTTGGCTTTCAATACCTAACATACTATTTCTTGAATAATATAAAGCATCATGTCCATCTTTATCTTTCAATAATACATTAGCACCAGCTTCAATTAATAGTTTAACTGTGTTCAAATGATCTCTACCAACAGCAATCATTAATGGTGATACGCCATCCTTTGAAGTACCATTAATGGAAGCACCAAACGCTAAAAACAAACTTGCTATCTCAGAATGTCCAAATTTGACAGATTCAACAAAAGCTTTAAAATCAGCTCTACCACCATTTTCCAGATAGTTACCGACATATGCTAAACATCCCTCCTTTGCTGCTTTCATTAACTTATCTTTGCCGGCTTTACTAGAGATGTCTCCCCAATAGAATGGAATATCCTCGTTGTTATCTGGTTCGTTATTGATATTATTGTCATCCGAATCAGTTAACGCTGATAGTGAACGATCTCTTGAGTTAGAATCATGTCTAGTATTATCATTTTTAATTTTATGACTAGCGCCTTGGTGATCATCTACCATTGAATGTTTATCATTCCAATGTCTTGTAGATTCTCTTAAGCATCTTTTAACATCTTTAACTAGTTCTATTTCTGAATCATCAAGATCTGAATCATCTTCGATGGCTTCATATGCATTCATACCTTTCGCGTTTGTTATTGTTGGATCAGCACCATTCTTTAATAAGAATTTCACCACATCCAAATGACCATTGGCTGAGGCATCGATTAAAGGGGTATCTCGAAACATCTCAAATGATTGAATATTAATATTAGCTCCATTTTTAATCAGTAATCGAACTATTTCTAAGTGACCATTCAATGCAGCTTCATGTAATGAAGTGTTACCAGCATTATCTTGATCATTGATATCGATTTCGCCTTCCTCAATCAATTTTTTAACGGTTTCGTATTTACCTTTATCACATGCAATTTGTAATTTTGTTCTACCACCAGAATCCCTATATATGCTTTTCTTTGATTTAGTGCCCTTTGAAACGGCAATGTGTGAAGTTGTATGTTTCTTCCTTAACTTGATATTTTTATTGGGCGATAATATTACAGAAGAAAATGATGAAGTTTCTTTGGGTATTTTAATGCCTTTTCCTGGAGATGAATTGGCATTAAGAAAACTACTTGATAGAGGAATACCTTTTATATCATCATCTATATCGGATAATTCTGAATCTGAGTTATTTGAAAATAAGAGATCGTTATTCAAGTTCGTTTGTGAGGAAGTATGAATCTTATCTGCTCTAACTAACCTTCCACGTTTGACTTTTACTGGTGATCCATTTTCCGTATTTTCGTCACTTTCTATTTCTTTTTCCATTTCAAAATCGTTATCTCTATAAGATTCTTCTTCCTTAGGTAAAAGTGAAGGTAGTTTGGGTTCCTTCAACATTTCTTGAAGTGTATCTCTGGTGAAAGAACTTTTTACTTTATGTTCAGAATGATCTCCTGTATCCTGAGAATCATCTATTTTTGCTTTTCCATCCAATCCATTATCTTCTTGCTCTTTGAGGTCATCTGAAGTCTCTTTATGTTCTTTTTCTAGTTTCGCTTGTCTATCGTCATTAATTTTTGCTAATCTTTCTTTTTCTTCTTCCAACTGTTTCTCTTGAGCTATTCTTCGGCTTTCAGCCTCTTCATCTTTCAGCTTTTTTAGCCTTAGTTCAGCATCTTCTCTCTCTTTCTTTTCTCTCTGTAGTTTTTCTTGTTCAGCTTGAGCCTTCTTTTCGACTTCTTCTTTAGCTTTCCTCTCTTTTTCCTCTTTTTCTCTCTTTTCCTGTTCAATCCTAACACGGTCCTTCCTTTCCTCTTCTTCCTTCTCTTCCTTCGCTATCTTCTCCAATTCTTCTTTTCTTGAACTAACGTTTGATAAATAACTACTCAGTGATCTCTTCTTCACCCTCTGCTTATTTATGTGTTCCTCATTCATTGAGTTGATAACTTATGTGTTTGCCACAACTTTTTTCTTGATATAGCCCTCCTTCAACTGGCTAGATTCGTGTGTTTACCTTTCTTCTTCACCTTCAAACCGTTTCCCACATCACTTAGTTAACTATCAACAAAAGTTATGATTTTTTGGGTCACAAAAGTCAGCGCCCATACCTCCCATACAAACATCAAAATGAAATTGCATTAAGACATATACTATTTAGAAGGTATGCCAGTACTGTTAAGTGTATGTTGTAGTACATAAACTATAATGGATAATATCCATGCAATTACTATTTTTTAATAATTATTTGGGATGTTTGTCAACGTTTTTTAAAATGATTGAATGAAAAACAAAACTTGAAATAGATAAAAATTGTTTTGAAAAGAATACTTTTACAATTTGTATAAAAAAGCTATGACACCTGAATATACTAGTTGATTCGCAAAACAGTTTAATATTGGTATGATAACTTTCTATCCATCTTGTGTCGCTTGCTCTCGAGAACCTTGTTATGCTAATTTCTACTTTTTTGCCGCTCGCAATTTTTCAGCTTATGAAATTTGAAAATTGCAAATCCTTTTTGAGCAATTCTTTGTAATAACATCTTTGAGAATATTGAAAGGTAAACTCTGTGTAATCAAGCTCAATTGCAAATCTTATTAACCATGTCTCCTCCTTTCTTTTCAGATATATCTTCCAACATAAATGGTCTTTTGAACCGAGACTTTTTCCACAACACTCCAGCTACTGTTAATGTCAACACGTCTACTAAGAGTGGTGTTAAATTCACTGTCAATTCAAAACAAACCGTTAGAGATGGCCCATTGCAATCTAATTTAGAGGCTAGAATAGGTGATAAGGCGACTGGTATCACTTTGACCCAAGGTTGGTCTAATCAAAACAGATTGAATACAAAGATCGAGTTAGCTCGTTTGGCTCCAGGTTTGAAATCTGAATTTATAACAACCTATATCCCAAATGGAAGTAAGACAGCTAAGGTTAATTTAAGTTTTGTTCAACCATTCTTTGCCACTAGAGCTGCCTTTGATATCTTGAAGAAGCCTTCTTTCATCGGCAGTTTGACTCTAGCTCATGATGGTGCTGTAGGTGGTGCCGAATTTGGTTATGATATTGCTTCAGGTACCGTTTCTCGTTATGCTGTTGCCTTAGGTTATAATGCCAAAGATTATTCCTTAGGTATATCTATCAACGAATCTCAATTAACATCTGCCTCTTTCTTTCAAAATGTTTCTCGCGCTCTACAAGTTGGTGCAAAGGCTACAATGAATCCAAAATTAGCCTCCAACGTTAACATTGAGTTTGCTACTAGATATTTACCTGATCCAAGCTCTCAAATTAAAGCCAAAATTACCGATGTCGGTAAATTAACTTTGTCTTACAAACAAGATATAAGAAAGGGAGTTAGTCTGGGTCTAGGTGTATCTCTGAACGCTTTGAAGCTAGAAGAACCTGTTCAGAAGGTTGGTTGGTCATTGAATTTTAGTGCCTGAAAAGTAAATGAGTTCTTTTTTCAAGAATGACTTTATTGTATAATAATATATAGATTAACTACACAATAACTGCATAGCTTTTCAACATGGATAACCATAAAACATCAAGCTATCATTCCTAATTTACTCGACTTAATTCATATTAACATATATGATATGTATGGTTTAATAAATCGAGTTTTGTCTTACGTTTGCTTATCATACGTTACGAATATTCCTTCTGTTTTTTTTTCATTATATAAAAAATAATCAATTAAAACATTTTTTTAGTGACAAATTCAAAACATCTGATGCGATCAACGCTAACAAAGGGTACAAGAAGCTACAATATTTAAGTCGGCATCCTTTGCAGCTATTTTAATTTACAACTTGTTAAATCAATTGCCTCAGAAATTAAGCTGAACGCATTTACTATTGCGTAATTAAACAACACATTAATATATTATACTAATTTTTGATTGAAGCAATGTCCTCTACTCTCCAAGCTGACATTTCGACAGATATTTCTGAGGATTTTGGTTTTAAAAGTCTAGGACAAAAATCAATATTACCATCTTATAATGAAAAGCTACCCTTTTCAAGTTTAGAAAATTTTAATATATCAAATACCCAGTCTTTATACACAGCTTATGCTGGTGGTAAAGCTGTAATTGGTGACTTACAAAAATTAAGAGATTTCATTACTAAAACTTCAAAGGAAGAAAATGAGACTGAACAAGAAAATATAACGTTTCTATGGCAGAAAGATATTCCTGACGTTATCCTTTGCAACTTTTACAATAATAGTAATGTTATTATAATAACTAGATCTGGTTCAATCACATCAATTGAGTCATTTGAAAGTGATTCACCTTGCCACGAAATTGCATCATTAAATAAAACAATTGTTCAGGTTAAGTTATTCCAAGACAAAATTTTCATTTTAGACGATATGGGTCAATTAACCACATTTTCTATTTCCACAAAGAGCTTAGTCGACTTTTCTGTTAGTGATGTTGCATCGTTTGATGTTGCTGATAATCATCTTTTCATCTTATCTGAAAATCAAACTGAACCACTTTTAAAACTTTTCACAATAAATAATGGCTTGAATGCTTCACTATCTTTTAAATCATTTTCGAACCCTGATGAGATTAAAGATGCTCTAGAGCAAGATGATATGGTACCATTGAGTGTTTCTGCCCTTTTTCAGAACCAACTGCTGGTAGTGTTTGGCAATTCCATATCGGAGACCGACGAAGAGGTAATGTATGATCAAAAAATGTATATTGTAAATTATTCCGAACAAGATGAAACAATGACTTTTCATGAATCATTCGATATTGCTCCACCATATGGAAATGTTTTGAGATATCCATACTATTATAATATCACACTACGTAAACTTTTAGAAAGTTCCGATCATATAAATATACTTGGATCTTCCTGTGCTAGTGAATTAAGTATATTTGACTCCAAGGAAATAATTCAACCTTCTCAAGATAGTGAAAGAGCTGTTCTACCTATTAATCAATTCACCGATAATGACACTAACCCAGTCGGTATGGCTTTAGATATTATTTCAAAGGGTACTATACACGAACCATGTCCCGGTATTGATTCTGTTGAACAACTTCCTTTAATATATATCTTAAATAACGAAGGTGCCTTACAGATTGTTGGCTTATATCATGTCTCTGCAATGAAAGAACAAAAATTCCACATAGATAACTTAGCAGCAATTGAAACAGCTGCACAAAATACAAGTCTGCCATCAATCACGACTAATGCTGACACTATGGAGAAGCAATCAAAACTAGAAGTTGAAGAGCAGTCAAAATCGGAAATACCCAACCCATTTCTACCGTCTTCTCCATCCAAATCAGGTGACCAAGGATCTACTTTTAGTCAGTTAAGTTTGGGCTCTACTAAAACTGCAGAGACAAAACTAGAAAATCCATTTGGCAAACTAAAATTTGGTTCTACTAGCGAATCTCCATTTGGTGCCCCTAAGACACTATCTTTTGGTGAGAATGCATTTAGTGGGACAGCTGCAAAGGTTCCTACTTTTGGCCAATCTACATCTATATCAAATACCGAAAACACAAGCACAGCTGGAAATTCAGCATTTGGGAAACCAACATTCGGACTGACTCAGAATACTGCAGGTGACGCACCTGCCTTCGGCAAACCATCATTTGGACAAACTGAAGCTAAACCTCAATTTTCTGGATTCGGTACCAGCAGCGCATTTGGTAAGCCAGCTTTTGGAGAAACTCAACATACGGAACCAATTTCGTCAAATAGTGATAAATTGAAGGATGTACCTGCATTTGGATCGTCTGCATCAGGCGAATCTAACATACCTAAGTTTGGAACACCAACATTTGACAAGCAACAAACATCATCCGTTTTTGGTAATACAATAACGGGAAACCACGATCAGAATTCTGCATTTGGTAAACCTGCATTTGGTCAAACTCAATTTGGTAAACCATCATTCGGGCAAAGCGAGAATACTTTTGGTAAACCGGCTTTCACTCAAAGTGAAAATGCATTTGGAAAACCTTCATTTGGGGCACCAACCTTTGGTACATCAACCTTCGGATCTTTGGGACAAAAAAATGCCTTAAACGACCAATCGAACAAGCCTTTTGGGTCATCCATGGGATCTCAAAACTCACCATTTGCAAACTTGTCAAGTAATAAAGAATCTCCATTTGCAAATTTGTCTACTAATAAAGATTCTCCATTTGCAAATTTGTCTAGTAATAAAGAGTCCCCATTTGCAAACTTTTCAAGTAATAAAGAATCACCATTTGGAAGTTTAACAGGTAATAAATCTTCTCCATTTGCAAGTTTGTCAGATAAAATCGATTCATCTCCCTTTGGTAACGCAAATTCTAACAAAAAAGCAGATGAAGAACATCTTTTGAAGTTAACCGATAGACAAAAAGAGAAGGACCAGGACTCTGAGGACGCTGATGAAGAAGAGGAAGAAAACAGTTCAATTACTGACAATTTGGGCGATTCAACTGTTGAACAAACACCATTTGATTTGAATAATTTACAAGTGTCCGACAAAAACGAAGAACTCAAACCATCTATTTCGTCATTAGCGGATCGTATCAAGAAAAGTGCAAATATTACAGCTAACGATCTATCATTTACATCATTAAAAAATGACAGTATGACTGATAGCACTAAAGGTAAGTCTCCATTTTCATCTTTTACTAATAAATTAAATGAACCTTCGGCATCATTTTCCGTCGGGAATAAACCTGCATTCTCATTTAGTGATGCAATTGGCAAGAAAAGCACTGAGGAGAAAATTAACGTGAAAGGAGAAAAGGATTTTAGCGAAGCTGAACCTCAGATCGATCAAGACAAGAATGAATCCATTGTTGAAGAGATAAATACGGGAAATGAAGCAGAAGAGGAAGAAGGAAAAGATACTGATGATGAACTGATAGTGATAGAAAAAGATGACGAATTAACAATTAAAGGAGAGAAAGAAGTGCCTAAAGCTGGATCCGAAATAGATGAGGAAATAGATAATAAACCTGAGGTTGGAAAGATAGAAGATTTCCAGGAAGATAATAAAATAGTCGAGAAGAAAGATGCTGCACATGAAGTTGAAGAACCAGAGTCCCAAAGTAGTGAAAACGAAGTGAAACCCGTTGGCACTGAAAGCACAGAATTGAGAGAAGCAGAAGCCGAGAGTAATGGCAATGTGAAGGAAACTGCCACTTCTGAAAATGTAAGGACAAAAGATTCTCAAAATGAAGACAAAGATATAGAACGCGGTGATGCTGTTGCAGAAGGTGAACCTTGTGTTGAGAATACAAATGAGAAAGGAACAGTTACATCCCAAATTACAAAAGGGGAGGGTTCGCACGTTGATGGAAAGGACGACAACGACAAGACCACTAATTTTGCAAAATCTGAAGCACAAGAAGCTCAAATTGAGCAGAATGATGATGACCAAACAAAAGAAATCGTACATGAACAAGACGAGTCTAAGAAGGAGAAGAATAAAGATAATGATGATACCGAGAAAAATGTTTCATCCCAAGCTTCAGATGTAGAAGATTCTGAAGATGTTGAGGGGAAAAATGATAGCGATAATGTTAATGAATCATATGATGAGTTAAAGGATATCACAGAGAGTGAACTTGAGGAAGCCAAAAACGACGGTGAGGAGAACGCTTTCAAGAAACCAGAAGTTTTTGATCAAAGTCAAGTACACTCAGAAACCAGTAACACCGACGTTCAAACTATTCCTGTAGAGCTGATCGATCAAGGTACACAAGTTCCATCTATTCCAGTTTCTAATGTTGAAGTACAAACCACTGATATACCAGTATGTGATTTCTCCGTTCAATCGTTTGAAAATGATGAATGCTATCTTGCCGAACAATACCAACCTACACCTCTAGCTGTATACTACACGAATGCCAATGTTAAGGAGATTCCTTTTGCTAGTCAAGATCCTACAATGCAGAGGTTTGAAACTACATATCACTTAGTTGCAAGTGAACTTGCAGTTTTAGAAAATAATATTAAGCACATGGACTTGTTTTTCAGGGATCAATGCACTGTAAGACTGAATCACCGTACTTTGAAATCTATGGCTAATCCATATACATGGAGAATTCCCGAGGCAGAGCGCTTACAAAACATCATGAAAGACTTTTCTGGAGACTTTGAAACTAATAAAATGTCTCTAAAGGACTTAGAGAATAATTGTAATGATAGCTTGGTCAATGATCAATTAGTTGGCCAAATAGATGAAATAAAACGATTATATGAGCAATTGTCTTATTTGAAAGATGATATCTTTGATAATAAATTGGCTGAATTGAGTGTACATCAAAGTAAAATGCAAAATAAATTACGTGGTAAGATGAGTGGCATCTGGAACAAAATAAATGGTATTAATGAAACGATGAATATCTTAAAACTTTATTTAATAAAAGATAAGAAAGTAAATGAAAATCCTTTGGTAAAGAAACTGGTTACAGAGTCAGTCAACAGCAATAAAATCTTAGATAATATCAAGGACTTGCAAAATCAAATACGTTCGTTACAATTACAGAAAACAATACAGGAGGGAGAAACAGAAGAAAATAACGATAATCAAATCTCTTTGGCTAATGAAGAAATCAACTCATATAAAGTTGTTGAAGTTGGGTTAACTATGAATACAAAGAGGCAACTTGGTGATTTTTTCAAAAACATCAGTCATTAAATGCAACAATAAATTACAATAAAATAGTGTATCACAATAATATATAAGTATAGAAAAAATATGTATAATTAGTGAAATGAAAACAAAAAAAAAAGATAAACTAAGAAAATGGTTAATCCTGGGTTCTCAATTGTTGTAAGGTCTCTCTAAAAGCCTGTATTAGTCGAGTGTTTTCGTCATGGGTACCTATGGTTATTCTTAAACAACCTTTACAGCCTAATTCAGTACCTCTAAATCTGACCACAACACCTGACACAGTAGCCAATTGATAGTAAAGTTTTTTTGCAAGCTCATTATCACCACCATTTATTCTTAATAAAATGAAATTGGCATCTAGACCACCAACGTATTGATTGTCGATTCCATCTAGCGCAGTTAATTCTTTCAATAATCTTTGCTTCTCGTCATTGATCTTCTTTGTAGTGAGTTCCATGATCTCTAAATTATGGTGTTCGACAGCTTTTAGAGCATACTCAGCAGTAACTACGGATATATTATATGGAGCCTTCATTGCGTTTAAAATCTTAGATAATTCAACAGACGCAAAAGTCATACCTAATCGGATACCTGCTAATCCAAATGACTTGGATAAAGTTTGCAGCGTAACTAAATTTGGATATCTGGTTACTAATGGAGCTGTAGAACCACCACAGAAATCGATATATGCTTCATCGACAACGACAATACCATTCTGCCAATTGGTTAACAACGTAACGATGGTATCCACTTTAATCTTTGCACCAGTTGGATTACCAGGTGACGTGATAAAGACCAGCTTGATTAATGGGTCACTTTCTAACATGGACAATACACGTGTCGTATCCATTTGAAAAGAGTTATCATCAGTTATTAATGGACATTGAACTACTTCAACATCATTTATATTAGCGCAAACTGAATACATTGAATAAGTAGGTGGCATAACTAATATCTTTTCCTTGGCTGGCACACATGTAGCTCTGATAATTGCGTCAATGCTTTCATCAGATCCGACACCTAGACATAAGTTATCAGCAGTAAGGGGAGTTAAATCCTTAAATTCAGATTTCTTATTACGATAACTTGCAATAGCCGATTTGAATTCCAATTGATGTGGGTCTGGATACCTGTGTAAATGTTTATGGGCGTGACATTCTGATTGAGTTGGTCCATGGGCGTTTTCATTAGCATCAAGAAGAAGACCCTCTTGGAAGTCGTCTCTTGCACAGCGATATGGTTTTAAATTATAGATTTTGGGTCTGACAACTTTCTCCAAATTGAAAACGGTCATTATTTAATTGTTCTGTCGGTATATAGTGTTTTATGATTAATTTTTTACTTTTTTATTGGTATCTAAACTTAGTATGTTTATATAAGTTGAAATTGTTATTTTCTTGTCATGACCATGTATGTGTGAGTCAGGGGATAAGTTTCAAGGATTGCTGCATCTTCGATTCAAAATTGAAGGATGCGCGGATTATAACAATCGCTATTTAACAATTGTTGACTCTCTTTGCCGATGACTCTTTATATGAATTGAAAAAATAAATATAAAAAGTGATTTCTGTTTATGTTAACTATAACAATGCTAACCCATACTACCCCTCTACCTTAGCCACGAAACCTCGAAAGAGAATGTCCTGCATTGATTCTTAAAACCGTTTCATCGATGGCGGCGCGTCACAGTTGTAGTTGATCTATTAATATTTATATAAAATAAAAAATAAACAAATATATTTGTTCGAGAGGAGAGAAACTATTTATAGTAAAATGAGATCCGAGACTTATGGTGGTCAGATCGGAGATTCTTGGATACATAAGGGTCCACTCACTGTTCTTATATCTTGTGACTTGTAATTTCTTGGTGAGGAAACGATAGAACACGGGATGAACAGAGTAACAGTTACTTTAGAGCCAAGGAAATTACCCAAACTGGTAATAACTACAAGCTCGAGCAGCAGTATTACTACTATTAAAAGTGACAGCTACTCTAGCAGCTCTAGCAGCTCTGGCAGCCCTAGCAGTTCCTTCAAGCCCTCTACTTCAGCGGTTACAAGTGCAAGCACAACTATTCCCAATAATGGTAGCTCTATTGTAAGTTTTGGTCTTAGTTCGACACCCAAAATTGTGCCTCCTTCTGCAGAAAACAATCCATATATATTGGGTCAAAATAAAAATATTGAAGGTACGGTATTTATAGCTATGGGTGCTATTTTAGGTGCAATATTATTAAGTCTTTCTATATATTTTTCCACATACCTATTGAGACACTTTTATATTAATACCAAGAGACGTTTGTCAACAAAAGAAAAAGCTAACAATTCGAAATCGTATGAGAAGTTGTATCTTAATGAACAATCATCTAATTCCGTATTAATTTCATGTTCATCGAGCAATTCGACTACTTCTGTAAATTCTAGCATTTATGATTATAAGAGAGATTCGTTGTTCATATCACCAACAATTGAAATTAACAAGCACTATGGACGACATAATTTAATGTCATTGTCTACTGCAAACTCACCTTCAGTAATACCTTCAATTATCATGAACCCTGAATTGTTGAAAAAACCGGAGAGAAGCTTCCAGTTAAGAGATGAACAGACTACGCTTGATTCATCAAAAAGGAAAAAAACTCCTTCGATGTACCTTGATGAATTACTGCATGATCAAAGTAATTGTTAATGTTGACCTATTTGCTTTTGAGAAAAAATCGCATTATATTATTATATCTATATTAAAAGAGTTTTATGTATAAAGGAGAAATTATTAAATAATGCATGGTGTGTATAGATGATATTTTTTATTTTTAAATTATTTTTACATAACAATACAGCCATTACCATCGTCATCATCATCTCTTCCATTGTCTTGAGGTCCAGCAGTTAATGCAACTCTAGCTGCTTCTGTAAAGGCCTCGTTAACACCTTTATTGGATTTGGCACTACACTCTAAGTAACGTAATGCTCCAATTTGTTTAGCCATTGCCAAACCTTCTTCGTATGTTATTAAGCTTTTCTTATTTATATTATTTCTTTGTCCTTGAGGATTATTGTTATTATTATTACTATTACTGTTATTGATGTTGCTAATATTATTTTCATTACTGTTATCATTATTTACTCCTCCGTTCTGTTGCTGATGAATATTATTTGGTGTAATTGCTTTATTTTCATTATCATTATTTCTTAAATCACATTTTAAAGCTACCAAGACTAATTTCACACCTTCACAATGATCTGTAATTTCACCAACCCATTTATTTTTAACATTTTCAAGCGAATCACGAGAATCTATACTAAAACATAACATAATAGTATGAGTATCAGAATAAGATAAAGATCGTAATCTATCGAATTCTTCTTGACCAGCGGTATCCCACAATGACAAAGTAATATGCTTATTATCGACAAAGATATCATGAATGTAATTTTCAAACACAGTAGGCTCATAAACTTCAGGGAAATAACCTCTAGTAAACACATTCAATAATGACGTTTTACCACAAGCACCGTCACCTAAGATAACGATCTTCCTCTCAATTGGCTTCTTCGAAGCAGTATTAGAACCACAAAGTAAACCCATATTGCATAAAGTCCTTTTTTATTGGCCTCTCGTTGGTAGTTAGTAGACTGTTTTGACGATAAACTTAAATCTGATCTAGTTGTAAACAGTTCGATAAATCAAAACTTTCTTTTGTATGCGTGGTTGTTTACTTCTTGCGCCATTGACACGGCAGTGTTGCCACCCCACAATGAATAGCAAAAAATTTTCCATATGTTATTACCCGGATAAACATACGATTAATATACTAAACTGCCATCAATGGAAGAAGTTGTTGTTTGAGGAAGTGTTATAAGAGTCCCAGGACTCTGGATGCTGGTTTTGTGCTATTTGCGTTTTGTTCTTTTGATTTGGAAAATATTTATTAACTTGTAAATTTCTTGGAAATTAAAAATATCTCATATTTCCGGTTGATGTTAATATTTGGCCAGCCTTCTCAAAGGATAATAAGCTCAATTAATGTTATTATGACTTTCAAAATCATATGATGTTGGAATTTCCAACCAATACAAGAAACAAGAATAATAGAAAAAAATTTAGGGTCGCGCTCTCAAGAATAAGATTATGGTTTTAGTCGTCTTAGAAAGTAGTATTTACCGTCGCCGTAAAATAAAAAAACATTAGACGGTAAGGTAAAATATTCTGTAAAGATCAGTTGCTGTGCAATCATTACCATTTCTCCATGGTGTTCTTTAAGCACTCATTTCCTTTTTTCCTAACATGAACCAGTAGTCAAAAAAGGAGCGGCAATTAGCCGGTCAACGTAAGTTCTTATCTCTGCAGGTTTCAGACATCAATACGTTAACTAACCCCTATACGACCTTAGACTAAATTGGAAAGAAGAGCCATGTGCTGAGTATATGTTATGAACGTGTTGCAGAAGTATATTCCCAATAGCAGCAATCAGTCAGACCATATGCTGGTTTGACAACCTTATCCAGCATTTGCTGCAATAACAATAATCATATTTCTGGCAATAAAGGAACTATAAATTCCAAAAACATTCCTTTTTCGGATGGTCCAGCAACCAAAAATGACTGAATTAAGACATCTGGTTCAAAACTTGTACAATAGAAAGCTCTCAACAAAACTGCAAGCTACTGGAAACCTTACCGTTTTCTAAACCAAAATTTGCAACTAGCCTGGCCCGATGATAACATTATTATGCAGTTCAACCAGCAGATAATAACCCAAAAAAAAAAAAAAAAAAAAATGTTATTTCTAACTTTTAAACTCACAGCAATCTAGAATTCAGATGCACCTGTACTGAATTTTAACTTTTGTAGGAATACCAATTTTTGATAAAGTAATAAGCTTAATTCTACAATTTCTTGGATATTCTTCATGTGCCTTCATCACGTATTCAAAACATATATCGGCAGGTTGCCTGCCAAAAAGCTATTTAGTGAAACGCTACATGTTTTATCGGAAATCGTTTACGAAGAAATTCTTTAAAGGACTCTACCATCTTAAAGCTACTTTTCTTTTGTCTCTGATATGGACGTAGAACCAAAATATCTTAGCAGCTCCTTAAAACATGTAGTCGACCAGCAAAAAATTCTTATTGCATAACACATCAAACTGAAACCTTTCTTTATAATTCTAAACAGTTCATTATTCACAAAAATTCTCGAGGAAACCTGATTAGCTAATTGAAGAGAAAGTATAGTTACACTGAAACCCTAAAAGAAATCAAAATAAAATCAGATCAAATTGACGAAAGAAGCAGAGCAAATATATAGCCGCTACATGTCACATCTGAAAGATAGTAGATATATTCAGAAACGACGAGAGCTACCAAAGTGAGTGTTATATTAGATCAAATCACTTAAGGCAGTAATCAATTTATTTCAGTGTGTCTTTATTATTTAATCAGTGATTTAAGTGAAATCAAAATGATCCAGCTGTATTAAAAAGAAAACAATGAGAATTACATGCACAGAAAAAAAATCCGATGCCCTGCTATTGGTTGACAAAAAATCACGGTTAACTAAATGAATGTAGTTTAGGTTTTGCTGTTTTGGGCATTTTGTAATATATTTCATTAAGGTATTACTTTTGAGGCATATATCGGGTTTTCATGGCACCTAAACGCATAACTTACGTCTCTTATTGCAAAATTTGAATGACCCATCCAATGAAAACGTTATCACCTCTTTGGAATAACTGTTTGCCACCATGGAACTAATGGACGTTGACGGCACATTTAGGAAGCTGGCGTAAGAAGGAATCCGGATCATTTTTTCAGATCGCGATAATTCTAGCATAAAGTACAATATAAGATTAAAAAGAACTCATTTAGGCAATACAGTAAATTTTCAGTAAACCACATCAATAATTGCAGAATGGGAGTTATTAATAGCCTTTGCGAATACTTTAACACACGAAGATATGGAATCCTTATCTTAGACTGGGCAGCAGATTGAAAACCAGAGCAACTAATAGTTCAATAAAACGCAGACAAACATTCTTCCAACAATTTTGGTTCCATTGCTACTTATGCAAACAGATTTATTAGCTTACTTCAATACCCTTCAATTGAACAACAAATGCCAAATGCATCAAATTTCATATTATCTTCAATAAAGCGAAAAAAAAAAATAAGGGCAAAGTTGGAACCCATCTACATCCTGTTGCAGTCTGCTTTGATACGTTATCTACTGTTATCTGAGAAGGCTGTGACTTTTCTTCTCAAATGAATGTCATGGTCAATGATGTTTTCCCCTTCCTGTCATAGAATATAAGTGCGTGCTAACGGAATCGCTTTGTTAGCATTATTGTTCAACAAAAATAATATTCTTTGCTTATATGCCACTTCTATCAAATCAAAGCTAGGTGAACAAACTTCTGTTATTTGTTATAGCTTGAACTGAGTTACCACACAGGCTCCTAATGTTTAGCACAATTGATTCTTATACAATGACCTGCACGCAAAACTGTAAATGACAACAGATAAGGTCGGATCTTATTGATGACGATCGGAGTGCCTACCTCTTGACATATTTCCAAATTTAGTAGTTGTCATCTCCTGGAACAAGGTTTCATAGTGTTGGCTTTTAATTTTATATATTTATTATCTATGAAGATTGAATGATCAATAGCAAACCCTCAGTTTTGTGTTTTCACGGGATAAGATACAATGCCTAAACACTCTAGCATGGGTTGCTTTCTGTGTTATTTTTCCAAACATAAGTATGTTGTCGACTATCCCCAGATATCTGCTATAAGACGGAGAAAAATCATAACTTTATTAGTATCAATTTTGCTGACATAAAGTCAAAAGAAGTCAAAATCATGAATCACTTCATAAGATCAATTTTTTTGCACGGATTTTTTCAAAGTAGTTATATTATTTTTTTATATACAGTTATATTAAATCTAGTTTATTCTGTGCCACATTATTTGACATATCTAATACACACTTTTCAAGATATTCGATTGTTGATCCATACCGAAATGCCCATATTCTCATACCTAAACCCATTCAAGACAAAACGAGGTTAAACTATCTAATGGTTTACTGATGATTCCTCTGTAGCCCTAAACTGAGAATATCTTGCACGACCTCTCCACGGCTCCCACGCCCCACATTCTATTGTAAGGCCTCCTCTGGAACTATGAGTACCCTACCCACACACTACCGGCAAAGAAGAGGCAATACACTCTCTTGCAGCCGTCTCCTCCATACCCCAAGCTCCTAATTAAGTAAGCTGATACCTTCTTATTGTTCCCTTAAATTGTCTATTATGTAATCAAGCTCTATTGCTGCGTCGATTTCTTTGGTTCCTTTACGAAATTCCTTTTTGCCTCGAGACTTTTTCGAGATTTGAAAAAAATTTTAAATTCTCTACGTTTGTTTCTCGGAGTTGCACAGATTACATTGTCAGACCAGCAAAGAAGACAAAACCTAGTAAACTTAACGTTATCGGTTAAACTAATCAATCAACCTTAATATGCAACGATCTTTTGTTTCTTCTCTTCTAGCCAAAAGATGTCCTTATTTGGTAATACGACGCTTCGGTAGAATGTATTGGACGCATTTCTTCCTCGCTAAGGCTTGCATGCAGAATTGCCCTTATTTCCGTTTCTAATTTTCATTTTCACCTATAGTATCACTAATGATTAAACTAAAAAAAAATTTCAAGAAGCTGTTACAATAACTATTATGTTGCCCTTAATTTTTGTTATCTGGTTTTATTTTTATTTTGGTTTATTCGAAAAGACAACAATGACTTCATGCAGTACATATCGAGATTCATTTCCCTAATATATCTACATATGTATGCGTTGAAAAAAAACGTATAAATGGAGAGTAAGAACTTACATGATTTTTGGTATTCTGCCTGTATTCATCCTTTTTTCTATTAATCTAATTTAATTAAAACGTTACAGATTTTTTATAATAAAATAGTGCTATCGTATAATTTATTAAATCAATGTGGGACCAAATCAATATGAATAACATCTTACAAGATTCAAGGGTAGCTGGTTTGGAAATGCAGATGTGTCCAACTGCTCATTTTTATAATAATATCGCTGAGGATATAAACAATCACTCAAATAATCTGGTCCATCAAGTGTCGGACGGAAAAACTTTTGACGAAGTTTTCCAGAATTCAAAGATACAAAAAGCAGATAATCACTCAATAATATCCAATACTTCTTCATCTGTGGCAACAACGCCAATCTTTGACTCGAATTCATTTGTGGGGAATAATAATTGTAGCTACAACCAATCTGCTAAGAACAACAACAACCATGGTACTTCTACGTCGCTAATTTCAAATAATAACATTTCAGTCAAACAAAAAAGGAAGAAATGGAAGAAACCAGAAGACATGGCATTTATTTCAGTAATCATTGAATACTCTAAGTTGTTATCATTTGTTGAATATTTCAAACCAATGAAAAATTTTTGGATTAAAATATCACAGGTTTTGAAAAATCGTCATGGATTCATAAGAAATGCAAGACAGTGCCATGATAGATTTAAAGTCCTCTACGCAAGGGCATTAACACTTAGTAGAAACTCAAAAGTTGAGAACAATCCAAATTTAGATATACCTAATTTTAATTACACTTTGGTAAAACTGACGGACGTATTTACTTTCAATAATGGGAATATTATACTGAAGTCTCGCTTACAAATAGGTGCAGGATGTTTACCTGACGAGGAACAGTTATATAGAGAAAGAATAACAACACCTCAAACTTTTAGCGGTGACATCGATAAGCAGAAACCAATGACCGCCGAGAACCCTGATATGAGTCTAATGTCGGGTCAGAATCTTAAATTTGATGGAGCATCAGATATAGGCGAAATTGGGCTTCAATCATTGATTGTACCTAAACTAAATAATGTTAATACATTACTAATCTCACCTGAATCACCTTCAATAACCTCAGAGCAACGACAAATAAACAAAAACGAGGCTCAATCTTATCAAGAATATTTAGATTCTATATCTAGAATATTAAATAACTCAGCTACAAACTTCAGAACCCAAGTTAAATCATTACAAGATACTGTTAATATATTACAGAAAGAAGTTGATAGTTTAACAAAAATTAACCAAAAACAAGCAAAACTGTTGAAATACCTTTTCTCCACCTCTGCTCCAATTAACAGCAATTCGATTTCAGATGATGCAAAAGCATTGTTAATAAACACTGGTAATTATGAATTAAAAACTGAGGTACAGTCGTCAGTAAACCATAAAAAATCAAAATCCTTGCTATAAGGAGGAGTATAGTCTTTGCTAACCTTTAAATATAGAAGAGGCGAATTAGTTATGTATAATAATATGAAAAACAAACAAACAAACAAAAAACGCCGTTTCAGAAATGATTTCAGTGTTTTCGTTATGATACCATTTAAACATATAAGCTATTACATTAAAGAGTTGAAAACTATATAAAACAGTATACATTATCAGACAAGTTGATTGGGAGGAGTGTCTTTATTGGCTCTATCAACATTCTCCTTCTCCTGCAATTTTCTTTTAAAATATAATTTTTTACCACGACTTATCAAAAATAGCAGAAACGTGGAAGAGCCTGCTGTTAAAGCACCTAAAAATGTGAAGACACCTCCATAAGTCATTGTCTTTGCCATTTTACTTAAACAGGCGATCAGAATTGCGGATAATAAACATCTGAATAAGTTTAAACATCCAGTGGCAGTAGAAGCCTTTGATGGAAACAAATCCACAATTAAGGTAGTTGACATTGTTAAGATACAATTTGAAAATAATGAAGCAAACCCACTGCATACTAAGACAGCTGCTAAAGGTGCTTTTACACTAAGACACCAACCATATGCGGTAAAACCACATGAACTTAGTAGTAAAGTTATTAAAGCAGGACTTAATCTAGCATCAAATAAATTAAATGTATAATATGGATCATTCTCCATAATTTCCATTACTTTACCAATATCATCATCGTGTTCTACCAGTAGTTTTAATTGTTGTTCTTTTAACCATTTCTTATGTTTTGCTATCTTACGTCTATAAATGAAATTTAAGTATCTACCGGATAAGATAACACTTGATAAAGTACATAACCCACCTGGTAAATAACATAAACCAATTTCTGTAACAGTTAAATGATATTTTTTACTCAGGACAGTGGATAATGCAGTTTGATGAGTGGTCCAAGTTGCAAATTGTAAACCTGCAACAAATAAAAACACATCAATTTCGGAAATTTTTAATATACCAAATGGTGCAAAAAAATTAACTTTCACTCTTGGTTCAATTGTCTCTAAATCAGGATTATTTAAGTGTAATTTTCTCTTGACAGATCTCAATCTTAATATTGGAGCAGTATTCAGAGGAGATTTCGGGGTAATTGAACCGTTTCCCACTAGAGTTCTCTTTGTTTCAGGTAAGACAATTACAGATACCAGTCCACAAATCCCAGAACCAATAGCTAAAAACCAGAAAATAGATCTCCAATTCCATCTTGCGGCTAATAAAGCACCAATAAGGGCACCTAAGGCACTACCGATAGCTTGAAATCCACTTACGTATCCGACATAAGCACCTCTCTCCGCTTTTGTCGTAACATCACCCATTATACCACTATTAATTGCTATAACTGGCGATATACCAGCTGCCTGTAAACATCTTAATACGACAATTTGTGTATATGTTTTTGAAGAGGCTAACCCAACACAGGCGCAAAAATATACAATAATTGAACTTATTACAATGGGCCGCCTTCCTAACGAATCTGCTAAACCACCCATGATACTTGGTGCAATACCTTGAAAGATAAAATAAACAACAACTGTTATATTAACTTGTTCTTCAGTAATATTAAATTTCTTTTCGATGACGGAAAGAACAGGATAGTAAATGTTACCAGCTATACTAGAGAAAAACCCAGTAAAGGCACATTGTATCACTAAAAAGAATTTTTCTGACTTACCAAATCTTGACCTTGGAGGTAGTGGATTTGATATGTCAGGTTCATTTTGATTTGATTTTGTACGAAGAATACTGAGTTTGTTATCATTATCATCGTTATCAGAACCTTTATGTGAGTTTAATGCTATTATTTGTTCATCTTGTACTTCTGGATAAAGTGAATGATAATCAGAATCAATTTCAGAGTGATATTCTCCGTCACTATGCATTGATGCGTTATCTTTAGAATAGAAATCATTTGACGTTGACATGACTAAACGTTTTTCATTGAATAGTTATTGCAAAAATATAAAATGCATGAATATGTATATAGGTATAACAAGACAAGTATGATAAAGAAGGTGATAACTTCTCTTTTTACAGTATATGATTTAACTGCCAAGAAAAACTACAAAACACAATCAGACTTTGCCATGTATATATATATCAATATAATGTGGCTTACCAAGAAAAACAAAAACAAAAATGATGGGTGGGTGGGGGGTTACAAAGAGATAAATGGGCACCAAAAGAAATGTGACAAAATGTAGTAGAAGGTTATCCTTGCCCTGCATTAGATGATGAAAACCTTGTAGACACCCATTTAATAAATGCTCATATAAACCAATGAATACTAATACGTTATCTTGTTACTGGTAAATGCCCCGTACATAGAAAGACACAAAATTCTACTAAGAAAAAAAAAGAACTTGCTTTGTCAGACAAAGAAATCGCTGCTGGAGAACATCCTGCCCCTCGAAACCGGGTCGATGAATTTCCGTGCGGCCAAATAATGACAGTTTTTTTTTTTCATTATTGTTTTCCGATGATCATTGCTTGGCGTGAACAGAAAAAGGAACCGGACCGGATCCGAGCCGGTTTCCGAGTTTTTCCGATGGAAGAAATAAAATGCGAACTGTGACTTTTGCGAGATCTCGGGAATCTCGTTGATTATGATTTAGAGAATAGTGTCAGGAGAATCAATTGAAAG
Organism: Jamesozyma lodderae; assembly: GCA_030571655.1. Taxonomy (NCBI): domain Eukaryota; kingdom Fungi; phylum Ascomycota; class Saccharomycetes; order Saccharomycetales; family Saccharomycetaceae; genus Jamesozyma; species Jamesozyma lodderae. The sequence goes on along the minus strand of JAJLYF010000005.1, from coordinate 108,133 downwards.
TCAATATCGTAAACTATGGTGTCAGGGATATGTTAACAATTACTTGAAGTGATTTCATCTATGGAAAGTTTTGTATTCCATGGGAATAAATAAGTATGTAAATATTTATCTATGTTGAAAATAAATAAGAATAATGAAAATTGAATTGAATTGAATTGAATTGAAAATAAAAATGCAGAATAATAATTTATTGATTTAATTATGTTGGTGGTGGATGCTTTGGTGTATGAATTAAAAAATTTACTGGCCTACGAGGTGGATTCCTTTGCGGTGATCTGAGATCTGATGGTGGCATTGAAACAATCGCACTTTGTGACCTTCTATGACCTTTCTTGGTTGTTGCTGTTGCCGCTGCTGAAGGAGGTATTTGTTGAGTATTTCTATACGAACCGCTTTGTTGGGGATAATTTAATTCTGTCGTTGGTTGTTGTATCATAGGCTGATACCTTGCTCCATTGTTATAAAACGTAGGTGGATAATTTTGTATAAACTGCGGCGGTCCTAAATACTGTTTATTCATTGGTATTTGTTGCTGATACTGTGAGTGTTGTTGTTGTTGCTGATATTCTAACTGGTCTGTATTATTAATTTGTATTGGAGCAGCCAAATTAGTGTTGGAACCACTATGATACATATATGCCCCAGATGTATTTGCTGTAGTGGTTGCAGACGGGTATTGAGACCATTGTCCATTAATTCCTGCAGGTGCCGCGGGTGCAGGTGCAGGTGCCGGAATAGGTGCTGGGGTAGGTAACTTATATTGTGGTAATTGTTGCTGCTGCTGCTGCTGCTGATATGGGTCTAAATGTGCTTGGTATGATAAATCTACTTCACTTATTGGATGTATATCAGATCTTAATCTACGATGAGTTTGATGTCTTGGACTTGAATTAGTCGAGCTATCTAATCTTCTGCGTTTTGCTAACGGTGAAACAGATAAAGAATTCATATTTGTTTGTGTTTTCTCCATAAATATCTCCAACAAAGAATTTATCGATTGCGAATTAAATTTATCACTTTGTAAACACTTATCAATAATGTCATTCAATCTTGTTATATTTGTTTGACGTAGTTCTTCGATCTGTTTCCGTTCTCTAGTTAATCGTATTGATACGTATTTATCGAATATGTCATTATCTAATTTTTCTAGTTTGTCTAAATCATCAATGCCTAATTCCTTCAGTATAAGTAACCGTAATGGGTCACTCTTTGAATCTGTTGGACCAGTCAATGTTACTTTACTTGTTAAACTTGCGGTAGTTGTAGCAGTAGTGGTACTAGTACTAGTAGTTGAAGTTTCTGTGTTATCATTATTTAGTAATGATTTAACATTACTTGAACTCATAGATGCTCTGGATGATAAACTTGTTTCGTCAGGTTTTGAAATACCAGTATTCTGTTCCTGCTGTGTTATTTTATTAGTCGTGGTAATTCTTAAATCTTCTGATTTTTCTCTTTCCATTATTTTGAGGTTATAGAGATGGGTATAAAAAGTTTGGGTATCGGGTATTTGAACTGAAAAGGAGGATACAAAATAGAACTGAATAAGCTGTAAAAAAAAAAAAAAAAAAGGAAAAGATAGTAGAAATTTATGCTAGCGTCTTATGATATGGTAAACCTTTAATAAAATCTTCAATTTAATACGTGTAAGGTTAATAATATATGTAATTTTTTAGATTGCTATTCTTCGAGTTTCTTGAGAACACGTTAAAAAATTGCAAAAAACAGAAAAAAAAAGTAAAATATAGAAAGAGATGGCGTAAAGAAAAAAAAAACAAATATGGAGGAAAAAAGTTACCAATTTACTGTATAAAAATGACTACAAAAGGAGAGCAAGGAATCTATATTTAGTATTTCAGTAATTTTGAAGAAAGATTATGGCTTTAATATTGACTTTTCGGTGATAGAACGGGCATTTTAGATCCTTGATTACTATAAGCACTATTTGGGCATGCTCCACACTCCTCAAGCCGAAAACGGCGACTACACAAGATAGAGTCCGACTTCAACTTCAACATCAATTTCCACTCTTTCAATACAGAAAGAACTACTGAGTGGTTTCAACTACTCAACGTTAAAAATACAACGATTTGCAAAAACCCCAGAAGGGGTTTGGACAAGACATCCCGTTTATCCCGATCTGGCAAAAATAAGTCATTCCCGATTGCCGTTTTGGGTAATCAGGTAGTTAAAGACGAATTCGCGCATTATGATAGAATCCAAGAAGAGAAAGAGAGTATAGTATATATGAAGGTTAGAATAAAATAATATTACACGTAGTGTTTATATACGAATACAGAATGTGTACTTGTTCTGAAAGATAAAAGGAATAGTTAAAAAAAGAGATGTTTGAAAAATTTAAAAAAATAAGGTAGAACAATTCTTGAAACTTTTTTTCGTCTAGTTGTATAAGACGAATTTGGCTTTACCCTTGGTGACAGCAACAGTACAACCGTCAGCACCACCAGAATAACTACCATTTTCGTAAACACATTCACCGTTAACAACGGAGTTAGAGTCAGCAGCAACGATCTTGACGTTGAAGTTTAATGGAGTCTTGTTATTTGGATTTGGAATTAATGATAGATAACTGATACCACCAGTAGAACCGGCACCAAAATTTAATGGAGCCCAGTTACCTTTACCAGAACCAGCAGTAGACCATACACAACCTTCTTCAACTGAGACACCAGCATTGTTGACGTAGTATTGAGCTGAGGTCTTTAATCCTTGCCATTGATAATAACTATCTTCGTCAACAACGGTTAATGGTAATGATTGTCCGGCTTTAACGAAAGTTGGAATATCCATATTTTCAGTACCTGGATAATCAGTTCTACAGATGGCAACATCTTGACTCAATTCAGAGACAACTTCAGCAGTATCGACACCCCATTCACATAAATAATCTGTGTCTGTGTTGGTACGGTATAATTTACCACCTTTACATAATAAACCACCGACAGATCTACCATCGGCAGGTTGAGAAGATGGCCATTGGGTCTTGGACATGCCTGGTTGACAAGCGTATGAACAGTAAGAGCCTTCGTCACATGATCCACCAGTTGAGGTATCACTATGTTCAACACCGGACCAGCCACCTTCACCTAACCAATCAATGGCAATAACACCTTGACCAGATGGGAAGTCAGAACAAGAAATGGTACCGTCGACAAACTTGGTGTTTGGACCAGAAAAGTCAGCTAAGTCACCATAAATACTACCAGAACCGGAAGAGGAAGTAGATGAAGAAGAAGAAGAGGAGGCTGCAGTAGTGGCAGCTGCGGAAGCAGTTGTAGAGGTTGTGGCAGCAGCTTGGGTAGCTTGGGTAGCTTGGGTAGTAGCAGCAACAGCTGGAGTGGTAGCATCGGTAGTAGAATCGCCTTCAACAGCATTTTCACCGATAGCAGAAACAGGTGTTAATGTTGTTGTGACTTGGGTAGTTGTTACAGCAGGAGCAGCTGGTGATATTGTTGAACCATCAGAGCCAACTGTAACAGTCTCGTAGACGTATTCGACAGCAACGGCTCTTTTATGGTGATGACTGTCTCTAACAGTAGTAGTACAGTCGTCGTTGTTAACATCTGCACGAGGTAAAGCAGATACGACGGCAGATGAACCTAGTAAAGCAACAGTGGTTAAAGCACTTGTTGATAATTTCATTTCGATAAAATTTAGATTTTCTGTAATATAGGAATATAGGTTAGTAAAAAGTTGTTATTATTTTTGGATTATTATCTAGACCAGATAGATAGTAATGATATGCAATGCTAATGAATGAAAAAAAAATTTGTTCAATTCTTGTTGTTGATTTGAATTTGTGACGTGTGTAAAGGATAGTTCATGGTCCTTTGAACCACGTCGTCGTGACGATTATATAATATAACATAAAATCATACAATATATCGTATTAGATGCAACGGGGAAAAAGAAATAACTAAAATCGTTCAATGCTTGTGTTGTTCAACTGAGAAAGCCAGCATGTAAATCGCATTTTACAGATATGTTTATCTTTTGCTTGCTCGAAGCAACACGAAAATCGCGGGGGCTTTCCCGATGCGGTAATTCCGAAAACGTCAGTTTCGAAGAAAAAAAAATTTCCAAATTGCAATTCGCGTTTAACGAGCTATTTTTAAATGTATGGTAGATTATAGTCGGGAGTTCTTCCAATGCAATCATCTATCTGGTGGTCGTTTGGGTTAGTGAAAGAAAAATGGAATTGACATACTTTGTTAATAGTTTTGGTGGTTAAAATGAGTGTAAATAGTTGGAGAGTTTTTTAGAACGTTGGTTCGTTGTAAAATTAAAAAAAAAAAATAAAAGTGAATGAAGGAAATAGATAAAATTTTGAAGTCAGAACACACCAGATACTTCTTTTAAGGAAGCATTACTATCGCTATTCTATCTTATATATATGTTTGATAATACGTGTCTTGCTCAGCCCACTGTCAAACAACACAGCATCGCGAAAATTCTTGAAAACAAAACAACAATCTTTTACGAGAACACGCAGAAAAACAAAGCAACGACTGTTCAATTTCATAATGGCTCATTCCCTAAAATGTCCATTATTATGCACACAATCGTCATTTTAATGAATCATGTTCATTGTGTCGTTTCATATTTAACGATTCAACAAGAATCTGCACCTTCGGTACCTTACGTTTTCTGTGAAATCATAGTATTGATATTTTTACCAAGAATTTTTTCTTTTTGTTGTTTATTTTGATTTTGCATGCATAGCCATTACATATATACCTATTTGTTAGTTACATAATTATGCCGAGATCTGTTTGCCAAGATTTCTCAATTCAAAACTCAATCTTGTTTCTTGTCCTTCCCGTACTTCTTCTGTAACGTTGCAAAGGCTTTTTCTAGATGAAATTTCTTTATTAACGCCCACTCAAGGATACAGTATGGTACGAACATTGACACCCATCCCAAAAAGGTCGCCATATTACCCCGATAAACATCAACATTATCCTTCTTGCTCAAAATATCTTTAACTAATTTTTTAGCGTAAACATCAGCCCCCATAGGACGATGGTTTTTTGCCATCAATTGTCTTTCTTTGAAAGAATCTTGTCCTTCTTTGAAATTGAAAATGGAATCTTCAGGTAATGATCTAGTATCAGCTATATTAGTATCAACACCACCTGTAACAGCATTAATTACTCTGACCCCAAATGGTTTCAATTCTAAATGTAATCCACGGGCGTAGGAATGAATTGCAGCTTTAGTAGCTGAGTAAATTGAACCAAATGGGAAAGATACAAGACCTGCTAATGACCCAGTGAATACAATTGTTCCTTTAGCCTTAATTAAAAATGGGGAAAGTTCACGACACATATTGACATGACCAAATACATTTACTTTAAAGCATTGCTCCATAACAGCATCAGTGACATCCAATGCTGGAAAGGTACAACTTTGACCAGCATTGTTGTATAGCAAATCTAATTTTCCATTGGGCAAAACTTCTTCTAAGTAAGCCTTAAATTTGGTAATTTCAGCTGGATTAGAGATATCCAACTTGTATGGTTTAATAACAGCGTTACTGAATTCAGCAACAAGTGGTTCAATTGGTTCCAATCTACGAGCACAAGCGTAAACTTGGTAGTTATTTCTGGCTAACTCCTTAGTGACTTCATATCCAATACCGGATGAAGCACCTGTAACAATAGCGACTTTTAATTCTGGATTTGATGTCATTTTTCTACTAATAGGTCTTGTTCCTGATTTGTTCGTTTTTTGACTATTTGAAAAATTATATTATTGATCCCTTTTATATTGTTTCTTAGTTTTTACCCCATTTTTTTTTCTTTAGAAAGTTTGTCAGCGTAGGCTGTAAAAGCCGTAGATGACACATTTTCACACAGCAGAGGGGATAATAATAGTATAAGGAGTAGTATTATTATTATTTTATATGTTTTTAATGAAAGAAATTATACAGGAAGATAAATTATAATAAAATATTGTCATAAATAAATAGATTTTTTATCAATGAAAAATTGATTAATCAATCAATGATAAATAGCCGGAAAGAAAAAAAATCATTTGAATATAAACATAAGTAGTGACATTTTTTTTTTTTAAATTATTTTTTATTTTGTAAATTTGATCATTGACCAAACACATCCTTTAAGAATGCATTTTCTTCAGCTGTATGAAGTGTCTTGTTACCAGCAGCTACAGCACCACTTGGGTTTCTACCACAGTATCTTACCTTGAAATCTTTGTAGGTATCAGTTTCTTTCAAAGTAGTCTCTAATCTTGGTGAAACGTAAGACCAAGAACCCATGTTTAATGGTTCTTCTTGACACCAAATGATTTCTTCCAAGTTTGGATAACTGTTCAAAGTATCACGTAATTGAGCAAATGGGAATGGATGCAATTCTTCAATTTTCAAGAATGCTGTTGTCTTATCACCTAATTGTTCACGTTTCTTGTGTAATGCAGTGTAAACTTGACCACTTAATAACACTAACTTTTTAGTTTCTTCTTTAGTGCCAATAGCTTTACCATGTTCAACATCTTCAATAATCCATTGGAAACCACCTTCAGTAAATTCAGATAAAGTTGATCTAGCCAAAGGATGACGTAATAATTGTTTAGAGAACATTAGGATTAATGGTTTACGGAATTGACGATGTTGTTGTCTTCTCAAGATGTGGAACAAATTAGCTGGTGTTGTTGGATAAACAACTTGGAAGTTACAGTCTTGATGTTGTCTCTGTAATTTTAGGTCAGATGGGAAATATCTTTGATCTTCATTTGCTAATTGTAAAAATCTCTCCAATCTACCAGATGAATGTTCGGGACCTTGACCATCATAACCGTGTGGTAAAGAAAGAACTAAACCAGAACGTTGTTTCCATTTTTGTTCACCACCTGCAATAAATTGATCAATGATAACTTGTGCTGTATTAGCAAAATCACCAAATTGAGCTTCCCAAACACAGAAATATTCTGGTGAGGTTAAAGAATAACCATATTCAAATCCCATTACACCATATTCAGATAAGGAAGAATTTGAAATTGTAAAATCTGATTGTTTTTCATCCAAATGTTCTAATGGAGTGTAAGTAGCTTCAGAATTCTGATCATGTAGAACAGCATGACGTTGGGAAAAAGTACCTCTTTCAACATCTTCACCAGAAACTCTAACATGATTACCTTCTAGTACTAAAGAACCATACGCTAAAGCTTCACCAGTAGACCAGTCAATACCTTCACCAGTTTCGACAGATTTGCCTCTATTATTCAAAATTCTCTTTAAATTTTTATGAACTTCAAAGCCCTTTGGCCATGACGAAATAACTTTACCAATTTTTTTCAAAGTTTCTTCAGATACATTAGTTGGTTCATGAGGTAAAACTTCAGTGGCTAATTCTTTTGGAGATTTAAAACCTTCCCAAGCGGCTGTTAACCATTCTCTTTGAGTTGGAATATAATCCTTAGATTTTTCAAAAGCATCTTCAAACAAGTTCCAGACCCATTTTTTATGTTCATCAATATCTTTCTTTGTGAAAGTACCTTCTTGAATTAAAGCATCCGTGTAGGCATCAATAACAGATTTTTGTTTAGCAATAGTTTGATACATTAATGGTTGAGTGAATGCAGGTTGATCAGTTTCGTTATGACCATGTTTTCTCCATCCAACAACATCGATAATAGCATCAGTATGGAAAGTATTTCTCCATTCAGCAGCTAAGTTAAAGATAAAAGTAACGGCTTCGACATCATTAGCATTACAATGGAAAATTGGTGCATCGATAGCTTTTGCTAAATCGGAAGGATATGGAGTTGATCTAGCAAATCTTGGATCTGTAGTGAAACCAATTTGGTTATTAGTTATAACATGAATAGTACCACCGGTAGAATATTCTGGCAAAGTTAAGAAACCCATAGTTTCATATACAACACCTTGACCAGCAAAAGCAGCATCACCATGTAATAAAACACCTAAAGCCTTAGTCTTATCTTGTAAATCATTCTTTGCATGTAGCAAAGCTCTTGTTCTACCTAAAACAACAGGATCTTGAGCTTCTAAATGAGATGGATTTGCAACCAATGATAAATTAACATATTTACCAGAAGTTGTTGGTCTTTGATAATTCATACCTAAATGATATTTAACATCACCTGAACCTTCGATATGATTTGGAGTACTCGTACCCGTGAATTCTGAAAAGATAGATTCATTTGGTTTACGAACAACATTTGATAAGACGTTTAATCTACCACGATGAGCCATACCAAGGACAACATCTTCGACACCTAATTCAACAGAACGGTCGATTAAAGTCTTAATACCTGGTACAACGGCTTCTAAACCTTCTAAACCAAACCTTTTATCATTTGGAAATTTAGTAGATAAGAATGTTTCGAAAGAAGTAGCCCAAATTAATCTATCGAGTATTTGTCTTTTTTGATCAACAGTATATTTATATGGAGTTTGAATTTCTATTCTATCTCTTAACCATTCACATTTTACTTTTGATGGAATATGAGTATATTGAATACCATAAGTTTTACAATATAAATTTTCTAATTCTTTTATAATTTCACCTAAAGTCATTGTAGTTCTACCATTTTTAGCGAATCTAGGTAAAATACCTGGACCTAAAGTAATTTCTGTATTTAAATCAGACTTATTAAAACCGTAATACTCTATAGTCAATTCTGGTGGAGTTGGTTTAGTCTTTGAGTCACCGAATGAAATACCTAAAGGATCGATATGTGCTTTTAAATGACCTCTAACTTGATAAGCTCTACATAATAATTGAACTTTTAGATGTAAACTAACGTTAGAATCCACATTGGTTGAATGAACGACACCTTGTGGGGTTCCTACTATAGGAGGTGGAGCTTGAAAAGCTGAAGAAGCCGGAATATTATTATTTTGCATATTTTTAAAATAAGCATTCCATGAAATATGAACCGAAGCAGGATCATTTTTCCATGATTGATACATTTGATCAATATAAGAAGCATTTTGAGTCATTAAAAAATCATCTGTACCAGAAGAAAATTGTCTTTTATTGTATGATGTAAGAGCAGATCTTTTCAATAGAACATTTTTCATTAACGACCTTGAACCGGTCTTTGATGAAATTGCTCTTAACATATTGTGTATAGTTTTATTTTGTTTATTTTTAGTTTTATGGATACTTTTTTTTTTCTTTCAAACGATGTTCATGTATATATTATTGTATTTAAATAACAATAATGTATTTTCCTTAAATTTATTCTTTTTCTTTTTTGTATGCGGAGTTTCCCGTTACTTCGGGGGTGGTAGCAAAAAAAACAAAAAAAATATAGCCAAATATTATTGGTTGTAAGTTATTCAAGAGACAATATTCTGGATATAAAAATAAGTATATATTTATATCAATTCAACAAATAAGTATTTATATTAATAGATAATTGTTACGTATGTTTGTTCTTGCATTCCGATTTTCGCAGTCAGTAGAAAGAGAGAAGCCGTATATTACTGCGAGGGTCGCTCAAGTATCGAACGCTCGACTCTAATTGGTTCCTTTAGTCCGCCTATATATAGTAAATCAACTTTTCCGTTTAAAATTAAAAATCAAAAATGGAATTTGAAATTGTCGCAAGTTCGAAAATCGTAACCCCTTCTTTTAATTAATTTTTTTATTTTTGAACCATGAGATTCCGTTTAAGATTCCACTATTATTTTAAGGGGGAGTTATATATATAGGAATATACGAATCCAACCCCCCACTATCAACAATAAACCCCCCACTATCAATTCCTTAAATAATATATAAATAACAGCTTAAGTAATCTCTTGTTTCTCTCGATCTGTAGACTTTCTCTTCAGTAAAAACATAAAATCTCAATAGACAATCATATATTTATTTTAAGGATGTCCTACCACATACAAACTGTTCCAACTAAACCATTTCAAGATCAAAAACCTGGTACTTCAGGTCTACGTAAAAAGACAGCTGTTTTCGAAAAACAAGAACATTACGTCGAGAATTTTATTCAATCGATCTTTCTTGCAATCCCAGAAGGTTGTAAAGATGCTACTTTAGTAGTCGGTGGTGATGGTAGATATTATAACGATGTTATCTTACATAAGATTGCCGCAATTGCCGCGGCTAATGGCTTGAAAAAATTAGTTATTGGTCAAAATGGTTTATTATCCACACCCGCTGCTTCGCATATTATGAGAACTTACGAGGAAAAATGTACGGGTGGTATCATTTTAACTGCATCTCATAATCCAGGTGGTCCAAAGAATGATATGGGTATTAAATATAATTTAGCTAACGGTGGACCAGCTCCTGAACATGTTACTAATAAAATTTGGGAAATTTCCAAAAAATTAAATGAATATAAAATCATTAAAGATTTCCCTGAATTGGAATTACAGACTTTAGGTAAAAATAAAAAATATGGTCCTTTGTTAGTTGATGTCATTGATACTACTGCTGCTTATGTTAAATTCTTGAAAGAAATTTTTGATTTTGAATTAATTAAAAAATTCGTTCATACTCAACGTGAAACTAAAAATTGGAAAATCGTTTTCGATGCTATGAATGGTGTCACTGGTCCATATGGTAAAGCTATCTTTGTAGATGAGTTAGGTTTACCTGAAGATATTTTGCAAAATTGGCACCCACAACCAGATTTTGGTGGTATTCATCCAGATCCAAATTTAACCTATGCTAAAGGTTTAGTAGACAGGGTTGATAAAGAAAAAGTTGAATTCGGTGCCGCTTCAGATGGTGACGGTGATAGAAATATGATTTATGGTTATGGTCCAGCTTTTGTTTCACCAGGTGATTCTGTTGCTATTATTTCTGAATATGCTTCAGAAATTCCTTATTTTGCTAAACAAGGCATATATGGTCTAGCACGTTCATTCCCAACTTCAAGTGCAATTGATAGAGTTGCCGCTAAACATGGTCTTAAATGTTATGCAGTTCCAACTGGTTGGAAATTTTTCTGTGCATTATTTGATGCCAAAAAAGTTTCTATCTGTGGTGAAGAATCATTTGGTACCGGTTCTAATCATGTCAGAGAAAAGGATGGTTTATGGGCAATTATTGCTTGGTTAAATTTATTAGCTATTTATAATAAGCAACATCCAGAAAAAGAAGCCTCTATCAAGACGATTCAACAAGAATTTTGGAATAAATATGGTCGTACGTTTTTCACTCGTTATGATTATGAACATGTTTCATCAGAAGATGCAACAAAGGTTATTGACCATTTAAGAACTTTTATTGAAACTCCAAATATCGTAAAATCGGTTTTCCCAACTTTAACCGCCGAAGGTATTACAATAACTGAAGCTGGTGACTTTTCATACACTGACTTAGATGGTTCAGTTTCTGCTCATCAAGGTTTATACTTTAAATTATCTAATGGTGCAAGAGTCGTTGTCAGATTATCTGGTACAGGTTCATCCGGTGCTACTATTAGATTATACATCGAAAAGTATACCGATGACAAATCAAAATATAACGAATCCGCCGAACAATATTTAAAACCAGTAATCAATGCCGTGATTAAGTTCTTGAAATTCAAAGAGTTTATCGGTACCGAAGAACCAACTGTCCGTACTTGAATAAAAATATCTCTCTATATAGACAAAAAAAATGAAACAAGGTTTTTCATATATATACATATAAAATAATCATAAAACATATTTATCACCAAAATCCACGGATATTCAATTTTACTCAACGGATATAGCAGAAATAGCCGAGATCTTGTTTGCCGCTGCCCGCCCGCCACGGAATTTCCTTCCACGGAATCAATGCAGGGAGTAAGTTTATTAGTAGTAGTCTCTGCAGACAAGTCAAAACAGCCCCGCCCTTCCTCTAGCTGTCGTAGATCTCTTGTAGTTACTCACCAGTCTTATCTGAAACACTAACTCTCTTCAATGGTTCAATCTCGATACTCAGAGATTTTATTAGTTTATATAAATATACATCAATAATATATTATATAAGCATCACTTCTCTTGCTCGTATAGGTACAACTAACTAAAAACTAATTTCACACCACGACGCTCTTGTGAAATCTTCCACGGCTTTCTTTTTTTTCTGCATAGCCCGCTAAAAAGAAAATCGGACGTCCTACACTGAGTGAGATCTTTCAGTGAAATTTTTATTATAATAATAGAACAATTGAATCACATCAATTTCTACAAAAAACCGCTTTATTTTTAACATTGTTGTACTTTTAAGATCTCGTTTCCATTCCGTTATAATCAGTTTACTCATTATCGCTTGACAATTTCACCCTTATAAATCTTCTCACTAGCTAACATATTTCATACTTTAACTAAACATTTAGGGTCACTTAAGAAAGTAAAGTAAAAACGAAAATATTCCTGATAGTGGTATAGATAACTATTAAATTCTTTTTTTCTTTTTAGTTTTCCTTTAATACAAAAAAACCCAAACAATCGTCACCAAAAGCTATTTTGACACATTTTTCAAATCTTTTATACGGCTAGAAAGTAAACCCTTCGTATATTTTTAATTCTTTCTACGACTTATTATATAGATTTAAAAAAGTCGATCTAATAGACACTTTCACCCTCAACAGATTTACAAGTGTACCATTTTTACGAGAAGTAAATTTTTTTTTTCCTTTGGCTTCTTTCTTTCTTTTGAACACTTTATAAAATACCCTACTTTATTTCATAGAATGCAAAAAATAGTCAGTAATGAATCTGCTTTTTCTGAGTTAAATGATAAAGACAATGATTTAATCGACCATGCAATATTGGATAGTCCTTCTATTTCATTAGACTATCTTCCAGAACCATCCAATGCAAAGAAAGAAGAATTTACAGCAGATATCAAACCATTACAATTTAAAATGGCTAGGTCGTTAACCACAGGTGAGACAATCATAAAGAACAATAATAATAGCAATACATCGTCTAATACACTAAAACAAAATGATTCAAGAAGTGCTTTTTCAAAAGTTAGGCAACATCTACAAAGAAATAATACTACTACACTTTATAATAACCCACAATCCATATTCAACTCAATCGATATTGAACAATTCGAAAGCTATTTAAAGGAACCTAAATATATCAAACTATTAAAAAGAACGAAAAATATAAAACAATTTAGAAGGTTGTTCCTGGCTCAGGAACTTAAACTTTTTGATAACGATATGTCTCCAACAACCAAAAATTGTCCATGTCCAAATACACGTAGTCATGATTTCTCCTCCACATCCACTTCAAAGGCAATCTGGACCAATAAATTTAGCCCCGATGGGAAATATATGGCCACGGGCAGTAAAGATGGCATAATTAGAATCTGGAAAGTTATAAGCTCACCAATTGAAAGATGGGAATTAGATTCAACCATGGAGTCAAATAATGAAACACAAGCAAAAACAAAGCGTCTCAGAAACCAAGCAACTAATTTTAACAACAATTTACCTGCAACTCCATTAATTGATGCCGCGATAAAGGATTATGAAGCAAGAAGCGACTCTTTAAATTTATATGCACCGGTATTCCATCCCGATCCAGTTAAAATATATAAAGAACATACCCAAGATGTGCTGGATCTAGAATGGTCCAAAAATAACTTTTTAATCAGTGCTTCAATGGACAAAACTGTTAAACTTTGGCATCCTGAAAGGAAAGCATCCTTAAAAACCTTCTTCCATGCAGATTTCGTAACATCTGCCAAATTTCATCCAACAGATGATAGATTTTTCGTCAGTGGTTGTCTTGACCACAAATGTCGACTATGGTCAATTGTAGACAATGAAATCAGTTATGAATTTGACTGTCAGGACCTCATTACATATGTGACATTCTCGCCAAATGATGGTAAATATACAATCGTTGGTACATTCAACGGTTATATATATATATTATTAACCAATGGGCTGGAACCCGTATCTTCATTCCACGTCTCGGATAAAAGAACTCATAACGAACATTTTAAACTTATATTTCCAACTGAATATAGTAAACTTCATCATGGACCCCGTATAACTGGTTTGACTTGTTTCCACTCAGAGAATATAGAGCACTCTTTAAGACTGATGGTAACTACGAATGACTCAAGAATTAGAATTTTTGATTTGAATAATAAGAAGCTATTGGAAATTCTAAAGGGATTTCACAGTGGAGCATCACCACATAATGCACAGTTATCGTTCGCAAGAGAAGTACCTGTAGTATTAAGTGGAAGTGATGATAACTGGATTTATGGATGGAAACTTAAATCATCAATGGAATCTGAAAATAAGGAAAATAAAAAATTGAAACGAGGCTTAAGCCGTTCCGGAAGTTTCAGAAATTTGTTCAGAACTTCTAGTCATAATAGTGGCAGTAATGGCACCAATGATGAAACACCAAGTCTCACAATGACAACATTGGATAGGCGTTCAAATTCAAGCGATAATATTACAAATGAGAGCACAAGTTCACATAGCAATCGTCATTCAATCATTTCATCGTTACTTCCTGGTCACTCACACAAAGATCTAATAAAAAACAATGATTACGTTGCCTTTCATGCCCATCCCGCACCAGTAACATCAGTTGCCATGGCACCTGCTGGTACCTCAAAGACATTATCATTATCTAATGATTTCATATGTGAATTATCATTACAATTTTCAAAGCAAGGCGATTCTTTAGATGTAGTGGCGATCAAAAATGGTCCAAGAAGTTCAATGGATGGTGTCACAATAAGTAGCATTAATGAAAATGGATCAAAAACATCTAAATCAGAGACAACAAATTCAAGTCATACAACAGTAAGTAGTTCAGGTACCATTTCTGGTACTATTAATGCAGTTGATGCAATTGGTACAATACTCGTCAGTACAGATAGTTCAGGTACCATTCGTGTCTTCCGAGCTGATATATCGACAGTGATCAGAAAGAGGGTTCTTAAAGAGTTGCAAGATTATAAAGTTGAAACAAACAGAAGATTTAAGAGCACCGGTTCGTTAAATTCTGTGTCTAATAGAAATAATTCCGATATTGGAAGAACCAAATCTTTTACAAGCATCTCAAACATGAATCATATGTTAAATGGAACTACAGGATCTGCAGCTAATCGCAGCAGTTTGAGTAAAATACCAAGGGCAATGTTTAGATCGCCCTCATCGTCTAACTTTGGAACTTTCACTGGGACTGTTTCCCAATCGACATTGACGTCCAACGTCAGGCACTCCGGCCATCATCCAACTGAGGAAGGTACAACACCTTCTCTAGGTTCAGACTTACCCTCAACATTTGCTACGCTTGGTTTACCCCTTGGTTTGAAATGTGAGGTTTGTAATGGTACAAGATTCGAACCACTGTCAAAAAATCCAACCGCAAGAGTAGAAAGTGGTTATTATTGTCTTGATTGTGGTAATATTTTAAATAATTTTAGATAACAATTCCACACTACATTCATTCAAGCACTCATAACATCATTATTACCATAGTCATATATATAATTAAACACCAAATCCGCATTTTTTACATAACATACAATCTATATTATAGACATCTACATACTTAATATTTAATTCAATCACTCAACTTCTATCCCTTTCTGCATTCTGCGGGTTTCATTGGCCGAGCGGATTTTTTTATTTTTTTGACTTCATAATTTAGCCGCTGAGCCATATATTTAGTATATAAGGCCTTAAAGGATTTACCTAGACGTGATAAATATCAATATTTCCTACCACTCTATTCAAACCAATAACTAAAAAACAACAACAAACTAGTGACTTCTTTCTCTCAATGTCTTCAGTAATACTTAGGCAGCTAGAGTTACCTTTGACCTGGTTATTTCATGTAATTATTAATGTCACATCAAATCTAATATCCGCTATTATCCACCCATTTCATATTATAGCAGCATATATAATGACGTTACCTCTCATGACATGGTTGCATAAGAGGGTACAAACTTCATTAATACATGCTTTACTTGTTGGTCCGGTACCCCGACACGTGTCGTTTATTATGGATGGTAACAGAAGATATGCTAAATCAAAAAAATTACCGTTAAAAAAAGGACATGAGGCAGGTGGTATGACCCTTCTTACACTAGTCTACATCTGTAAAAAGATAGGCGTTAAATGCGTCAGTGCATATGCATTTTCAATCGAAAATTTTAATAGACCGAAAGAAGAAGTTGAAACCTTGATGAGTTTGTTTAGCGTTAAGTTAGAAGAATTTGCAAGACGAGCAAATGATTTTAGGGATCCATTATATGGATCCAAATTAAAAATTGTTGGAGATAAATCATATCTTACAGAAGATATGTGTAGGAAGATCGATAAAGTGGAAGATATTACCAAGGACGGTAAAGACTTTGTTCTATATGTTTGCTTTCCATATACATCAAGAAACGATATTTTTCACACATTGCAAAAAAATGTCGAAAAGTGTGTTAATAAGAAAATAAATGTAAAAGATATTGATGTTGGTAATTTTACTAAAGACATGTATTTGGAAGATTACTCTAACAAATGTGATATTTTGATCAGAACAAGTGGTCATAGAAGGTTGTCTGATTATATGCTATGGCAGACGCATGAGAATTCTACTGTAGAGTTCTGCGATACATTATGGCCAGATTTTACATTTATTAAAATGTACATCATGATATTACGTTGGTCTTTTTTTACTACAATACAGAGATATAATGACACCCAATTTTCATTAAGAACCGAGACATTTAATAGGCTGAATATCTTTTCAACCAAGAACAATGTTTGTCTGGAAAGTTTTCCGGAGGCACCTGTTGCAGTTACTGTCGCAGGTAAAAGGTAACACAGAAGTTAGAATTGTTTCATTTTTCTTGGCGCAATAACTGCAAGCAGGAGTTTGGTTTATACTTGGTGGTCAAGATTCAATTTTTCATGAATTTTTTAGTTTTTTTAAACTAAAAGAAAAATATATAGATGTGTCGAACAAAAAAATAATAATAATAAATATGCTCTTGTGTATCTAGAATGACGAATATATAACCGAATATTCACTTATTATAAATTTAAGTGAAACCTAAAAAAAAAAAAGATAAAGACAGCAAATTCTCAAAAATTGTTTTTGAAACGTCTATTTTATCAATAATAGTCTAGCACACCTACTAGCTACTGCTCCACGTCTGAGATGTTACTATTACTATTACTGTTACTCGTATCCTCACCATCACCATCGCCACTGGCAGTATTATCATCATGATCAACTGCAATGTCACTATTGTTGGCATTGGTATTGGCTTCACCTATACTACTTAACCCGTCTACGTTGGTACTGAATGATGCTGTACCAGTTACAGTGTTACCCTCCGAACCAACCTCATTTGGTGTATTAGCCTCTGTATTTGATGTAGTTGCCTTAGAACTTGAAGTGACCTCATGACACCAGTATCTATGATAAGTCCATGCTTTCAATTGACATTTTCTTGAACAGTACTTTGTACGCTTACATCGACGACATTTAGCAAACTGTCGAGGATATTCTTCCCATTTACCGCATGAAAAATTAGCACATTGACGTACACCTGTCACCTCGTTTTTTCTGCATGAATTTCTCATAATTACAGAACTCCAATAGATGACATCATGTGGATTTTCTAATGCGACTGTATATTTTTCAATCAGTGGAAAAAGATTAAGGTACTTTCTCGAATCTATAAACCTCCAGGTTTTGTCTGTTAAGTCTTTAGACATCTTATGATAGTCCCACTTTCGGTAAAACATGTCTGAAAGTTCCTGTTCTTTTCGAATCCTTTTTGGGATTATACTCTCTGAATTGATCTCAAAATTTAAATAAAGATATGGGTCTTGCTCTCGACATTTAAAAACATTACTCTCAGTCAATATTTTGATCTCTTCACATTTTTTTGTCACATCTAACAATTCGCTAAAAAATGGGTCATCAGTCATATTGGAATTTTCAGTAACTTCAAGTTTAGGTCCGTCGATTTCTTCCTCTGTAATTGGCGTAAATGGATGTTTGCGGTAATAGTCAGGAACGTACGATCCTCTTTCACGTATTTGTCTCATCTCAATGGCTTCCCGCTCTACATAAGGTTCCCAATCTTTCTCATTTTCAACAGTTTCTGATTTAAAAAAAAGTATTGGACATTGTAGGTTTTGTTTCTTGCATAGCCTTTGCCTCATCTTATCAATAACTGTCCTAAAGGATAAGTTCTCTACCAATTTCACTTTCTGCAACTGTCCCTTCATGTAGGTGTATTTCGAAATAAATGCTAACAGTTGTAACGACCAAATTACATCATCTTGTTTTGGAACAATTCTTCCTAAGCTAAATTCTCTTGGCGATGTAATTGGTATATCTTTGTTCTCACTGTAAAAGCAGTTCTTTTCATTTTGTTCGCTTAAAAAATCCCATATGACCTTGAAATCAGACTGTATTACAGAGGTAGGTTTTAACATATCTTCTCCCATATTTTTCTCATCATCTCTTAGATTGAAAATATCAGTACCAAAGATATCATCAAAAAATTCCTCATACAATTCATCCTTATTCCTTCTAAGATGAAAATATGTTGTTGGTTGTTTCAAGTCTTCACCTTTAAGATTAAACGTCAAATATTCTTCATTAATAAAATCATAGTTATTATGGTATAGGAGGTAGTTATCTAAAACTGTTGCCAATAACGGAATAACACCAGAAGACACAACTTTCTTCCTTATTGATTCTGTACCCCTTGTCCCCGTTAGGACAAGACATTGAAATGCCAAAGTCCATTTCCAAGCACATAGTGCCTCTACCTTCCTCTTCATAACGTTAGATGCCCGATAATGACGAGTTATATCTCTTTGGTATCCAAACATCTCTTGATACAGTGATGACGGACAATCATGTAGAATTAGAACCAATCTTTCTAAAGCACCATCATTAGCTATTGTTTCTCGTACTTTTGCAGAGTTTGACGTTAGATAAGTTAGATGATTTAGGGAGTTTATTAAAGGAATATCAGAATTCACATCTAGTGCCCTTCTGTCATATACTGCCGACGTAATCGTTACTACTGGTTTATTTGATGCCACTGATCGATAATTCGGATCTCTCATATTATGTTATGTATTGTATGAGTGGTTATTTTTGGATATATAAAATTGTTCTTTTTGCAACGATATTAAAGCGATAATTGTGATATTTTATGCTATGATCTACTCTATCTTATTACTCTGCTATTGCTTCTCACTGTAAAGTGTTAGTGCACAAATCTGGACAAAATACGTACGATTATGTTATTACGATAGATCGATAAGTTTAAACAAATGATTGGGGTATATGTGATGTTACAAAGTAGCAGGTAAACAGGTTATATTTCCTCAACGCAAAATCGCCTAGATGTGTTATTGATTTTATTATATATCGTGAAAGTCTCGTGTGCAAAGTCGTTGAGTTAATGAAGTTAGAAAGGTGCTAGTTATCGTCTACTTTCAAGAGAGTTCTTCTCCATTGATAGTGTAATGTTTTCCTTCGCCACCAGTTTGTTGTGTCATCAGAGCGCGAACTGCGATACCCGTTAATTGCTATGTAAGGTACTCAAAGGATAACAATTTTATACACCTTTTTTATGAGATTGACACTTTTCATGTAAAAGGTAATAAAAGGGAAAGTAAATTGTGTTGTTCTGTTTGTGATTGTTACTCTGGGGCTTTTCTGGCAGAGTTTTAAACCCACTCGGAAGCCCGTACTACTTTCAAAGATTGAAGGGCTATATTTTGTTTATTTATTGAAATCAATGCCAATAGTCAACTCTAGTAAAAACCGCATACTATATTATCAGTAATATTATTGGTAACATTATTTGTTTAATTTGAGGATGGCAAGCAACCATTGTTAATAACGTAACTGTTGTAAATAATAATGAATATGTAAGGCATGTAATATTTACTCGGAAAATGAAAAAGGTAATGAGTTAGTTCCGATCATTGTTTATATCAATTTTGACATTAACTACGATGTTGTAGGATGTTGGATTTTGAAGTTTATGGCCACTTTTTTTATATCTTGTTATATCTGTTACAAAACATAATATTTTGTGAAACTTTATTATTTTCAAGAACAACTACAACATGAAACTGTTTTAGTAAGGAATTATTTCTTAATAAAACTTGATCTAGCTTTATTTTACTTGATTATCAATTTAGACCATAACGTTATTTTATTCAGTTAAAATGTCTTAAATAAGTAGTAAAATGAATAAATGTAGTATAAATGGCTCAAACAAACTCCAGAAAAATGTGGAATTCAATACCTTGTTACTGACTTGACTAATGGTTAATACATGAGATATCTTTTCATAAAGTCAATGTAAAGATAGTTTAGTGGTTTAGGGTTGGAGGCAGGTTGAAAAATAATATAGTCTAAAAATGAAATTCTTTTTATCTATAATGGACAATAGCTAATAACTTATTTACTGCCTCAATACAATAAAAAAAATAGTTACATCTTCAATGAATTGAATATTTATTTCTTCTAAACACATTCACATCGTTTTTTCATCAAGCGTTTCCATTTACTTGGCTGATTCAATCCATCCTAGTTTATAATAGTTCAATAATATTTGATTCACAAAAAATAAGAAAGACTTTAAATTTATTATGTCCATTACTGTACTCATTATATTTAAATATAAAACATTTAAACATTAAAAAAAAAGAAATGTTTGAATCTAGTGAATAAGAATTTATTTTTCATGTGACATTTTGTTGAGAAACTAAGTAAGAGCATCTTTGTTTAATAGACTCTTCTGAAACTTTATAAGATTTGTTTAGACTTTTGGATATCTTTTGATATGATGATCGATCCTTTACTTTACACTATATAAAATTGCTGAAACTGTAAATAACATCCAAGATACTATAGTATTACGGATTATTCTTAGAGACCACGTTTGTTACATATTGTTCGACAAAAACGCGGAATAAGTAATGAAATGGGAAGTATTTTTTTACCTGCACAACAACGCTCATTGTTAAAAAAATGGCAGATTTATTTTGGAATGCATTGGTAAGAAATTTTCACCAACATTCGTTCCTAGATCTTGAATGAATAAAATTGAATATAGGTAGACCTATAATCTAGTTGTTTATGAACTGGTAAAAAGTGTATGATAGTTTTTACTATTTAACCTCTATATGTTTTTTATATTTTATATAGGACGGCAATCTTTACAACTAATAAAGGAAGACAGAAAAAACTAATCTACAGATTATTTTTCATAATAATCAAGTAAAGCGATTTTAAGTCAAATCTGCTACAATGACATCTTTAAATAATACACCACTTACCAGTATTGACCATTTAGAACAAAAATATATTACAAAGTTCTTTTATTTAATTATCTTCTTGACTTCCTAGTGTCTTAAATATCTTAAGTTGGCCTTTATTTTTCTTCATTTTTTTCTTTGGTTTTTTCTCTCTTATTTATTATCTCTTATATGGGAACGCAATTTATAATTTCTGTAATAAAGTCTGTCTTTACAATATGAAATGTGATTGTCATATTTCTGACACTTTACTAAGTCAGTAGAAGCACCTCTATCTTAATGACTTCAAAGGGTCTTTGAATCATAAAAAACATAATTACTGGGCGTGTGGCGTAGTTGGTAGCGCGCTCCCTTAGCATGGGAGAGGTCTTGGGTTCGATTCCCAACTCGTCCATTTAATTTTTTAACTAATTAAATTTATAGAAAACTGAAATTATACGGCTGCCATATTTTGTTTTTAGTAATTGTTATGAAACCTTAGTTCGACAATACCTATGAATCAATAATGTTGTTATCTGAATAAGGGAAATAAAAATGCTACATTTTTGGTATGAAATATATATCATTATTTACTGGATAGCTTGATAATTTAATTTATCCTTTGAAATAATTTGAGCAGCAGACCATACCTTACCAGGTTGTAGGACAACAAAATCGTGGACGTGGCCAGGTTCAATGCAAACCATTTCCTTGTAACCAGTCTTAGGTTCAAAATCAGCCATACCAGCAGACTTCTTAGTCCATGGATTCCACACGACAGTGTCAGGTAGGTTTTCTCTTCTAACGGTATGGATTGGTTTGCCCTTATTAACGACTTGGACAACACGCTCTTCGTCAACCTTTTGGTATATACAGTCGACTTCTTGGTTGAATGTGACTACTGGGTGCTTGTCGATAAATGTCTCTTTGATCAGTTGGTCGTATAATTTCATGCCAGCTAAATTGGAGATCATGGTGTCCTCAATATCAGGAATTCTTAAGTATGTGTGGAACAACCAATTGAATTTCAAGTCTTTGGATTTAGATGGATTTTCGACTTCAATTGCAGTCTTTAAAAAATCGGCACCTAATTCAACTGTTAAAATTAAGTTAAAGTCCTCCTTCCACAAAGCAGTTAAATCTGGATTGGCAATTTGTGGATTCAAACCGAACTGAACTGTTGGAGGATTACTCTTGACCTGACCTAAGAATTCCCAAGTAGAATTTCTGGCTAGACCGTGCTGTGGTAACTTGCTTAACAATGGGTCAGATTCATTCTTACCGAACACAGGAAAAACTAATGGAATACCACCTCTAACTGGTTTTGAACCATCTAAGTGAGCTGCAGTAGACAACCATAATTGTTCTTGGCCATTTAATTCCCAAGAGTAAACAGTTGCACCATACTTTAAAATCTTAACATTGGTGTTCTTATGTTCTGGGTGAGTCAAAATAACTTCTCTCTCGGTTTCTTCGATAGACATGTTGCGTAAATTGCTGGAGGTTATTTTATATGCTAGAAAGATTACAAATAAATTCAGTTGAAATTGATAATGGAGGAGGAAACAAGAATTGAGTTAGTTTGAAGTAGTTATCTATTCCATTTCAATTTCCCTTGTTGTAAGTGAAAAATAAAGCCGAGCAAAAGGGAGAAAAAATTGCGCGGTGTTTATCTGAAGGCCATAGGAATTGAATGTTTAGTAGTAATGGATCAAAACGTGTTGTTACTTATCATCGATTTCATACTCTATGTTAAAGTCACTACTGAGTCGGAACTATTACCTGCTAATAATATATTAAATAATTTCGAACGCCGTACAATTACTACAACATGATTTGTTCTTACTAATTTTATATTACAAAGGTAGAAGAAGCTGTAAATATATATATATATAAATGAATGCTTCTATAATGTCTATTTTATTATATTATCTTCTTCGTTTTCCTACTTTACCCTTAGCATTCTTCTTGGCAGCTTTAGCTTTTGCAGCAGCAGCAGCTAATTGTTCCTTTGTTTTTGGTACAACCTGGAAAAATCCATCTAATCTGACTTGTACACCGGACTTCAGACCCTTTTGTAATCTTTTAATACCGGCTTTCACCCTTTCTTCACTGAATAATTTTTCCTTACAAAGATACTCAATCAATGCTTCTTCTTGTGGCGGGCTCCACTTCAATTCAATTTCATTTCCATCGATGACGTCCGGCTTCAAGAATAATTCTCTTGCTTCTTTGTATGGCCAATTTTCGGGAATCTTCCATTTAGACTTACCATCTTCGCTTTGAACATGTTCGACAATTTTTTCTAATGATCCATATTCTTTGATTAGTTTCAACGCGGTAACCGGTCCAACACCTCTGATACTTTCACAGTAATCACAACCCAACATAATACCTAAATCAATAAATTGTTCAATAGTTAATTCCATGCCTTCCAAGACGCTTTCCGTATTAATTTCTTGAATTGGCTCCTTCTTGGCCTCAGAGAATGTTAGATGCCTCAATAGGTAAGGTGTTCTGTAACATAATGTATCCATATCTTCACTTGCGGCAGCATAAACTTTACCTTTCTTGGCTAACTCTGCACACTGAGCTTCAGCTTCACCTGGAGCATTAACATATGGGATACCCATCAATTCCAATAATTTTTTAGCCTCATCATTATGCTCTTTTGAAACTTTTACCAACCTCCTCTCTTGCTTCATTTTCTCAGCCTGATCCACGGCCTCTGCCAGTTTCTTCTCAGTTTCTTCTCTTCTACTAGTTCTCTTGCCTAATTCATGAGCTTTTAGCACAGGTGGTTTCCCGTCAAAGACGTAACATGGTTTTATACCATTATCAATCATCCTTAATGTTCTGTAAAACATACCCATAAGATGTGATGTGGTCTCACCACTTTCATTGGTTAATTGGCCACCATCTTGTTGCCTCACTGCAATCAAAAATTGATAAAGACTCATAGACGCATCAATAGCAACTTTACGACCAAAAAAGGCCTTTATGTCACTTCTGCGTACAGCTAAAGGAGCATTCTCCGATATTATCCCATTTAAACCTTTAATACCCATCTTTTGATTACTTTGGTCGCTACTTGTTGTTTTCTAGACCACCAAATTTGTATTGATAAATTGGTAGTTTTATAAGAGGCATTGAGCTAAAAAATTTTGTTAGGGATCTGAGCTGACGCGTAATGTTGAAAAAAAAAAAAGATACGCGTCTGTCTTTATTCGACTACTTTAATATAGATAAACGGAATTAGATAGAACATCGAAAGTAATAGCTTAAAGTAGATGTAGAGGAAGAGAAATTATTGATTATTTCTGAGAATATTATAAACTATGATAATGATTCAAAAGAGTCAAAAAGATTAATAGATTGGTCTAAAGATTATAGCTTTTGAGAATATATTTGATTAAAATGAATCTTGAGGAGCGCAAATATCAGGCATACTACTTAGTTAAAATTGTGATGTCCTCGCTATAATCGAAAAAAACTTGTAATGTATTACGTAACGTTTTATTTTGTACATAAATTTACATTTTACTTGCAATACCTTTCAAAATGATATGCTAATTTTTAGTAAAGCCGTCAAAAATTTTCATGATTGTAACTTTAATTATGGGAAATAAAACGTTTATCACTATCGTTATATATCGTACGATACAGATACGAGTTGTAAACCAAATTGTATAAAAGGAGAAAATCCTTTATTTATAGGTTTTATATAATTACTTGTCTCTCTCGAAGTAGAGAGAGCAGCAAGTGGTTTATAACCTAACGGTATAGCTTGGTAAATCATTATACCATTCTACAGTTAACTAACAGTTTCTGCTATTTCCAACATCAAGAATATTATTTAGTCTGTAATAATAGTTTAAAAGACACTGTATTGCTGGAAAACGAATAAAGCAACTATTTTTTTTTGGCTATTTTGAACTACATAAAAATACGAAGTGACAAATGCTGTCATTTTCTGACAAAAAAAAGTTAATTCATTTTTTTTAATGCACTTATGATTGTCTTTTTATTCTGTCAATGAAGTAATTCCATATAATTGATTTAAGCAACTACAGCAGCTTATTTATTCCGAGTACAGTTTTAACATTGACTATACGTACATAAAGAGAAAATCAGTTATGAGGGAGTTTAATTACGAGTTTGCATCAATATATTTCTTTTTTACTAATTGTAAAAACGTTCTCTTTTTTACTTTTTATCAAAGATGAAACTAATTATTAATTAAAGCCAAACAAAAAGCCTCTAAAGAATTCTTATTAATTATGCATTTCCTTAATCTACTATGTCAACAGAACTCTGCAGGATTAAAAATAATTAAGACATGTTACTTGTGCCAGATTATTTTTACTCGAATCACTCAGCCGGCATAGCCGCCCAGTCATTATAAGATTCCAACGCAAACAGCTTGTTTATACACTATTGAGCATATTGCAGTAAGATTGCTACCTAGCATATTTTGATTAAATCAACTTTATGTGATTTGACTGTTTTCAATAAAATCATCTTTTAGTAAAATATTAGTTGTTCTTAGGTATTGGGAAAATAACCTGATATTTTTTTTTCTCTTGCTTTAATAGCTATAAAATATTTGACATGTTTGAAAATTAATAAAAAAACGGTGTTCAGAAGTATACAAATTAAATAGTACAAACTGTAATACACTTTTTAGCAGTTCCTGAACATATAGATTATAGGTCCATTTATATTCAATTATATTCACTTAGGATCTTGAAAAAAATGTTAGTCCACAATTGTGACCAACGCACTCAAAAACAAATCTATCATTTCATGTAACCATTCGTGTTGGTATGCAGATAAAAGTATACTTCCAATTTCATTACTTATTTCGCGTTTCTGTCAAACATACATAGCAAATCTATTCTCTTAGAATAATCTGTGGTACAATAGTATCCTGGGTGATATTTACAGTTCCTGCATTTTTTAATATAAAGCTTTTGTCCAAAAATAAACTAACTCACCATTGATCTGTTTGTTGAAAATGTAATGGTTAGTGGACAGCCTTAAAAATCTACAAAAACAACAAATAAGATCCGTGATAGTTTAATGGTTAGAATTGGCGCTTGTCGCGTGCTAGATCGGGGTTCAATTCCCCGTCGCGGAGATTATATTTTTTTGCTCCCACAATTTTTTAGCAAATCACATGACACATATTTAAAATTAAAAAAAAATTTTTGTCGTCAAAAGTGTTAAAATAATCTACAAAGTTCTTAAAATTGTTGGACTTTTTTCTTGTTTACTTATAAAAAGAGGTTTTCAAGAAACAACACATAACCAGATTATCTCATCTAACGAAACCAAAATACCTGTTGTACAAAATGACAAACTTATATGAGTATAAACATCCAATTATTAATACAAGTCTATCTTCCACAGGCATAGAGACTGTTCCAAAGAAATTCCCGACTTTGGAAGCCTGGCAGAATGTAATCAATGATTACGAATTTCAAGCTAGGTGTCCGATCATCTTAAAGAATTCTCATAAGAATAAACATTTCACTTTTGCTTGTCATCTTAAAGGTTGCCCATTTAAAATTTTACTGAGTTATTCAAATAATGGCAATGGTTCTTCCTCTCAAGAACAAAATGAGAATTCTGATTTACACCATCATCAAATTCCACTCACCGAAAAACATGAAAATGATGTTTTAAATCATTCTGATTTGGTCTCATTGGGCTCAAAGCAGGATAGCAAATCAGCTACAGATGTAACGGATGAGTTAATTAATGTAAATAAAAATGAAGAAGAAGAAGATGATAATGAAAATGTCGATGTGGATTTAATGAATGCTCAAGAAAGAAAATATTCTGAATCTGATGCTACTGATGTTAATGTTACAGCTGCAATTGCTGCTGCAGTAGCAGCTGTACAGAATCCATCTAGTAATAATACTTCTAATGAAAAGATGAATTCAACAGTTTCCCACGATGAAACCGTTGCAAACGAAACTGAAAAAATTCAAGACAAAAATATCAAAAATGATGACAGTATTGACGATAAGAATAAAAATGTCTTCGACTCGATGATCTTAACCCCACATGGTATTCATCCAGAAGATCAATCTACTATTGGCCCTTTCGTTGTCACAAAGATTGAACCATACCATAATCATTCCTTAGAAGAAAATTTAAGTCTGGATAGATTTGTACTAACCAAAATTCCAAGAATTCTTCAATTTGATTTGAATTTTGACCAAACATTAGAGGAATTATACCATAAGAGCAATAACACTTTGACTAAATTTAAAGTTTCGCAATTCGTTGAAGAATCTGGTTTATTGGAAATTATTAAGCATAGATATCATCTATCGGATGAAGATATAGATAAAAAATTTGTATCACTGATTTCAAGACGTGTCACTACTTATAAAGCTCGTTTTGTTCTTAAAAAGAAAAAAATGGGCGAATATAAAAATATTGCTTCAGATTCGTTCTTATCGCACAATATACCATCTCCTAATCAACTGAACCCTGGTAAGATTGCTGAGGCTACGTTGCTAAGTAATGCCGCGGTTCAGGCGGGCACGACATCGACTACAGAAGAAGATGGAGATCGAAAGAACTTAGACAACAAGGTATCAAACGAGTCTAAAGAAGATTTAATAAAGCATAATCAAAGAGCTGATGAAGATATCAACCTTAATTCCGGTGATAAAGCAAACTATAATAACAGCAACCATAATAATTCTGAGAACGACCATTTGGAATTAAATGATGTCGCACTACAGGACTCGAAGGCCGTACAGGCCGCCGCCCATGCAGCAATTGGTGAAGCTATGAATTTGAAGCGTTCATTAGAGGAGGTAGTTAGTGAGGCTGCTTCTCATTCTGATGAATTAGATAGATACGGTAACTCCAACAAACGAAGTAAATTAGATAATGTACTAAAGAATGCATCATCTGCTTTGGATGAAGGTTCTCTAGTCGCATTGGATGAAATTCCTGATGATAAGTTACCTCATGATGTTGCCGAACAGTTAAGACTCTTATCCTCCCATTTTAAAGATGTTGAGGCAAATGCGTTACAATCTGCCCAGAATGGGAGCGCTGATAATGATAACGACAATGAAAATGACAACGACAATCAAAGTACAGCTAATACAAGTAATAACGATAATTACGATGATTCAAATAAAAGTATAGACAAGAATGATGATATATCAGACGAAAATATTCAACCTGAGTTAAGAGGCCAATGACTTGTCACTTTTTTTTTTCCCTTCAAAGATATCCCAATTCTTATACTTTGCCTATATCTCGTCTCCTGGTCGTTTCCCGTTTTTAAAATATATATCTAAATATATATCCATTTGTAATTTACTTTTGTTCCACATATATGAACACATTATAACAACAACTGTTAATATTTGAAATTCCTGTTAGCTACATAGTCAATAATAATAAATGTTTTCCACATATGGGCTTTTGAAAAAAAATATTCGGTCTTTGAAAGTCGCGAAAACACTTATTCTGTTATAAATTGTAATAATAAGAAATGGCAATATAAAATAGGACTCATTGATTGACAGCAAGATTCTAACTAGACTGACATTTCACTATTGGTTATGCTAAAATCCAATCCACGAAATCTACAAAGGATAGTAGCAAAGACTATAGGGGTTCATTCGTTCCCTTATCAATATATTTCTTCAGCTAAATACTCTACGCAACCTGACTTATCCAATGTCAGCCATACAGAGGCTAATACTAAGGAACTTAAACTAACAGATCAAACCTTAGAAACACCACACATACAATCAGCTTCATCAACATTGCCATGGTACTTACAATTGACACAAAAGGAACAGCAAGAAAATCAAAAACCACTTACCCCTCGAGAAGAGGTTGTATATCCACCAAAGTCACCAGAAAGCCTAATTAAAATAACAGATTTTTTAAGAGATAAACAAGGTTTGACAGATATCATTATATTCGATTTAAGAGATCGTGAGTTAACCATGAGTAAAATGGCCAGTTTTATGATTATTACTACTGCAAGGTCCTCAAAACATTGTCAAAGTAGTTATATAGAATTGAATGCGCTTTTAAAAAAAGATTATAATTCGATAGCGTATCTAGAAGGTAATGTTAACCTCAATGATGAAAAGAAGAAGCGCAGACGTATGGCGAGAAAGACGAATTTTGGTAAACTATGGGGTAATAGTCAAAAAGAAAATGCCAGTACGACAAGTAACACGAACGAATGTTGGTTCATGATAGATTCTCATGTAGATAATATTTTCATTAATATTTTAACGGAAAAGAGACGTCATGAATTAAATCTTGAAGAACTCTATGCTCCAGAAAATGAAAAAAGTAAATATTTGAGAAGACCGAATGAAGATACCTACTTACAGGAGGAGTCTATACATAAAGAAGAAAATGAAACATTTGGAAATGATAATATTTTGTCTGGTTTGAGACGTATGATTAATCAGAGAAGACAGTACTCAACAATGGCCGGCCAAAATAAGTCATCTAATCTAGATCATATTGTTCTAGCCCTGGAAGACAATGATTTTACAAGTGCGAATAATTTGGCAAATAGTATGCAAATCTTAACCCAGGAGGATAATTTAATAATTTTGGAAAAAATAACTGATCTGTTGGCGCAATTAAACCCAAATGAATTGAAGGCCTCATATGTTAAAAATTGGAAAGATATATTCAACAAATTTTGGCCATTAATTTTACCAGCAAACTCTGAACCATATTGGTCAACAAGAATGAACTTTCTCAAGTTATTGAATACCGCACATCCTGATATATATCACTGTCACAGGTTCATAAAGGATTATTTTTTGGTAAAACAATTTTCAGGAGACGAACTTACCAAAAATGATTTGAAGCAGCTTTTGAAGGCAATTATTTGGAATATTAGGACTCCAATAGAAAATAAGTCCATTACACCTAATATCACAACACAAAATAGAACTATAAATGAAGTGTTACAACTATACGTTGGCACAAGTATTGAGAAATCAATAATCTATGATGAGGAGACAATTGACCTTTTATTACGGACTCCAATAAAGAACCATCTAATCAAATTAGATTGTTTATTCGAAATGATTGATCATATTGCTGCATCCTTTGGTTCCCATCTGACTCCAAACATAATTACATCAATCCTGAAAGTTCTTTCCGAAACAAATGAATGGCCTAAACTGCTCAAATTTTGGAGAACACAAATACCAAATATATCTCACGGAAATGATTACAGACCATGGGAGCAATTCATTAAAATTGTCGCTGACTCAAATAACAAAAAAGTAATCCAAGAGCTGGTGATCGACGGCGACTTATTGTGGATATCCCGAAATGGCGTTCAGATGACAGAAACTCTGTTATTGCACCTGACAGAACTATTAGCGAAAACTAACTTTAATAATATAGAACAAACTCGCTTGAAGGATCTTTTATTCAAACAATAGTGCACCTTTAAAGCAATAGGTTTGCTTCACAAAAAAAGAGCGGACTTAGAATTTGACAGGGAAAAAAAATAAAAAATAAAAATGAAGAACAACTTGAAAAACAAGATCAGAATAGCAACTTGCTAATCTTTGACCTAATCCAACAATGGATGTATATAATACACATCAATCAGGCAGAAAAGATACAATAACATTTCTTACATGCCCAACTTAGTTTTATATCGACTAAATTCCATCAGATCATTATCGCACTTTATTCCTCGATATGAATTTCCAAAATATAAAATACCATTATCAGATTTTAAAGGTCACCAGGTGAAGGCTTTGAAGAAATTTGCCGATTTAGCGCCTCAACTAAATATGATTATAGAACTGAGAGACATTAGAGCACCTTTATCAACGAGAAACGTTTTATTTGATAATTTACTTCTTCAGGGAAAGCGCAGAATAAAAAGGCTGGTGGTTTATACAAAGAAGGATTTTATGAGCGAAAGTAACTGGGTTTTGGAAAGGTTGAGTAAATGGCACAGTGAATTGAATGAGCAGTTTATGATTATCAATTCAAAGAGTATAACGGATGTGAAGAATTTGATGAAGGTAATAGAGTGGGAAAGCAACCAGATATCACAACGGGGGGTTCCATTACCCATGGGTTACCGCACTCTTATCACTGGTATGCCCAATGTTGGTAAATCGACATTGGTTAATTCATTAAGATCTTTAAATTATGGGAAAACTGACAACGGCGATAAACGAAGGAAAGTTGCAAGGACCGGCAATGAAGCTGGTGTGACCAGAAGTACAAGTGAATGCATCAAGATATCCAATAATAAAGCATCTCAAAGTATTTATCTCATCGATTCTCCTGGAATTGGTCTACCTGGTCGCGTTAGTAACGAACATAGAATTTTGGCTCAAATACTCTGCGGATGTATAAAAGAGACATTAATTGATCCGATAATTCAAGCTGATTATCTACTATATCTTATGAATTTACAAATACCGCTAAAAAATCAAGAATGGTACCCAGAATTTGGATCGAATCCGACTAATGATATATATGACGTTTTAGGTAGAATTGACAATGTGGAGAAGATGGGCGATACGACTACAGCAATCAAATGGTTGAATCAGTGGAAAAAAGAGGGTAAAGGTTTAATGTTGGATATTGAGGCGCTACTAGGTGACGAAGATTTTTCTTATAAGCAATACGTACTGGAGGACTTAAAAAAACTAGGTGATCTAGAATTTAAAAATAAGGGAAATAGAATGTTTGGAGCTACAAAACAATTATTCTTGTGATAATAGTGTTCCACTGCCTTCAATTAAGCTTACTGATTAAGCGAAATCTTAATTCATCAAAAAAAAAAAGATATATAAATATATTCCATACTTGTAAATAAATTTAAACAATAGTGAAAAATGCATTTCTGAATATCCAAGTGATATCATATTCAATTATAATTGTATTATCTATATCAAATTAATTATTTTAATGTCCTCCGACGAAAATATCTTTATTCTGTTATTGAAATAGATAGATTTCGGGACGACAATTTCATCATCAACTACATTGCCAATTGATTCTAATTGAATATATGTCAGTGACTTGAAATACTTCCACACCTCATCCTGATATGAAAAAATATCCTTATGGCTAACATTCCTCTTATCTATTATTCGTAACTTCAAATGAGTACATTGTGATAACTGATAACATGGGTGGCTAGAGTTAGAGCATATTAGCTTAAAGTTTTCCTTGTCGTCGTAAAGATGCAGTGTTTTCAGTTTATCAAAGATACTGAACCAATGAAGTTTCAAAATGTTTTTCATTTTGATTGTTTGACAATATTTTGGCAATATAAACAAATTCAGATCTACGTAACCAACATCAGTCAGTGATATGGCTTGAAGATTATCCCATTTGTTCAAATCAGTAAATCCAAATTTTGTTAAGTCTGAAATTTGTTTAACTTCAATGTCTAGTATTCTTCTTTTGACCAAATAGTTAATCGAGTGTGCTCTTCTATCCCTTATACCATGCCCGTTTATTAGCGTATCATATAGAAGGCCACCTCTTGTATATATCTTTTTCAAGTTTTTCATTGACTTTAATTTTTGTAGTACTTCAATTATAGTGTTATCGCTCATCGACTCATCGTTTTTTAGTTTCATTCTTTTAACTTTTCTGTTAGTATCATAGTTGCCATCGCTATCAAACAAAAACGAATCTGTAGAAGACTCTTGTGCTATACTAGGAGAAAAACTTGACTCACGACTATTATTATGCACTAAAAAAGATGAATTCTCCTCATTGAAAAATATCTCATAAACAGAAGTGAGCAGCTTCTTCTTTTCAAGCATTTCTATACATTTCATAGCATTTGCTGAAGACAAACAGTCTAAATTAAGCCGTAGGTATGGTATCTCGGTATTATTGTCCCCAATAGTGTCACCTTCGATAATCCATATATTATATTCATGCTGAGTGTACCATACTTGTAGCAGGTGGGAACTATCAAAGTATGCTAATCGCAATCTTTCACTAAGATATATCCAGTCAAGAGGACCTATGAATGTTCCATCATAAGCATGATTCAGTCGTAGACAGTCAAGCACAATGGCATCATAGCGCAACCACAGGGAATACTCTAACCAATCCTGGACTATTTCTGGGCTATATTCAAACATCCCCAAATAAGGAACAAATATAGGGTATAGATTTTTCAATATACGTTTTTTGGCTTTATTTTTTATTTCATTTGTTTGCGATGATGGGACAACGATTCTATTTGAGTTATAAAGTGTACTTAGCGCAGATGGCTGTAGGGAAGTGAATGAACCATTGAGGTGAAAATATACAGCCTTCCTTATATCGACCGGGGTTTGAAGGAAACGAACTATATCCATTTGATTTAATAGTTTCTTCGTTTTGCGATCTTTTCTTTCTTATGAGCTTTCTAACAATGTCACTGGCGGACATCAAGATTTTTTATTTACATTTTCTTAATCCGTTTAACAGTGGCATTCACTACTCAAATGAAAACAAACAAGAAACATTATGAGAAATGATTCTATGATTATAACAAATTTCTGTACATTGTAAAGAGTTATTGATGCATTATATATTAACTACTTAGTAATTGAAGCATACCTTCTATTTTCTGCGCTTCTTTGGCTTTGTAAACCTCATTTCTTACTTTATCTCTCAAATCAACGATCACTTCTCTTAGTACTGGTGAGTTTTCTAGCATTATACCGCCATACATCTCTAGTACCACCGCAATCCAATCTGCTACAACACTCGCAGATCTTACGTCTTCAATACCCTTCATGCACCAATTTAATAAAGGCTCTAAAGAAGACTCATCTCTGTTATATAATGCAACACGAATTTTACCACGTTTACGCAACTCTTGCAGCACGGTTAAAGTCAATTCTTTTGCCATCCCAGGAACAAATGCACTATCCAGGGCCTCGCTCCATTTGAATTGGTTTATATATCTTTCAAAATGACGCATCTTACGACGTTGCGATCTGACTTTATCATTGTGAATTATATGTTCCTGATCACCTTCGTATTCCGAACCTCTCATCATCCTTTGGAAATTATTACTTTTTGTAGCTCTTTTATTTGTTGTAGCGGCAGAGGTGGCTTTACCTTCTGATTTTTCTTTCTTCTTTGTTCGTATAGCTAATAGACCAGAGGACATACCTGTAACTAAATGTCTGTTACCATTGGCGTCACTAGGGCTAACAGCACAACTTAATACAGCACTAGAGAACTTCCAACCAAATTTAACCTTAAAATTATCTAATGGATCGAAAACCTTAACATGGCCATCCAAAGACCCAGCAATTAAAGCTGAGGACATTGGAGAGTCAAAATTTTCAACATAATCAAGACAAGTGACAGTCTTATTGAAATTACCTCTTTCATACAACTTCTTATTACTTGTTAAATCCCAAACTTTGAAATTAGAACCACCACATGACGCCAACTGGGTTGGAGATATAGCTATAATATTTTCAATAGGTTGATCGTGTGTTAGAGAATAGATTGGGACGTTACCTTCTTTACGGGTATCATATAATCTTACTAACCCATCATATGAACCAGTTGCAATAAGGTGTGGTGCTGATGGAATTGTAGTAAGAGTACGTACGTAATCAGTTGCACCTGTAAGTTCCAAAGTAGGTTCGTAAGCATGTGAAATGTCCCATAATCTAGTGACCCTATCATCGGATGCAGTGATTAAAGTTTTGTTATCTTGAGGATGGAATTTTGTGACATGTGTTGGATGAGTGGATGCATTAATAGACAATAAAATGGCACGAGGATTATATGAGTCGTAAACAGATACAAGCCCAGTAGCATCACCCGCTACCAATAATTTACCATCGGCTCTGTATGAGGCCGAATATACGACGTCTTTGAATCTGGAAAATGTCTTAACAACCTGTCTTGTTCTCGAGGAAAAGACTTGGACTCTTGTAGATGAAGTGACAGCAAAGTCATATGGTGATTGTGGATTGAAGGCGATGTGAGTGACACTGTTATGCTCTTTGACCAGTTGGGCTGATGAATATTGTCTCCAATAACGTTGCTCAGGCGTAGTCTGTTGTGGAAGTAGAGGTGCTCTCGAAGTAACTATTTTCTGTCTAGTAGAGGACATTATACTGGTAAGGTGATCCTTTTCGTGGAATTGTATATGCTGTAGCGCTTTACTTCCTATTGATATAGTTCTCAATACGATGAGATGAGCTTCATACAAAGTTTCTACAAACGAAAATTTTTCACTTTTTCCAATTTTGGTTGCCCGGATTTTACGAAGTAATAAAGTAATTTTTCTCTTCGATGTTAATAGTTCATGATAGTTGATAATTAGTAGATATTAGTGTTTTAAGCAGGGAGAGCAGTAGTTATAACCTTATGTGAATAATTTTTATGTAGTATCGGTGATTTTGAATGTAAACGTATCTATTTTAGGTAATACTAAGATCATATAGTGCGGTGTACAGTTGTTTACTTGTCCTTTCTTGATCTGCAATTTGATATGGCAGTGCTATATAGATTTAAGTACTCCTATTGCAATTAATCAATAAATAGAAAGCTACGTCAAACACAAACAAGACAAGATTAACTATGCCTTCCATCAACCTGAAAGCAGTAATTCCACCGCAACCCTCTACCCTGCGAAACTTCACGGTCCATTTGTCGTATGACGAATCGACAGATTCTATAGCCTACCCCTGCGGCAAGTCTGCATTTGTACGCTATCTGGGCTCGGATGCTCAATATACGCCAGCCGTTATTCAGTTTACTGGCCATGCATCT
The DNA here is from genome assembly GCA_030571655.1 of Jamesozyma lodderae. Lineage (NCBI taxonomy): Eukaryota > Fungi > Ascomycota > Saccharomycetes > Saccharomycetales > Saccharomycetaceae > Jamesozyma > Jamesozyma lodderae. Next base: position 72,052 of record JAJLYF010000005.1, on the reverse strand, counting down.
GCAAATGTGACGGTTGTTAAATTCTCTCCTATTAAGAATTCACACTATGTTGCTTCTGGTGATGATTCAGGTAAAGTGATTGTCTGGGGCTGGTCAATCAATGAAACCACAAATCAAGTGGAAACTACGATTAAATCAGAATTCCAAGTACTTGCTGGCCCAGTTAGTGACATCTCCTGGGACTTCGAAGGTCGTAGACTTTGCGTCGTTGGGGAAGGTAGAGATCAGTTTGGTGTTTTTGTCTCCTGGGATTCTGGTAATTCCTTAGGTGAGGTTTCTGGTCATTCTCAACGTATCAATGCATGCCACTTTAAACAATCAAGACCCATGAGAGCTATTACAGTCGGTGATGACGGTGCTGTAGTTTTTTATCAAGGCCCTCCTTTCAAGTTCTCTGCAAGTGACAGAACTCATCATGTTGCTGGAAAATTTATAAGAGATGTACAATTCTCACCGGGAAATGGCGAAGTAGCTGTAACTGTAGGTTCTGATAGAAAAATTTGTTGTTTTGATGGCAAAACTGGTGAGTTTACTAAATACGTCGAGGATGAAAAAACACCTATTGAAGGTGGTATTTACGCTCTGTCATGGCTTAACGAGTCAATTTTTGTCATTTCAACAGCAGATGCTGCTGTAATGGCATGGGACATCAAAGAATCTAAATGTGTTCAAAAATGGTCACTACCAGAGGCATCATTAGGTAACACTCAAGTCGGAATTGTGGCTACTAAAGATAATCAATTCATATCTCTTTCACTTGATGGTACTTTGAATTTTTGGGAATTGGGTAACGACTCTTGCTTAAAGAGCATCGTTGGTCATAATAAAGGTATTACTACTTTAGTTGCAGACCCATTAATTACAGGTTCTTTTGATGGTCGCATTATGGATTGGAAAAACGAACAGCAACCAATCATGCACTCTGAGCACACCAATTTAGTTGCAGCTTTGGATAATAGTTCATATCCTGACATTGCCTCTATTTCATGGGATGATACCTTAATGGTTAATGGAGATATAAAACATAAATTTGAGCAACAACCTCGCGTTGCCGGGATTTATAAAGGTACATCAGCAATCATAACTCATAGTGATTCATTGATCATAATGAATGACCTTAGAGGTGAGATTTCAAGCAAATTAAATTTGAAGGAACCTGCAACAGCAGTTGGTTTAAGTAAAAGTTTAGTGGCTGTAGGATACGAAAATAGCAAGTCTGTTGAGGTTTTCAAACTCTCTGATATGAGTGTAAGCTACACATTACCTACACCACTAAGAGGTGTACCTTCCTGTATTACGATTTCGGAAAGTGAAAAGTACTTGGTAGCTGGTGATGTGTCAGGTAAGATTTTATTGTTCGATTTAGAAGCCAGAGAATTAAAGACATCAAGATGGGCATTCCATACAAGTAAAATTAATGCTATAGCTTGGAGACCAGTTGAAGATGATGATGAGGAAGATTTTGTTGCTACAGGTTCTTTAGATACAAACGTATGCGTTTATTCTGTAAAGAGACCCATGAGAGTTATTAAGATGATGAATGCTCATAAGGATGGTGTCAATGCTTTAACTTGGGCAGATAACGAAACACTGGTCAGTGCTGGTACAGATGCCTGTATCAAGACATGGAATGTGGATTTTGAATGAACATCAACTATATAAAAGTCTTTAAAAATGTACCATATGTATTTATATATGGCGTTTGTCACGTTTAACGGGAAGCGCTAGTTTCATTATGGTATCAAAAGTAGAAGAATATGAAAAATTCATGATAATAAACAAAACAGTTGAACCTATTGATTAAGCAATAAAATATTGAAAGTACAGTCAAAATATTAAAGAATGAGTGAAGAAAGTGGAAGCAGAAGTGCTACTCGATCCCGCTCAACTACTACAAGACCTGATTATACCATTGATACTGAGGGCTTAGATGTTAAGGAAGTTGACGCAAACGATGACGATTACAGTGAAGAGGATCCAGATGTCGAACCTAAAGAAGGTGATGACTTAGAGGAAGATATTGACAGAACAGATTCTATTGTTAAAATACATAGACGTGGTAGACCATCTAAAAGAAGATATCACAATAGAAACCCAGAAGATGAAGACAATGAAGATGAGGAAGAAGATGAACACCTGGAGGAGGCCAATACAAGAGAGGGTGATGAGGAAGAGGATGACAATTTGAGGCGTGAAGATACTGAACCGGAAAGATCACGTAGTAATTCAACGTCAGCAGCTGCTGGTGGATCACATAATGGATCTCATAAGAAAAGTCGTTTGTCATACCCTGTTGACGAAGATGGTAACCCAATTCCAGTAGTAAATGAAGAATATGACTTACCAGTTGATGAAGAGGGTGAAACTAAGATAACGAAAAATGGTGATTTGTTAGGCGGCAGACAATTTCTTGTCCGTACATTTACGTTACATGATAAAGGTGACATTAAATTCATGCTATCAACCGAACCAGCAAGAGCTGTAGGGTTTAGAGATTCATATCTATTTTTCCAATATCACCCAAACCTTTACAAATTAATATTATCGCAAGAACAAAAAAATAATCTAATAGATAGAAGTGTGTTACCATATTCTTATAGAAGTAGACAAATCGCATTAGTCACTGCAAAAAGTGTATTTAGAGAGTTTGGTGCTAAAATCATTGTCCATGGTAAGAATATAACAGATGATTATAACGTTTCACAGTTGAAATCAGAAGGTAAAGTTGTGGAGGGCACTTATGCCCGTGAGCCACCTAAAAAAGTACCAAATGCCAAAACTATGGAATATGCGGATCCAAACAGATCATTTAATAATCCTGCGAAAAACGCAGTTGAATTTTTCGAGAGAAAGAATGGCTCCCATAATCATACATCATCATCTCTGGTATCACAACAACCTACCAATCAATTAAACTCTACAAATTGGTTATATCAACATGCAGCCGCATGCAGTCGATTCAATAGTGATATGTACTATGATCGTGTAAGGTTATTATTGATTGAGCAACAAGGTTTAAGAGATCCATACACAAACGTTTTACATTTGCCAGAATCTACGCAGTCCACCCAAGTTAAAAGATATATAAGAGTGAACGATGAAAATACTGTTGGTAATGTAGTGGAATATGAAACGGTAATAGTGGATGAAGATATAGTGAAACCATTGACCGGTCTATGTGATGTAGAGAAGGAGATATACGAAGATTTACTTGACGACAAATTAATTCAAGCTATTGAGGATCAAAAAGCTTTTGAAAGAAGTTAATACAATATATATTTTAGAATTTCAATATGTATTTAAGAAAAAAACTGTAAAAATACTTAAAAAAACATAATCATAAATGCTTTAACATGTAGGAAGGATCTTTAGAACCATTTACTAATGGAATAGTCATACCAATAGTTTCCTTAGGATGTAATAAAGTTTCCTTGACAAATAAAGCAACATCAGCTCTGCTGATGGTTTTATCAACATTGATTCTTTCATCAACTTCAACTATAGGAGTAAACTTACCAGTAGATGGACCATCTGTTAACCAACCTGGTTGAATAATAGTGTAATCCAAACCGGATTGTCTGACTTCATGATCAGCGCATCTCTTTGCAATATAATAATTCTTTAAGGATGTATTCCACCAGAAATCCCTGTCTTCCGCTTTAAGAGCACTAATAATAACAAATCTCTTAATATGAACTTCCTTACAGGCTTCAAGAGTCTTAAAGACACCATCTAAATCTACACTAAATAGTCTTTCCAATTCACCACCTGCACCTGCAGCGAAAACGACGGCATCACAACCCTTAATAGCCTCAGCAATTTGATATGGATGATCATTTTCAACTGAGATTAATCTTGCATCTATACCTTTTTCTGTCCAGTCTTTAACTTGAGACTGTTTACGTACTAGTGCTACAGGTGTAGCGAAATTGTCATCTTTTACCAAAGTGTCTACCAACTTACGACCAACTTTACCAGAGGCACCAATAATAGCTGTTTTAAAATTACCCATTATTTTTTTGAATGTATACTGCTGTTTAATTTACTTTTTCTTTCTACGGTTTAGTAGGAAACTGATTATGTAGCAGTAATGAACTGAGATAACTATTACTTCAAGAAACCATACCCGTTTTATAGGATTCAAAAACGCTTCAACGGGGGTTAATATGATTATCTAATAATGTTTAATATTACTAAGGTCAACAGATCCGTACGACGACATGCTATGTCCCCCTTGAGGATTCGATGAGTACGGAACAAAATTCGATTCCGAGAGAACTTCCGTCTCAGTTGAATCTTAGATTCCAAAATTCTGATTATTAAAACAGCCGGCCGAGGTTCTAATTATTCGGCCGAGGTATTGTAACAAAGGGGATAAGGTAATTCAGTATAACAAAGAGTGTTTAGGACGGTTGGGAACAAGGTCGTTCGTATATTTGAATTCTTGAGAGGACATGCAGAGGATATGGTTCTCATGTTGAAAAAAGGTTATATATATTTATAAATCCTTGGTACACCCTCATTGAATTGTTCTTGTGTAAGATGATTTAAGTCTGTATCACTGATAATCAATCATGTATTGGTATCTGTCAACCAAATTAACCAAAGTTGCTTAAACAAAAGCTACTCTTAACAAACTTCTTATCACTAATCAAGTTTACTGTAACATTTAACACTTTATTAGATAATTCGCCACTTGTCGGGTAATGCCATCTTTTTCTTTTCCAATCAACGGGTTGCGAGAGAAAAGGATATATCGATTGAGCAGTTTATAATATATTTATATATTGAAGGGAGACTAACTCATCAGAAAAGGATACACATTATTCGAACTACTAGGACTGACTCAAGGATACGATGCTAAACATATTGAGGGCGTCGAGGAGTACTTTCCTCAAAAGAACTACGTATTGGCATGCATATCCACAGTTAATTAGGAATAGAGCTATATCGACGAGATACTTCCATGTCGCTAGGTTATCATACAAAAATACCAAAAAAGACTCTACAGATGATGACTTGGAGAGGATAAGGGATGAAATACAGAAATATATCGATGCTACTTCAAAAGATAAGAATATAGATATGAGCGAAAAAAAGCGTTTAATAGAAGAAGGTATCAAAAGGTTAGAATCCACAATAAATAGACAACAACAAATAAAGCAAGAAAGATCAAAAGAGACAGAGGAAGAGGAAGATGGAGGAAGAACACCGCCTCCTCCTAATATGAATAATTTTTTTAGTGATCAAAATAACCCTCCTACCAAGAATATCAATTTATTTCAGTTAGGTTTAACTTTTTTTCTATTATCCTTCCTTTTGGACGTTTTTACAACATCATCAGAGACCAATGAAATAACGTGGCAACAATTTAGGACTCAATTTCTAGCTAAAGGTTACGTATCTAAATTGGTAGTAGTAAATAAGGCTACAGTTCGTGTTATTCTAAATGAAAATGGCCGTGCCCAGACAAATAACAACCAAGAAGTGTACTATTTTACAATTGGGTCTATTGATAATTTCGAGCGTAAACTACAGACAGCTCAAGATGAATTAAGTATCAACCAAGATTTTAGGGTACCTGTAATTTATATTCAAGAAGGGAACTGGAGTAATGTCATATACCAAGTTTTACCCACTGCATTAATGATCGGTGGTATAATATGGCTAACGCGTAGGTCTGCTGGGGCCGCAGGTGGCTCTCGTGGTGGTATATTCGGAATGAGTCGTTCAAAAGCAAAGAAATTTAATACGGAAACTGACGTAAAGATCAAGTTTAAAGATGTTGCTGGTTGTGATGAAGCCAAAGAAGAAATTATGGAATTTGTAAGTTTCTTGAAAGAACCTTCACGTTACGAAAAGATGGGAGCTAAGATTCCTAGAGGTGCTATCTTATCTGGTCCACCGGGAACTGGTAAGACTTTATTAGCAAAGGCTACAGCAGGTGAAGCTGGTGTTCCTTTCTATTTTGTATCAGGTTCTGAGTTTGTTGAGATGTTTGTAGGTGTTGGTGCAGCTAGAGTACGTGATCTATTCAAAACCGCTAGAGAAAATGCTCCATCAATTGTATTTATTGATGAAATTGATGCCATTGGTAAAGCAAGACAAAAGGGAAATTTTTCCGGCGCCAACGATGAAAGAGAAAATACATTAAATCAAATGTTGGTTGAAATGGATGGTTTCACTCCAGCCGATCACGTTGTTGTCCTTGCTGGTACAAATAGGCCGGATATCCTAGATAAGGCTTTACTAAGACCAGGTAGATTTGATAGACATATTAATATCGATAAACCAGAACTTGAAGGAAGAAAAGCTATATTTGCAGTTCATTTACAAAAACTGAAACTAGCAAATGACGTTTACGATTTGAAGAATAGATTAGCCGCATTGACCCCAGGGTTTTCAGGTGCCGACATTGCCAACGTTTGTAACGAAGCTGCATTAATTGCCGCCAGAGGAGATTCTCATTCGGTCAAATTGGAACATTTCGAACAAGCCATTGAAAGAGTCATTGGTGGTGTTGAACGTAAATCAAAATTATTATCCCCTGAAGAAAAACAAATTGTAGCATATCATGAAGCTGGTCATGCTGTATGTGGTTGGTACTTGAAATATGCCGATCCTTTACTAAAAGTTAGTATCATTCCACGTGGTCAAGGTGCGTTAGGTTATGCTCAGTATTTGCCAGGCGATATATATCTGTTGAGTGAGCAACAACTAAAGGATAGAATGACAATGTCTTTAGGTGGTAGAGTATCTGAAGAATTGCATTTTGCCTCTGTGACTAGTGGTGCCTCAGATGACTTCAAAAAAGTTACTAATATGGCAACTGCAATGGTCACTCAATTAGGTATGAGCCCAAAAATTGGTTGGATAAATTATCAGAAGAAAGGCGAAAATGATTTAACTAAACCGTTCTCTGAAGAAACGGGTGATATAATTGATAGTGAAGTGCATAGAATAGTACAAGAATGTCACGACAGATGTACAAATCTATTAAAAGAAAAAGCAGACGACGTAGAGAAAATCGCTCAATTGTTATTGAAAAAGGAAGTGCTAACAAGAGAAGATATGATTAGCTTGTTAGGTAAACGTCCATTCCCTGAGAGAAACGATGCCTTTGATAAATACCTAAATCAATCAGAGACTGAGAAGTTGAAGAAGCAAGAGGAAGATCAAGATGATGGTACCGCACCAAATCCCGTATAAATTATTATTCTTTATTAACATTATTATCAAATAAAACATATATCTAGTTAGTAGCTCTTCATGTAAATATTAATGAATTCACAGCTATGATATTTAACAGTAATCCAACTCTTATAGTTAGTTTACCTTTCTTATCGTTACAGTTATCGGCCGGCCCGGATATCAAAGATTCCGGTAACCATTCGAATGAATCATCCGATAAGAAAATACATAGAATGACAGAATTATATAAAGCATACGTAAAATGTTGCAATAACCCATTAATCATTTACAGCAGAAGTGGAATAAGAAAATTGTACATGGAACTATGGAACCATTAGATGAAACGACAAGTCTTTTGCCTGATCTCAACGAGAATGAGCAGAATTCTCTAGAGTCAACATACCATCAGCATAATCTGAAGTTGCCTAAACTACCAATATTACTTTCTCTTTGGATGGGAAGTTTCCTAAGTTCGTTAGATGGTACTATTGTGGCTAATATTATGAACGGTGTTGCTCAAGAATTCGAGGAATCGAATAAGAAACAATGGATTGCTACAAGCTATCTTTTGACAAATACAGCATTTCAACCATTATATGGTAAACTTTCTGATATAACAGGTAGAAAATTTGCAATACTGACTGCACATTTCTTTTTTGGTTTAGGTTGTTTTCTAACATGTTTTGCTCAGAATGTAACACAATTTTCTATTGCTAGAGCTATCTGTGGTATCGGCGGAGGAGGTATAAATGCAATGAGTAGTATAACAGTAAGTGATATTTGTTCTACGAGAGAACGTGGTGTTTATCAAGGTTATGCAAACATTGTTTTTGGTACTGGCCAATTATTAGGGGCTCCAATTGGCGGGTTGTTTCTAGATAGGGTTGGATGGAGGCCTTTATTTGCATTACAAGTTCCACTAATAATAACGTGTTCATTTTTGGCTTTTTCAAAGGTAAACGTTATGTTAACCCATGTTCCACCACCTAATGAGAGATTTACTTGGGCAAACTTATCTCGTATCGATATATTTGGCTCATTGAGTTTAGTTGCTACAATAAGCGGTATATTATTTTTAACTTCAACAGACTTAAACAAAGTTTACTTGACTACATTTACACTAATAAGTTTTGCAATATTTTTATGGGTCGAACTGAGCTTTGCCCAAGAGAGAATCATTCCATTTGAGTTGTTAAAAGGATCGTTTGGTTTATCATCGATCGTGACAGTAATAACATCATTTGTAGTATTTGGTGATATATTTAGATCTCCGATATATTTACAATTAATACAAAATGTTAGTGTAACTAAGGCAGGTTTTTACTTAATACCACCATCTATAGCAACCGCTGTTGGTTCTGTGTTTACTGGATGGATTTTACGAACAACAAAATTGAATTTAGCCCATTGTGCTTCACTAATAAATTTTGCTGGTATGTGTATTCAGTTAGTTGGTTCTACAATTTCATATCTACTGATTAGTAAGTTAAATCCAGCTTTATCTAGAAAAGAAGTAATACAAACAGTCTTTTTCCTGAAACAGGTTGAATTTGATTCTGACTCAATTGCATGGAAATTAATCTTTATACTAGCTACCGTTTGTGTTGCTTTCGGTTATGCGTGTATCTTGGTCGCTACCTTAGTTAGTATTGTGTTTACCATTGAGAAATCTAAACAAGGTACAATGACTGGTATATTTTATCTTTGGAGATCTATTGGTAATGTTTTAGGGGCTTCTTTAACCTTAGTGATTTATGAAAATAGTCTATCAAAAATTCTATGGAATTTTATGTTAAAAGACGGTGATAATTACAAATTTACCAAAGACGATTATTACAGGCTTATCAGTGATTCAGGTTATTTAAGATCTTCCCATTTTTCAAATAAAGTATTGAAGAAGTTGCTAAGCATTTATAGAAATGCATTCTTGATATCTTACGTCCCAAACATTGGTTTGGCCATAATAGGTGTAGTACTTTCATGGCTCTTAGTTAGAATTTACAATAAAACCACCATAACAAAGTAATTTTTTATTTTTCAAAGATATTATAATGCAATATCTCATTTACGTTTATATATCACTTATACATATCCATGAAGTTCCTGATCTTTTTTTCTTTTATTCATAAATTCATTAAATTAGGTAGTTTTCCTGATCCTGATGCTCAATCATACCAATTATATTCATTTTCGATACGTTCCAATCTCATAGGTAATAAACTCTCTATCGAATCCGTTATTACATTAAATTTTCGTAAAACATCCATGCTTATACCCAGCTTTTTACACTCTTCCTTGCAACTATCCACGAAAAAGGGTTCAAAGGGATATCCCAGAAAATACATTATCAAAACATTTCTTAACTCCTTAGAAATAAAATTTCCCAACATATATAGTCTTATTGCAAATGCCATACTCTTGCAGCTAACGTATTCTGGAACACCGGCATAACCTGTGCACAAGCCTGGAATAATTAAACCATCTGCATTGTGTGGCGTGTGCATTAGAGCATTCCATATAGCATTGAAGACTGGTTCATAACCTGTTTTCAAAGAGTCAGCACTATTGTATACAGGACGACATGGCGTTACCATGGTTGGGCAATGTATAATATATCTCATACCATCCCTACAGACTTTAGTCTCTTCGTTATCACATAATGCTAAATCTACAACTGTAGCAGATCCGACAGTATGATACCTTTCTCCCAATTGTGATCTGAACCATCGTTCAAATGGGGCGCCACCAAAATAATTATATAGAGCTAGATCAAACCCTCCGCCTAAATAACCAAATGAGTTCCCTGGAGATACGATAGCATATGATCTTCCGACATGTTTGTCATTACCAATACGGATCCTTGTCATTAATGATTCCAAATGTCCACTATGAATACATAGAACTTTGTCATTTTTTGGGATGGCTTGAGGAATGAAATCTTTCCATAATTTTACAACTACCTCATTCGTATCGCACAAAATGATTCTAAGGGATTTCATATTTTGTGATCTTTCGTTTACTTGTGTTGCATTGACTAATTTTTCAGAGCTATCATATGTCATTTCAGCCCCTATTGATAAATAATAACCCACTTAAAACATACAGCTGAGCATTTGTTAGGAATATTAATTATACCTCTTATATAATTAATAATTTTTCACTATGCACTTGCCCGAGGTGTACCTTGAAAAATCGGTCTATATAAAATATAAACATATATAGCTGCATTACATGTATACGCACAGAGGATATATCAAAGCACACTCCTAGGCCTTTTAGCTACACTAAACCCTCAGGGCTAAGACCATGTTGAATTTAAGACTATTTAATAATGGGTCCAAACATTTTGTAAGAATCAAACGATTTATAACGTCGAAGTCACTGTTAGATGAAATACCTGTCTCAAAAGCATACGAAGAACTTGCTGACATTGAAAACCAGTTTCTGAATGATAAAAATAACAGTAAAGTCAATCTTATGTCAACTGTACGACAACCGTGGTCAGATTATAGGACAATCTCTTCATTAAAAACTGCAAATAGAATCTTTAAATCGTTAACACCTAGGAAATCGGATCTTGCCTACGTCTCAATGGACTTGCCATATTTCAACGACAATATGAAATCGCTTATTATAAAAGAGACTAATACCCTGCATGGTCCTTACTTGATTGATCGAGGTGCAGTTTCATTGATCAGGACTGAAGGGAGCACAGAAGCAATGTGTATCACTTCAAAATATTTATCAGAAGAACTGAATGTAGATACAGTATGGGTACCTGAATTATACAATACAGAAAAGATGACAGCTTTGAACATCTATGGTTTCAAGAATATAAAACGGTATCCATATTTGAACAAAAATAACACAATAAATGTCGAAGATTGGTTGCAAACGTTGGAAAACAATGTACCCAAAAGAGTACCGAACGGCACTAATATAACTCCCCAGGCAATTGTCCTGAGTGGATGCTGCCATGACCCAACAGGTATCAATCCTGACAAGGAAGAATGGAAAGTAATTATTGAGGGACTATACCAATTGAATCTGATTCCTATTGTTGACATGACATATCATGGGATGCAGACAGGTAATACTCAGATAGACGGTTATGTGATAAGCGCATTATTAGATTTAAACAGGTATAAAGAATGGCCTTGTGGAGTATTTGTCTGCCATTCTCTAATGCATCCGATGGAGCTTAACGAATCAGTCGGATCATTGGCAGTGGTATTTTCATTAAGCACACCCATTGATACCAAAGAGAAAGTCACCGCCAAATTGCTGAATATATCAAACGCAATGTATATGGTTCCACCTTGTAATGATACAGTTTTAGCTAATATGGTACTAACAAGAAGGAAACTGAAATTAAAATGGTTCAGGGAGTTAAAGAATAAAATAGCCAATTTGAACGAAATCAAGGCCAGATTAGGAGTCAAACTAAAGAATAAAAATAATTTTTCATTTGAAAATCACCAAGGTATCTTTTACTATACTGGTTTAACAGGCGACCAAGTAAGAGAATTAAGAGATAAATACTCCATTTATTTAGCCCCCAATGGCCGGATGTCATTATTAAATGTTGATACAGAGAACATTAACTATGTCGCAAAAGGCTTGAGCAATGTCTTGAAATAATAAAAAGTGTGCCGTTAACAACTTGTAAATATATATTCAATTGTTTATAAGGTGAACTTAAAAACAAAATACTTGCATAATAAAACTTACTCATAACAAATAAATTAATGTCTCTTATATATAAAATTAATAAGTACAATCTGAAATACATATTTATGTTGAAAATCAACTTATTATGATTTTTTTCTGCCAAAAATCTTTTTAAGCTTCTTACCGAATCCATTCATCTTTTCTTCAATATTGGTTTGAGAATTGTCAGTATGGTTATTCATCGATGTTTCTACTTTACCGGAATTACCAAAATGATGGTGCTGTTGGTGCTGTTGGTGCTGTTGTTGTTGTTGTTGTTGTTGCTGCTGCAGTTGTTGTTGTTGTTGCTGCTGCAGTTGTTGTTGCTGTTGCATCCTTGAATATTCATTAGTGCTTACTGATCTCAATGACACTTTGCTCTTCTTATTGTTAACAGTTTTAGGAGTAGTCGGAGTGGAAACTGACCTTTGGTTGTTTGAATCATTACTTATAAATGAGGGCTGTGGTGGAGCCAAATGGGTGTTAATGTTATTTGAATGTCCTTTAGTTTTGAACATATTTGTAAATTTATTCTTTGACTCTTTAACAGGCGAGCTATCTTTATTTATAGTGGAAGAAACATTGGATTTACCACCACCAATGAACTCGTCATCCGAATCAGAGTCTTGAAATCTTGAGCTCCAACCAGTACTCTTCAAGAAATCTCGGGAGGGTGTAACTACTGGCGAACTCTGTAGGTTAGGTGCAGCATCACTATGAAATTTATTGTTTAAAAGATTCTCGTCGTAAGCAGCGTCCTTCGCCAGCTGATCTCTTAGTGATAAACTTTTAAAACCTAAACGAGTATCTTGATTCCTCAGCTTCTCAAAACTAGACTTCTTTGGAGGTGGTTCTCTCGGATACAAAATACTATTCATATCTGGATCGATCTTTTTCGTTTTCTTTGTTGAGGTGATATTGGTACTTTTCTTTTCGATGACACTTTTTCTCTGAGTATGCTGAGGTTGTTGCTGAGGAGTATTTTTCTTATTGATCATTGTCGATAACCTTCTATTATTTTGTAAATTTTGGTTAGAGTTTTTCTTTGGCATAGTCATATGGGGTGGCTTCAAGGCAGATGGTTTTTGTAAGTTTGACTTTTCATTTGGAATATTACTAGTACTGTTATTAATTGGCTTATTATATATTGTTTTCCGTGTTACTGGGTTTTCAATAGTGGAATAACGATTTTTAACCATTCTTTCCTTTGGACTAGGAGATATGGACCTTTCTTTATTTTGGTTGACCATTGATTGCGGTCTATTTAATTTTCTAGTACTAGCTGTTCTACGTGGTGGTTCCACTGACGTTTCGCCTGAAATTTGAGCATTCAATCTGGTATTCTCTGCAGTTGTTAATGATAAGTATGCACCATTTGCAGGTGATGAATTTGCATATCTGGTCGATGATTTACCAGATTGCGAGTTTGTCTTTTTCAAAGCGGATTTAATTGGTGTCGTTGATCTACTCAATTTCGCCATTGTTGGTTTTAGTTCATCCTTAGCATTATGATCATTTAGCTTATTGTGACTTGTTTCCTGGGTCTCTTTTTTTCTTTCGGAAAGTCCTTTCTTTATTGGAGAAATACTATTTTGTGCACTTCTGGAAATCGATTGTTTATCTGGTGAAAGTATTATTGGTGGAGGGCTTGGACTTGGATTTGATAGATATGCATTCACTTTACGTAAATGTTGAGCTAAATTAGATTTTTTGGCCTCCTTCTCAGGAGAATGATTTGGAATATTATTATTTTGTTCTTTATTGTCCTCTAGAACATCATTGACATGATTTGTCTTTTTGGTTCCATGAACCTGTGTAGGAGAAACCGGTTCATTCGTAATGGGTTTACTAACGTCTGCTTGGATAATGTTCATGAGTTTTTGATCATCTTTATCCATGGAATCGATAATATGTTCAACAGAATCCTTTAGATGTCGGTCTTCTTCAGTAGATATATAAGATGAAGCTTCTGATTCTGTAATATTTTCAGCTTGGTTTACTGCCTTGGTGGTTTCTGTTAGTGGTAATTTATTCTCAGCTGATTTTACGTCTAGCTTAGTATCATTTTTATCCTTTTCATTATTGTTAGTACTTCCAGAATAGACACTACTAGCAGGACGGCTAATATTCTCAATATTATTCTTTGATTCATCTACTTCAAGTTTTTTTATCATTTCTTGATCGTTATTTTCATTCTTCGGCTCAGTTTCCATTACAATTGGATGAATTACATCATCTCTCTCTTCGCCATCTTCTAGAACCTCATCAATATCACTCACCCCAGCAATATCGTTATCTGGTGTGACTTTACCGTCCAGTAAATCTTCTTCGATCATTTGTCTGCTTAGTAAATCTTCTTTGAGGGTAATATTGTCATTTGTTAATTTATCTAAATTATCCAATTGATTTGAAATTTCATCTTTTTGTAAATCTAATTCACTTTCCTCAGGCATTGATGTTTCTATTAATGGTACTGACTCGAGCAATGGAGATGTAGGTTTTTGTTTATGTATATGAAGTGGCTGTGGGTCATTCTTAATTTTTCTTCTTGTTGTAACTGTCTTTGTAGTGGTTCCATCATTATTAGCATGTATCGTTGTAATAGATGTTGAACGAGGCACTGTTTTGGGTTTATTTTCCTGAGTGTGTTTACCACCTAAATTAGCATGGACACTTGATGATCTACGTAAGGATGAAGACCTTGAAGTTTTACGTCTTATGGTTTTCTGTGGGGGGTCTTCAATAGGGGCGGGAACGTCTATGCCTATTAGACCATGTGGGCCAGGTATATATCTTCTTATAGTTTTAGGACTGGTTTCACTTAAATAGGAATTACGGTTAGCTGATTGAGGTCCTCCAAATTCTTGGAAAGCATGTTGAGCTTCCTGATGTTCCCTTCTCGTTATTGAAGAGTGTCTTGAACCTGAATTATTACTACTATTATGATTCGGTAGACTAGAAGAACGACGGTATTCTCTTAAATTAGATAATGATGCAGAGTTTCTTACTACTGAGTGTCGTTTTTCGGGAGTATGAGAAGCTGAATTTGTTCTAGGACTTCCTCCTGCAATTGACGATACTCTTCTTGTACTTGTATTATTGATACTAGAATTGGTTAACGAAGAATGCCTTTTTGAAATTGGGATTGGAACAGCTGCTCTCTTCAAATTATTTATTAAGTTGGCACGAGAAGGAGTATTATAACTTGGTAATTTTGAATGATCTACAGATTTCCCATCTGCTTGCAAAGCTCTACCTAAAGCGCTTGCAGCAGCTAGTGCACCTGAATCAGGTTTGGTTGTATCGAATGGACGATATTTTTCACGTCTTTTAAACATGACTATTTAATGATCGTGAGCTCTGTATTTAACGAATAGAGTAATATTAATTGAGAGATAAGCAACACTCCTTTAATAACGAAAACAAAAAAAAAAAGTAGAATGGATATTGTACCTCTTGTAACGATTGTAACGGCAGTAAATCTCCACTGTATAAAGTATAAAGTCGGGAAAAAAAACTTGATTATATAATAATCGTCTGATTCTTAATATTGTTATTGTTTAACTGAGTCGATGTAAATGTAAATCTACAAAGAGTCTTAAGAGGTACACAGAATGTAATCAACCAGCGATTAAAAAAAAATCCACAATTGGGTATAGGGACGTCACTTAAAATGTTTCAGTTTCAGTAAGTTACTGATTGTAATTAAGTTGATCCTGTAGTGTTTGTTAACTTGTCACTTTCAATGGTCCCTAAAAAAAAATTTTTCGTTGTGGATTGTCAATGCCGTTCTCGTTGTTGAAAAGGGGCCAAGCCGAAAGGGTCTTCGGACATAGGTATTAAACATCGATGAAGCATTGAATAACACATTTATTTATTTTATTTACTTTATTTACTTGTTTTTATGGTCATGAGTGTGGGTACTGTTACATATCTTATAAAGTCTTAGTATGACACACGTCTATTTAGATGTATCAACAACGTATCTACCGAGAATCTTACCCTTTTCCATCAGGTCGTAAACTTTTGGTAATTCAGAAAGACCAACGACTTTGATTGGAGACTTGATTAGACCTCTGGAGAAGAAATCAAGGGCTTCACGAGTATCAGCTCTGTTTCCGACATAAGAACCTTTGATATTGATGGACTTGACAACATGGGAGAAAACTTCAGATTTGACATATGAATGAGCTGGTAATCCTACTAACACTACAGTACCGGTTGGTCTTACGTATTCAGTAGACATAGAGATAGCTGCCTCGGAAACAGACACGTTGATAACACCGTGTGGACCACCTTTGGTTGCCTCCTGAATAGCTTTAATCATTTCTTTGTTGTCCTTATATTTTGTGAAATCAATAAAAACTTCACCACCTAAGGATTTGAATAATTCCTCCTTACCTGGACCACCATCAATACCTAAGATTCTCAAACCCATAGCTTTAGCATATTGAACAGCTAAAGATCCTAAACCACCGGCTGCACCAGAGATGGCAACCCATTGACCAGCTTTAACGTTGGAGTCCTTTAAGGCTTTGTAAACAGTGATACCTGCACATAAGACAGGAGCTACTTCTGCTAAATCAGTACCCTTTGGAATCTTTGCAGCTTGGACAGCATCAGCAGTAGCGTACTGTTGAAAGGAACCGTCATGAGTGTAACCAGATAAATCTGCATGTTCACAATTGGATTCATGACCTGTCTCACATAATTCACATGACATACAAGAACCGTTCAACCATTTGATACCGGCCAAGTCACCAATTTCAAAATTAGTGACATTTGAACCCTTAGCAACAACCACACCAGCACCTTCATGACCACCCACTAATGGCAATTTGACTGCTAATGGCCAGTCACCCTTCCAAGCGTGTAAGTCAGTATGACAAACCCCTGAATATTTAACATTAATTAGAATTTCATTTGGCTTTGGAGTTGGCACAGGAATATCCTTGTAATGTAAATCACCACCATTTTCATAGAAAATGACACCCTTCTGGGTCTTTGGAATTGTGAAAGTGGATTTTAATCTTAAGAAAGATCTATTGAAGGCAATATTGTTACTTCTTGTCAATAGTCTCAACATGTTTTTTGAATAATATCTATATGTAATTTAAGGGTAGTTAGAAGCAGCCTCTTTTACGAATTGGAAAAGGAAAAAGAAGAAACCGTTTAAGCTTGTTTGACAGACTGAACAGTATTATATAAGCAAGAATATAAAACGCAATTCCAACAAGGGTCCACCAATCAACTTGGCAACCAGTCGTTGATGTTTATATAAGAAACCGTACCTGATGCCCCTCAAACGGAAAGGAATCCCTGCAACAGAACAGATCGCCGTCAACGACGCGGAATCTGTCATGACCATTCAAGAAGCTGGAAACAACAAACTGTTGCGGGTTGGCCTCGTTCATCAAGTGGATTCAGTAACAGAGTCACTAAGTTGCTTATTGCATGACAGATTTTTCTTCAAGATCATCGATTTTTCCTCTGGAATTTCTTTTTTTTCTTTTTTTGCTCATCGATCTTTACATAAACTTATCTTTACATTTATATATACAGGATTCATCCACTACTTTCTAAACGGGACAGCTCGTCAATAAGCTCATCGTCCGACAGGTCTTCCACATCGGTATTCTCATCGTCTTCTTCTCCGTTTTCGTCTTCGCCTTCGTCTTCCGTATTGTACATTTCTAATTCTGTATCGGTCTCGACTTCTGGCATGTTGTTGAGATAATCTAAGTACGTTGTTTTACTTTCCTCTTTCCTAATCTTTTTGAATTCTGGATCTAACTTGATTGTATCGTATTGAAAATTCCAAAATGTCATAAAATCACTACTTAACCAAGCCATGCCACATACAGAAATGAGTAGAAATGGTACTATGTATAGCAATGCAGGTTGTGCAATCCCGTAGATATTCAAACAACACATGCAAGCTATCAAAGATAAAATATACGAGATCATGGCTGTGATAAAGTACTTGCCCATCAAATATGAACCCAGTCTTAATAAATGAAACTCGGTGTCGACATTGACAGAATGCCATTTCCAAATATCGAATTTATGGCACAATGTTATAAAAATCCCTGGTAATATCATGTCACCTAATCCAATTAGAGAAAATTTAAATGGCGATAATCGTTTATCGTCCAACGTTTCTTTAATACCCGTTGGAATCGATACTTTTATAGGTAAGTCTAAATTGGTAGCAACTGTAACCATTACATTAGTACCAAAGACGAAAAAGATGTCATAAAAAAATAGTACAATAAGGATCAGTATTCCAATCTTCAAATTTTTTAAGTTCATCGTACTGATAGTCCAAATCGATATACTAATACTGACAATATTACAAATTATCCAATTACTATTATTTTTAAAGTAAATGTAACTTATCAATGATCCTATGGCAAAACTGAAAAGGAATATCCAATCAAAATAAAAATTTGAAATTTGTTGATCAACTTCAACAGTAGTTGGTTTACTAAACTCTTTGAAAAATTCTTGTTTGTAACTCTCATTACCTTTCTTGTTGAAGAAATCAATATCTTCTTTGAATCCTAATTCTTTCTTATCGTTACCTTTGTTAACCATGTAGTGAAAGTTACAGATGAAACCACTACCAACGGCGTATTTCCCGCCATCAGTATCTTTATCATTGTCGTCATCATCACTTAAAACAAGCCTATACTTTTTCATAATTTTTCTACTGTTTATTCCAAATGACTTACAACCATATGCAACAATTCGTCTTAACATGAACGACATATTATTTGTAACACTTATCAAGGTCATTAAAGTTAACCCATAGCTCATTGCAATTGTAACAAACTTAATTAGACCATTTTTAATAAGATAATTAAATGATAATAAGGTTAAAGCACTCATTAAGGGCATTGTAATAATGTGAAACTCACCAATTTCTCCATTTGACTTGTTATCACGTTTCCAAAACCTCCAATCGTTTTTCTCTTTAACATATTGGATCTTACATTGTGTAATTACATCATTATCAATTGGATCATATAATGGATGTGATTTGGTAGGAGGTAACGCTGTTGTTGGAATCGATTTAATCGATGACATTGAACCTAATAAAATTACTAGCGTTGAGATTATTATTAAGGCGCCAAAAATTAAAGTGGGTGAATCATATTCATTTAAAATAGATATTAACTTTACAGTAATGTTGTTAGTTATCCCTTCAATTGTAAAATTCATTTCTAATGTTACTGGATTCAAAATTGATGAGTCGTGTTTATTTATGTTATTACATATTTATTATTTTTTTGAGTTCGCGTTTATTATATAATAATGTCTTTATGAACAAGTATGATTATTTAATTTTTTCAAAGTATCAAAACTTTTTAAACATTTATCACATTTAAACTTCTTCAAATGAGTCTTTAAATGTTTATTCAGATTACTGGATTCACTAAACCTTTTGTGACAAATCTTACATTGTAACGGTTTTTCACCTGTATGAGTTCTGATATGTATCTTTAATGAAGTTGAAACGGAAAATCGTTTATGACAATGAGGACATTCATAAGGCTTTTCACCTGAATGAATTCTTTTATGCTGTTTTAATGTTTCATCACTTGAAAAACTTTTGTGACATACTTCACATTTGTAAGGTTTGAAACCTGAATGTACTTTCAAATGACGGACTAATTTTTGTCTTTGTGTGAACCCCTTATTGCAATTTTCCCAATGACATGTATATTGAGATTGTCCTTTCTCTAAATGTACTAATTCCAAATGTGTATTTAATAGCTCACGTGTTGCAAATGTTTCGGTACAATCACCCCATTTGCAACGGAATGACTCCTCTTTAACTTTATTGCAATGTAATTGATGATAATTATTATATTGAATATTATCATTATTGTTAGAACTTGACTTTGGGTCTATAAATTTCATATCAAAATTTATACCATGTTCATTATTTATATGATTAACTAACGAACAAATATCATCGTTGTCATTTTGAAATTTACAATCGCTCCAATTACAATTATGTGTTTTTGAATTGTCATCAAAATGTGGAATATGATCTTTATATAGATGCTTTTGTAAATCAATCAAATTGTCGTATTCATTTGTACAGTTTTCCCATTTACATTTGATATCATCGTTTTTAAAATTCCAATTAAAATTTACCGTATCAAGATTATTTAATAACTTGGGATCATTTTGATGATGGTATAATTTCAATACACTATTTTCCTCTGGTTTCTTATACCTTTCATAACTAATGGATCTATCATTTAATTTATTTTGGGTAGGTTGGGTTGTAGTAGCGGTAGGGTGTGAATGCAATTGAATCTTGTGATGGTGATGATGTATGCAGGTATCGTCATCATCATCATCTTTATTAGTTGTTGCGACTTGACTAAGATCCTTATGATATATATTTTCGGATGGACCGTTAACTAAATGTTCCAATAAATTAAAATTATGATGGCGATGATGATTCATATGTGTCGCCAAAGGAATCTCATACAACGAAGAAATATTACATAAATCTTTCAAAATTTTTAAATCCGTTGCTTTGTTAGAGACGTGTTCATGATATGGAGTTGTAGCAGCGGTGGTGGTTGTGTGAGGGCAATCATCCTGTAGTTGACCTAATAATTCACACTCTTTACAAAATTTATCTAAAATGTCTTCATCATATTTACCATTAGCGTTACCACTATTAGTGCATGTTAAATTACAGTCAACATCAAACACTTGCTTACTTAAAATATTTTCTACCTGAACCGTATCTTGCGGTGGATTATTGACTGAAATTTCAGTAGTCTTGGAAGGATGAGGTACATCGCAGCAAACTTCAAATATTTTAGGAGTACAAGTGCAGTCATCCACGTCATCACCATTGCTGCTATTGTTATCCTGACGTTTTTGTTTCTTCGCCAGTGGTAAATTCATTATATCATCACTAAACGTATCCTCTATAAACGGTTGATAACTCCATGGTGCATCATGATGATAATCAACAAATTCAAAATGTTGACAATCTTTATATAAAGCGTCATAATTTTCATCATGATGAATATGACCATGGATATAAGTCATGTTATTAAAATTGTGGATATGTCCATGAACAACACCCTCACCATTTGTATTATCCTCATTCATCGTTACCATCTGTTTACTCTATCACACTCCTATTGTCTCCTGTCACTATATCACTCTTTCTATCCCCAGTATATATATATAAATGATATTATCAAATTATCGATGCGCACCTTCAAGGTTACCGACTACCCGGTTCCCGCGTTCTATTATTTAATAAGCAAATCTATCTTCGAAACAACAAGAGCGACAAGAACAGGAGGAATAAACCCAACGAAATATATAAGAAGAAGTTATGTCTATAGTGAAATCCGTCTGTGTCTATTGTGGTTCCTCATCTGGTACTGACCCAGCCTATACGAAAGCGGCAGCTGAATTGGGGTCTATTTTACATTCATTAAACTGGCGCTTAATTTACGGTGGCGGTAATACGGGTCTCATGGGTACGATTGCAGAGGCCACCATGGGCCCTCTTGGTGACGGTTCTGTCCATGGAATCATCCCTGATGCTCTGGTTTGCAAAGAACGGACAGCACCAGATGTAACCGTCGAACACACACATAAGGGTACTGCTCGTATCGATGCCAGGTTTGGTGAGACAACAATTGTCAAAGACATGCACACACGTAAGCAATTGATGGCAAGGGAAAGTGACGCGTTTGTAGCCTTACCAGGTGGTTTTGGTACACTTGAAGAACTAATGGAATGTATTACTTGGTCGCAATTAGGTATCCACAGAAAACCCGTAGTGGTTTTCAACGTAAATGGGTTTTTCGACGGCTTGTTAGGGTTTGTCCAACATTCGATTGCAGAGGGTTTTGTCAGTGAAGCGAATGGAGCCATCTTGAAGGTCGCAACGACTGCGGAGGAAGTTGTCGAGTGTATTGAACAGTATGTGGTACCGGAAGGTCGATTCTCGTTATGTTGGACTGACGAAAGTAAACCAACAACGATATTATAAGTAAGGAGTTTGATATTTTTCACAAGTTTATGTAAAAGAAACAGAAATTAAGAAAACCAATATATATATATATATATATTTTTTATTTAGGATGTCTCAGAATGCTGCTTTCAAAGCATTGGGAATTCCCGTTGTAAAACTACCTTCACGAAATTGGATCATATTTTGGACAGTGGTCTCTGCATCCCTTGGAGGAATCGGTTATGATAAATATAAACAACGTCAGATAGTTAATGGGTTTACTGAAAGAGTTAAACCACTAGCAGAAGGTGCTTTTGATACAAGATTAGTTCCAAGGAAAATTACAGTTTTCATTGCTCCACCACCAAACGATTACCTTGATACGTCTTTAAAAGTATGGAGAAGATATGTTAAACCGATTTTATGGTATGCTGGGTTGGATTATGATATTGTTCAAGAAGACAGACAGGGCGTTATAAGAACTGAAGTAGCGAATCGGATGAGGCAATTGCGCAAAGATGCCACTATTAATAATGACATCGTAGATCCTCCTGTAGAGAAGCATAAATTTGATTATAGAGATGCTATTGGTATTTTCCTTAATAAAGAAAAACCTTCAGATTCACAAATTGTTAGCGAAGATGCTTTGGTTACAGATCCTTTGCACAGTGGTGGGGTTATTTGTTTAGGTAGAGGTGCTTATAAAGAGTATATTACAGGCTTACATGAAGGACTACTAGGACCATTGGAACTACCATCTGAACCTAAACAACCAACTAACTTGGAAAAAGTTATGGAAGAACAATTGGAAGAGACTGAACCTCCAGCCCAGTTACCTCAAGAAACAGAATCAGAGGAGGCCAACAAAAAAAAGAAAGAAGATACAAGTGTATTGAAACCATTCATACAACCATCAGAATATTCAATGGCGCCATTTCCACCTTCGGAATTATCTCAAGAGACAATAATAAGAGATCCAAAGACTAATATACCAATTCTTATTCATCAACCTTTATTAATGATTCCAATACCAAATTTGATCGGATTTTTAACCATACCACAGCGTATATATAGATTTTATCAGAAAAGATACTTTGCACAAGAAGTATGTTCCCAAGTGGCAGATTTAGTTACATTTGAATCAATCAGACCATTTAAACATCCAGATGACTTATCGCTCGGCATTGAGGAAGAGCTTGACTGGCCTTCAGCTTGGGTAAAACAAGGCCATGAAAGAGAAAGTGAATGGACAAGAGATTTGGTAGCTGATCCAAGGGTAGTAGAATCGATGCATGTATATAATAAATTATCCAACGATAAAGATTTATAACTTTCTGTAGTTAATGTAGATATTTAATCATTATACACGAACGTATTTTTCTCAACCGACTTAAGTTTACTTAATGGGTTTAACCAGATTAATCTCAGAATACTTATTAATTCAAAAGACATCAATAGAATTAAGAGAAGTTAGTCTCCCCAATATTAAGAAGAAGAAAATGAGTCTGTTTTTCAAATCGCCAGTAGATATAGAAATATTATTTGACAATGAGGATTCAAGGAAACATATAGATATACCGAGTCGTAATTCGAATTCTTTAAGGGATAGCTTACCTTTATATGAAGATGGTGAAACAGTAAGTGGTTTAGTAACGTTGCGTGTTCGGGATGGTAAAAATGTTGAACATCAAGGTATTAAAATATCAATTATTGGGTCTATTGATATGGTAAAAGTTAATGGATCATCGTCGAATAATAACTCAAAAACATCATCCGCCTCTTCTAGTTATAGTGTCCCGGATGCAAGGAAGAAACAAGTGGATCAATTTTTATGTTTAAGTTATGACTTATGTCCTGCTGGTGAGTTGAACCACTCACAAAGCTATTCGTTTTCATTTAAGGATTTAGCAAAAAGATACGAATCTTATAATGGTAAAAATGTTGATGTCTCATATTTTGTCAAAGTTACCGTGATGAGAAAATCTACAGATATCTCGAAGATTAAAAAATTTTGGGTTTACTTATACAATAATTTGTCATTGCAAAATAATAATAGCGACAATGATAATTCAGCAACGAAAACTGGTACAAGAACAACACTTCAAAATGGTATTATTCCACCATTGGAAGATGATGGTAGGACAGAGCCTAGTAAAAATAAAAAGAGTAATGAACCTGAATCGGATGCTAATATGAAACCTGTTAAACTAGATATTGGGATTGAAAATTGTTTACATATAGAATTTGAATATTCAAAAGCACAATATAATCTAAAGGACGTCATTGTTGGTAGAATATATTTCTTACTGTCAAGACTGAAAATTAAACATATGGAATTAAGCATAATAACAAGAGAATCGTCAGGTTTAAAATCATCTAGTTTATTAATTGATTCAACTTCTATAAGATTTGAAATTATGGATGGTTCCCCAGTGAAAGGCGAAACAATTCCAATAAGATTATTTTTAGGTGGTTATGATTTAATACCTGACATGTCTTGTAATTATTTCAACGTTAAGAATTACCTAAGTTTGGTTATTATTGATGAAGATGGAAGAAGATACTTCAAGCAGTCAGAAATTATTTTATATCGTACAAGATAAGATCTTTAAATTTGAATTTGAGATTGTTGACTTATATACAGATTGACTCTTTAGATGTTTTGGCTTTTGCATCTATTTTGATAACAAAAACCCAGTTAGTGACATATTTAAATAGTATGATTGTACTAAATTGCATGTATAATACCTCAGATCTCTAAAAGAAGTAGCATTTTCCATGTTGTGATTTCACGTTTACTAAATACAAGACTTTTTCTGCTTTGTGCGCCACCTAATATTGTAAGGAATTAACGTATTTGCATATGTTATAGGCATTACCATTAATATGGTTAAGTATACTTTAATATAAATTGTTTGACAATAAAAGACGTCCTGATCAGCCAACCTATATTATTATTACCCTTCTATATTTTTTTTTGTTTATTTGGTCGTTTTTATGTTTTTTTAACGCTTCAATTTTTCGATATTTTTCCTAATACGGAAATACATAAATAAAATCAAAATTCACTGTCTGCAATCCTAATAGAATCAAGGAAGGAAAGTCTAACAAACCCAGTTTGAATATTTACCATTGCGCTTAATTTCCTAAATTTGACAATCCTTTACGTTTATCATTTGAGGTTCAATAAGTAAATTAATTTCTTATTTAAAGAAAATCTTCTTTTTATTTTGAATGCCATAATCTTAACTAACGAAGCCCAAACCATCACAATCTGTTTTTTGTTCCAATTTTGTCGTTCACTAAAGAACTATTATGCTAGAAGCAATTGCATTAATCAGTTTACTGTTATCTTTAGCGACTGGTTCGGTTTGTATTGCATTAACTTCTCTGTATCATCAGAATGAAGCTGTACTCGTCATTATAACATGTTCGACATTTTTATATTCTTTAACGCTAATTTTACGAGTTGTGTTTTCTATTCAAGTAAGACATGAACTTATTAAATTAAGCAACATTTTATTTCAATTGTTGACAATGGGTTCCGCCATAGAGTTTTTCAACAAGACTACATCGTCTTTAATTGTTACAAAAAGTATAAATCATGAACGGTTAGTTGTAAGCTTTGAATCGTTACTCCTATTTTCATTGTTTTTCAATGGTCTATTTGAAGGTTATTACACCTCAAAACAAAATGTGGATCCAGAGGCTGCGGAGGTTGATGATGAAGAGAAATTAAATAGACTAAAAGTTAAACTTGATAAGTTCATACCGATGAAAAATTCAGCTCAAACATTAACTCCAGACATGGAAGTAACCTCAATTCCAGAGCAACATGATCAAAATGTAGCTTGGTTGATGGAGGAACTAAATAAAGGTGGTGTAGGTGAAGAGAGCTCATCAGTAATTAGACATCAACTAACACCTATTAAATTCACTCAGTTTCCACAAAGATCAATATCAAAAAAAAATCAAAACATAAATTCCAAAAAATCATATTCACTAAAATTTAAACCATATTCATTTGCCATTATATCTCCATTGAAGAAAAAAAAGAAGAAACTCGAAAATGTACATAATGTGAAGCCATCACCTCCAGTAATTAAGGAGGTTAACGGTGAAAGCACAAAATATGTAACCAGACTATCAACAATCTCAGATATTTCGAAAAACTTTCTCAATATGATCTCGGTACCATCTGAAACTAACAGTAACCTCTATCCTACCAATGAAAGGCCCTTGTCAACAGTTATGGACACAGCCCATATAAAAACAATAGAGAAATGTTACTATAATTCAGATCTTGAGAATTCCCCACAACTCGAACTGGAAAGAAACGCCGTTGAAAGAATTAATTGTGCCCTTTTGCCACCATGTCTGCATGTAGCAGAGACAAATCCCTCCGCTTCAAGTATTGTTTCAGAAAATACTCATCCTCAATCTCCACTAATACCTCAAATTAACTTAGAAGATGAGGAAGATATTTCACAACCTCGAGAAACACATTTTGAGTTCGAAACATCAGCCTACATGGAATCCCAATATGATCATCGAACCTGTGGTGCTGACAGTGGTAATAATTTGAAACATATTGAAAGTAACTATTTAGAAGATATTGTTGAAATCCCTGGAATAAATTTTGACGATGATGGTGAATTTCAAGAAATCGAGCAT
Organism: Jamesozyma lodderae; assembly: GCA_030571655.1. Classification (NCBI taxonomy): domain Eukaryota; kingdom Fungi; phylum Ascomycota; class Saccharomycetes; order Saccharomycetales; family Saccharomycetaceae; genus Jamesozyma; species Jamesozyma lodderae. The sequence continues at coordinate 45,471 of JAJLYF010000005.1, read as the reverse complement.
GAACATGTCGAATTGCCACCTAATGTGACATTAGATATGTGGGAGAAAGATAAAGAAAGACTTTTGCAAAGAGCAGATAGTTTACAACATGATGTTTTATTGCCGCCAATTGATTCGAATGGCAACGAGATAAACAATAGTAGCACAATATTTGAAGACGATCGTTCTACTGTTGACACAATTCCAATACTGGAAACAAAACCGGGCTTCAGCTTTCCATCAAAAAAACTAAATAAGAAATTAAATTTAGTTCCACTACCAATGGACGCTACCGATGCAGATGCTGTTAGTGAGCTAGATAAATATTTGAACAATATCGGCAATGATGAACAAAATCAAAGTCAACTTCTAGAAAACAGTTTACAACAAAATGATTCTTCAAGAGTAATAATAGAAAACGATCCTAATGAATTCTCTGTAAATAATGCGCAACATTCACCAACAAAATCCTTTGCATCAATTATTAGTTCAGGAAGTCTTCACAAACAGAGGTCTATAAATAACTTCTTCAGCGGAATTTCTAGCCATGCAAGAACTAATTCGCAACTAAGCTATGTTATTCCTTTGACAAGTGGTATGTCAACAACACAGTCATCTCCCACAAAATCCCATAGTTTTAAAAGAATTGGGAAAAAGTTATCTTTATCTAATATTTCAGATACTGTATCAAACTCTTTCTCAATAGAAAATTACACAGAACCACGCAACAATCAGAGTAAACATGGTAGAGGAAAAAGTATTGATTTCAGCTATTTACACTCACTTCAAAATCAACATTCGCCAACAAAATCTATGTCAGGTATATCGTTAATAAGTCCGATCACTACGCAAGATCGTAGACACAGCGTTGCTACTGAACGAATCCTGCAATCAACAAGCTCGACATTTTACAAACAACTAAACAATGCCACGTATACTTTTAATCCAGATGAGACTGTAAATTCTACAATCACAAGGCAGGTTCTTGAGGTTACCACAGAAGATAAATCCCTCTCAACTCAGGTCTCCGTTGTTTCAAATGACTCGAATGACTCAGATGACCTATATCCTGACGTTGTCATGAGTGAATACGATAGAGAGAAATGGGATACAATGAAGGACAGACATTTGATCGATTCAGATGGACAAGTCAAAGTTTGACTTATATAAGCATTTTTTTAGAGCTGATGATATCCTTGCATACATCATCGAAACCTGTAAAAAAAATTTTTTAGATACCCCTGCATTTATATATCCATGAATATATTCAATATATCGAAACATGTATTTAATATACTATTTCCCTTATGAAGTGTTACTTTAATAACAGACGTAATCTGGTCAGAATTTCTACGGTAATACGCAACCCACACACCCACATCGGTAATTATGAAAAATAAAAAAAATTTTATAGTGAAGATGGAATGTATGTGATGAAGGTGAAAGTTAGGAATATTTCAACATCAATAGATATAGGATTAATCGATTTCGACTTTTTATATATATATATTGTACCCAAAATATGGATTCAGATTTATTTGATGTATTTGGGGAAGAACCAGCCGATAATTTGCAGATTTCTGATCAAGAATTGGAAAATGATCAACAGCAAGGTAGTCTTGAAGAAGGTGTGAATAGTTCTAAAAGACGTGATTTATCAGATGATGAATCTCCAAAAGAAAAGAAGATCAGACCAAACAAGCCTGTAGAACCCAAAAAGAAAGAAGTTATTGTCCCAGTTGTTACAGATTCTTTTGAACAAGAAGCCTCCAGAGAAGTTGATGCGTCAAAGGGTTTGACAAATGCTGATACTACGCAGGTGGAAGAAGACGGTAAGGTTAGATTATCGCATCAGGTCCGCCATCAAGTTGCTTTACCACCTAACTATGACTATAAACCAATTGCGGAACATAAAAGAACGAACGAAGCAAGAACATATCCTTTCACCCTGGACCCTTTCCAAGATACAGCTATCTCGTGTATTGACAGAGGCGAATCCGTCTTAGTCTCAGCACATACCTCTGCTGGTAAGACAGTTGTTGCAGAGTATGCCATTGCTCAATCCTTGAGAGAGAAACAAAGAGTTATTTATACATCTCCAATCAAGGCATTATCTAACCAAAAGTATAGAGAGCTTTTGGCAGAATTTGGTGATGTTGGTTTAATGACTGGTGATATTACTATCAATCCAGATGCAGGTTGTTTAGTCATGACAACTGAAATTTTAAGAAGTATGCTATACAGAGGTAGTGAAGTCATGAGAGAAGTTGCTTGGGTTATTTTCGATGAAGTTCATTATATGAGAGATAAGGAACGTGGTGTAGTTTGGGAAGAAACCATTATTTTACTTCCGGATAAAGTCCGTTATGTCTTTTTATCTGCAACAATTCCAAACGCAATGGAGTTTGCTGAATGGATTTGTAAAATTCATACTCAGCCTTGTCATATTGTTTATACTAATTTCCGTCCAACACCATTACAGCATTATTTATTCCCTGCACATGGTGATGGTATATATTTGGTTGTTGATGAAAAGAGTACATTTAGAGAAGAGAACTTCCAGAAGGCCATGGCTTCTATCAGCAATCAGGTAGGTGATGATCCAAATTCCACAGAATCAAGAGGAAAGAAAGGTCAAACATATAAAGGTGGTTCAGCTAAAGGTGATGCAAAAGGTGATATCTATAAAATTGTTAAAATGATTTGGAAGAAGAAATATAATCCGGTTATTGTCTTCTCATTCAGTAAACGTGACTGTGAAGAGCTAGCATTGAAAATGTCTAAGTTAGACTTTAACTCAGAAGACGAAAAAGATGCTTTAACAAAGATTTTCAATAATGCTATTGCATTATTGCCAGAAACAGATAGAGAATTGCCTCAGATTAAACATATCTTACCACTGTTAAGAAGGGGGATCGGTATTCACCATTCTGGTTTACTACCAATTCTAAAGGAAGTTATTGAAATTCTATTTCAAGAAGGTTTTTTAAAAGTTTTATTTGCCACAGAAACCTTCTCCATTGGTTTAAATATGCCTGCTAAAACTGTCGTGTTCACATCCGTTAGGAAATGGGATGGTCAGCAATTTCGTTGGGTCTCTGGTGGTGAATATATCCAAATGTCAGGACGTGCAGGTCGTCGTGGTTTAGATGACCGTGGTATTGTCATCATGATGATCGATGAAAAAATGGAACCACAAGTTGCCAAAGGTATGGTTAAAGGTCAAGCTGATAGACTAGACTCTGCATTCCATTTGGGTTACAATATGATTTTAAATTTAATGAGGGTTGAAGGTATTTCTCCTGAATTTATGTTAGAACATTCGTTTTATCAATTCCAAAATGTTGTGTCCGTCCCAATCATGGAAAAGAAATTAGTTGAGTTGGGTAAGGAAGTAGAGTACATCAAAATTGAAGATGAGGATAACGTTAAAGAATATTATGAAGTTAGACAGACCTTAGAAGGCTATAATGAAGATGTACGTAAAATAATGACTCACCCAGCCAATTCCTTGAGTTTCTTACAACCAGGAAGACTAGTTAAGGTGAATATTGGAGGTAAGCAAGATTATAGCTGGGCCGCTGTAGTTGACTTTGCAAAAAGAATCAACAAGCGGAATCCAAGCGAAGTTTACGCTGATCATGAATCATATATTGTTAACGTTGTTGTTAATTCGATGTATGTTGATTCCCCAGTCAACTTAATCAAGCCATTCAACCCAGCATTCCCAGAAGGTATTCGTCCAGCCCAAGAGGGTGAGAAATCAATATGTGCCATCTTGCCAATTACTTTAGACTCAATCCATGCCATTGGTAACTTAAGACTTTATATGCCAAAGGACGTCAAGGCTGGAGGTCAAAAGGAAACAGTTGGTAAGTCTTTGAAGGAAGTTCAGCGTAGATTCCCAGATGGTATTCCATTAATTGATCCTGTAAAGAATATGAAGATTGAAGATGAAGATTTCAAGAAATTGTTGAGGAAAATTGAAGTATTAGAGAAAAAATTATACACGAATCCCTTAACAAATTCTTTAAAGTTGGGAGAGCTATATGACAAGTATAGTAAAAAACATGCATTGGAAAACGACATGAGACAATTAAAGCATAAGATCACTGAATCTCAATCAGTTATCCAACTAGATGATTTACGTCGTCGTAAGAGAGTTTTACGTCGTCTGGGATTTAGTACACCAAACGATATTATCGAATTAAAGGGTAGAGTTGCTTGTGAAATTTCTAGTGGTGATGAATTATTATTAACGGAATTGATTTTTAATGGTAACTTCAATGAGTTGAAGCCTGAACAAGCTGCCGCATTACTTTCATGTTTCGCTTTCCAAGAAAGATGCAAGGAGGCTCCAAGACTAAAACCAGAACTTGCCGAACCATTAAAAAATATGAGAGAAATTGCTTCTAAGATTGCTAAAATTATGAAGGACTCAAAAATCGAGGTTGTAGAAAAAGATTATGTAGAGAGTTTCAGGCATGAGTTGATGGAGGTTGTCTATGAATGGTGTAAAGGAGCTACCTTTACTCAAATTTGTAAGATGACTGACGTTTACGAAGGTTCTTTGATCAGAATGTTCAAGAGGTTAGAAGAATTGGTAAAGGAACTAGTCGATGTCGCTAACACTATCGGTAATTCTGCTTTAAGAGAAAAGATGGAAAGTGTTTTGAAATTAATCCATAGAGATATTGTCTCTGCTGGTTCTTTGTATTTATAGATTTCGTAGGGATGTTTTTTATTTTTATTTTATCAATTCTTTAAAGGAGATATGTATGTAACACTTATACACTTTGTACAGTATTTAATCAATAAAATTGCAGTATTCAAGCATATAAAAATCTTGCGTATTTTGTTTATTGTTGATCACAATCAAGAGGGGGCCATGAAAATTTACATACTGTTCAAGTCATAAAAAAAGGTGTGAGAAAACAACAGAAAATCGTGACGATGGTTTGTTTGGAATGTAAGATTTCCATACTTTTTACAAGCTTGTTAAGTTGAATAATAAATATTCAGAAATTTTGTCTAGGCTTCCATCGGATGACTTTGAATAACTAAACTTTAATTAATGTAATTTATCCGCATCATCAAAATTTTTAATTATGCTGGAAAGCGAAATTTTAAATTAATATTAAATATAATGCCTATAATCAAATAAACTAAAATGTAGAGGAAGGGAGAACTATGGTTGCTAAACGTTTTGAATTGCCTCAATCGAGATTACAATCGCTTTATAAAGATTTTCGAGCACTAAATGAACTAAATCGTGATGGGTATATGGCGAATATAAGTACCTGGAAGGAATATTTCAAGCATAACTATTTTAAAGATGGCAATGTGATATCGTTCCACTGCGGCAAGAACTTGTTGGATGATCTATCGTCGGAATTATATGGATCACCAAAATGTATAGACGTTGTTATTGATAGTTTAGTGGATGAATCCTATTTAATTCCATCAAATCAATTTTATCAGGGTCAAGTATTTGATATCGATAATTTTAATGTACGAGGTAGTCGAACGTCATTTTTCGGTTGGTTTGGCAAACTATTGGGCAATAGATTTACAAGTCGAGAGAATGAAAATCAGTCATCATATTTAAAGGAGATTACATTTGTTGTTAGGCCAGGAATTAAGGCTCAAAGTAAGAAAATTATTGAGAGAATTGAAAAGAACATAATAGCAAATGCAACAGGTATTACTGATCTGATATTTACTATTTCAGAATTTAATGATAAAAGTGGCATATCTGAGGTTGCTAAGAAACCTGCAGACAGAAAACTATTATTATTCTATTTGGAAAAGTATAAGAAAATAATAAAGACCGAAGGGGATATAATTAAGATCATTGATTTAACAGCTGAAAATTTACTCAAAAATTTTACGAAGGACATTACAGAAGATGATAAACGTATCGTAGATGTGAAGTCAGGGATTTTATCTATTCGAAAGCAAACAGAGAAATTAGAAAAGCAGATAGCAGATATTAACGACAAACAACATGCATCTAATTATAAAACACTAAATAGAAGTACTCAGGTGGAGTATCAAAGAACGAAGATGATATTGCAGAAATATTTGACTCGTCTATTGCAGTACTTGAATAATCTGGTAGAAGTGAAAAGTCAATTGGACGTTTGTTTAACAAATCAGCTAATCTTTGAAACTTTAAATAAGTCTAGGGATGTTCTGAAAAGTGTAAATTCCTATATTGGATCTGCAGAAGAAGTAGAGGATTTATTAGATGAAATCAAAGAAGAGGGTGAACGTGCTAATGAAATTAATGAAGCATTATTGAAAACTACGAATGCCAGATATGAAGAAATGGATGAAGAGATTGAGAAAGAATTGAAATTATTGGAAATTGAGACAAAGACGAAAAATAACGTAAAATCTGATGAAGTTGAAAACGAGTCTGAAGTAGTATTAGATAAATTGAAAAATTTGCATATTAAAGAAGATACTAAAATTGGTGACATTAGAGAAGATACTGAAGAAAAAAACAAAAAAGCTAAACTTGAGCCTGCTTTGTAAATAGGTTTTGCATTTCATGTAAATGGAAAAATAAATGTTATATAAGATGAATAAATAAGTTATATATAGTATTCATAATAGAAATATGAACAATCTATAAATGCTATGAAAAAATTCAATTATCATCCTTTTTCTTTTCTAAACTAATATTATTACCGTTGTATGTAGATTTCTCTTTATCATCCTCATTATCGTCATTATTTCTCAATTGGAAAACATTTGGTGATACTGACCTTGAACAGAGGTTAGCATCGGAACCATTTCTAGCTGAATTTAAATTTTTATTTTCTGGAGGTGAATTATAGTCGTATTCGGATGAATGCTCCTCCAATTCTTTGTTATTTTGGCCAGTACTTGCACTTTCATGGCTTAGATAGGTTTGAGTATCATTATTACTGTGTTCACCATTTCCCCACCACGAATACAAACCATTGTAAACTTTACCTAGTAACCCTTGTTGTTGAGCGTCACTAACATTTAATTTTTTGGTTTCTGTCTCCAAAGGTTTTAGAATCAACGCACTTCGTGGGGTTAACTCTAACATTTCTAAGGACTTTAACTCATCAGAATCTGAAAACGTTGAACGTGGAATATTTCTGTAAAATGCATAAGGATGATCATCATCCGTTCTGTTTATATCTACCCAAGTTCTTACATCATTTAATGTATCCTGAGAATTGAAGGTACGAGTTAATGTTTCACCATTGGTAAGTCTAATAAGTAAGGCGCATGTCTTGGTATGTAATTTTTTAATATCTTTGATATTATCGCGAACTTCTTGATGGTAAAGTGGATTTTCTTCTAATTCTTTATCGTGTTGTCTAGCTTTACGTTCTTCCTTATCCGCTTGCAGAAGTTTCATAATACGGTCACGTTCTTCTTTTGCTAGCCGTCTTTCCTTAATGATCTCTTTATGATATATCTCTTGTGTGGTCTTTTGAACTTTTTCCTTGAAAGTTTGAGGACCAGTAGCATCAGCAGCAATATCCGATGTAGGGGTCAGACTAGAGCTTGCATCATGTGACTGCTGAATCTTATCTGTAATGTTAAGGTCCTTCAATAACGTCTCCCAGTTGTTTATAGTATCTTCGCCTTGGATAATTGATTTTATCTGACCATTGTATACGAGGTATATACTAGGTACTATTACGGAAGGGAAAATCTGCTCAAAATAATTAAATTGTGTAGAGTTTTTCAGTAATTTTAGCCAAACAGCAACCTTTTTGAATTCAATTATATCATTACCAGTTACCTTAAACCATTTATCCAACCAGTCATCGTTGCTCTCTGTATTATAGACTACGAGAACCTTATTTGCTGACATAGATTCATGAACGGCTTCTTCCACGGACTCTTGAAACAAATTCATCTTTCTTATTCTGTACTTTTGGTGGATAGCTATGACTGGGAATGATATTCGATGCTTACCTTTTAGTGCTCTGCCTATATCTGATTCTATAATATTAAATGTGTCCTTAAATTTAATTTCAAGTGGGGGAATCGAAAAGGAGATCTACAAGCACTTTACACGTGACAAGTGAGGGATAAGTACAAATTAGCGATTTAATGTCAGTTTAAAGAAGTAAACAAATCAAATCGTTGAGCTTATACACTATATCGACAACGTATAAAGCTATGTCGATTCAGTTGATATCACATTCGCTGCCAATCTTCGTCGTATTTTGTCAGGGAAGAAAAGTATATGTAACTTTGATATGACAAGACGGTGCTTGACGGATCAGACCCTCATATATTTTATGAGAATGCAAAACTTTTTTAGCCTAATTGTGGTTGATTATATCTAACAAGAATGAAAAAATTATACAAGCTTCAATAATTCTAATGATAAAAATATAAAATTCAGATAGGAGCGAAAGACTAAATTCGATGTTTTTGATATCTTCATTTTGAATATCTACAATCAGTTGAACTATGCACTGTTGTAATATATCATCACTAAAATATTAATATCATATTGAAATTGGCGAAGCAGAGGTTTGCTTATATCTCCGTTAATAACTACTGTTATTAATGAATATAATTCGGTACACTAAATGTTTCAGGGAGAACATTTTACCCTTGTATGATTCCACTGCTTGATAATCAAAAAAAAAGACATACAATCAACTACATAAAGCATTAACTTATAACAGGAGACCTTTATATAACAATTTTTTTTTCTCTTTTTTTGAAAATTTTAATCGAAATTTTTTTTTATGTTAGGGCTTCTATGCAAAGAGGGTAACGGTTGAATTCTATAATAATCAAGCTGTTTTATGTGTATCTGTATATACTATCCTTTTCTGATATAAACTGCATTTCTACTGTCTTTGCCAGTGCGTCTCTGAATTCACCTACACTAAATCCACTTATTTGAGTCTGAACAACGTTCATTAGGGCTTCAAAACTTAAACCTTCTGGCTCAGCTTTGGTTGACCTCACTAAACATGCCATTAGTAATTGCTCTTTCCAATGTGAACTTAATCCTTCTGAGTGTTGTATATAATTGTTGGCATCACTTTCAAAATTGTTAGAATTCTTAGGTTTGTTGATTTTGGGTAAGGCGATACGTAACTTTCCGTCCTTAATTTTCTTTAAATCAGGTTTATAATTTTCATTCAATGTGACTGTATTTCCCTCTTTGATCAGTAATCCATTGCTAACAAAAGATTTCACCACAACTTGTAGGTTCCTCCTTTGAATTCCAGTATTTTGTAATAAAGTATCAAACGAAAGCATATCAGTTTCATTGAATTCATTTATTACAATTGTTTGAAATATTGTTAAGTCGAATATCAAAGATTTGCCATCAGGTAATCTGTACGGCGAACTAACCTCGCAATGTTGTAAGTCATAACATGGATTTATTTTCTTCATATTGCCATTCTTATTTTGTTTCTTATAATAATCTTTGAACGTTTCCCAGCTACTTTCCAATTCTGGCAATAGCTTCAACGAATCTTCTTCCTTGTCCATTCCTTGAAACATTTTCGGTACTTTGTTTCTTTCTAAAACCAATGGCTCCATTGTATCATTAGTGTTGCATACGTTACTACCAATATAGTTGTTGTATAATTTATAAGCCATAACTATTTCATCCTTCAAATCGAATAACTCCTGGATCTCATTTGTATGACCATAATATATTTTGAAAGTTTCCAAAAACTTATATTCAAACGACGAATCGTCTATAAAGTCTCGTCCTAATTCTGGTCCACGCATAATAAATCGTCTAAATAATGATTTTGTATAAAGACTTAATACTGGTGATTTCAGTTTCAGCGTATCACAAAGAGTTAAATAATCATCAGTTATTTCAAACCACGAATCACCTTCCTTGTATTTTTTATTGTATGGATTTTCTAATCTTTCTAAATTGCTCCTTCGAATAATAGTTTCACAGAATTTTACGTATGCTTCCATCAATTTCAAATCACCTCCAAATATTTTCGATAATATTTCGCTAAATAGCTTACCAAAAATTTTATCTTTTAGAAAATATTTCAGCATTAACGATGATTCAACAAATAAGGTATTAATATTTGTATGTGAGCATTTTTGATGAAGTTCTCTTAACTTCTCATATATTACTGCTTTCATGATCTCTTCATATTCATCCCACTTATCTCTAGACTGATATGCAATTTGAATAAATGGGAATATTTTATCGTGGTATTTAATTTCGTATTCATGATCTTTCTCGTTTTTTTTCAAGTATAACTGATTGAAAAAATGTGTAATTACAATTCTGTTCATTAAAACTTTTCTTATAAATATATCATTAGCTTTATCAATCAGGTTAATGGATATAATGCCTGCAATGCAACTATTTTGTTTTAAATGTGTCATGAAAGAGTTCATAAAATCATTATTTAAATTTGTCTTGTCTGTATATTCCTCAATATAGCTGTTCAGGTTCTTTAAATAGAATGATTCCATTGTTTCACCGGATATCCTGATGTCGTACTTATACATTAATTTCAATGGGGTTTCTTGAATTAGATAATGAGAGCTGAATTTGGTTAACGGCATATCACGTAAGTTTTGAATTAACTTATCCAAAAACGGTATAAAATTGTCACCTAACTTTAATTTCAAATTGTTTATTAGTAATTTGTGTGCGTATTCGAAGAAGGTCATATCCTTAGCGACATTTCTTATTACTGGCCTAAAATTTACCAAAACATATCCCAAAATTGGCTCCAGACATTCTAATGCAACATTGTATCTGTTATACATTTCCTCCCATGATTCCACCATGATACTACTTTTGTCTATCTGTGCTTGTTGAGCAATCTGATGGTATCTCTGTAGGTATCGATCTATAAATCGATTTGCCATATCATTTAATTTGTCTTCACAATATTTCCAAAACAGCAAGATCACTTTGCTCTGACTTAACAACCGGACTTGACCACTCAGTAAATCTTCTGAGTTTGTTGAAGGTGTGTAAATTTTTTGATGTGTTAGGGTTCGACTTATATCGTTTAGTCGCGTAAGTAACTTTCTACTTCTAAAGTAATTTGCCAACTCAACAAAAGTTTCATCATCACCTAGCATTTCCTGATATAATCTGCTAAGATATAGTTCTAATTCCTGGATCAAAGAGTCATCTTTACTAAAGGGTACATATTCTAGTATCGCTGAAGAAATATTCTGGGCTGCATCTTCCATCTGAGCCATGACAAATATGCAAATTGCTATTTAATTTAATAATTCCTTCAAATTCTAAAGGTTTTGCATGAGATATTGGGAACTTTTTTGCCCTTTTAAACTAGTTTATTTCAAATGAACAACTTTTGCTTCATCAGTTGGTTTTCTTTGGTTAGCGCGTGAAAATAATGGTTATATAAGATTGCTATATATGTTATGAATAAAAATATATAAAGATGATCATTTATCGTAGACATAATACAGCATGTCATCACACCTACGCCCTTTAAATTTCCTACTTGCACGATCGCTACTTCTGTAATTGAATCTGTCGCCCAATATTGTGTACTGCAATGCATCTTCGTCATTAATTGGTATTTCGAAGTTAAATACAGTTCCCTTTTTAGGAATACATTTGATTTCATCAACTAATTTACCTCGAGTTATCATAATAAAATCCTTTTGCCCATCCCAGATCACTATTCCAGTAATATTCACTAAATTTTTATTACGACTGTTCGTAACTTTTAGGATGGCACCGTTATAATCGGCCATTGATAAACGCATCAAAGCATTTGTACCATGTATATTAAGTTTACTTGGATCTTCCGTTGACTCTGGAATACTCAATAGTTCCTTTATATATCCAACCCAAAAATCTCTATACATAGGCAAGAATTTATCATAGTGAGGTAAATGTGACCATATCTCCTTTTCATTTTCCATTAAATAATTATATGCTTCTTCTCTATTCCTCAAGTTTCTTTTGTGTATAATATATTTGGCACTTTTGACAGAATTTTTCGATGTATTTATATAATCTCTTAAAGCCAGTTTGGAGTTTTTATTGATTTTTCTATAATTTGGATGCATCATTTCACTAGAATCAGAAGTATTTAACAATCTTTGAGTATTAATCTTTAGTTTGCTCTTGTTTCGTTTTAGTTTACTTGAAATACCACCATCTGTTGGTAGCAGAAGTAATGTTTCGGTTAGTCTTTTCTCATCGATTGGCTTATTTGGATCAGTGAAACTTTTTGTAAATAAGCATTCTTTGATGAAAGGCTGAGCTTTATCCATTTTATATGTATGATATGTTCCCAGTTTCTTATTTGAGATGTCTTTTTCCACAATAAACTTAGAGTCAAACTTCCTTTCTGTGATGAGCTATCATGTAAAATAGTTTGCGATTTTTCAAAAATTTATTTTTCTAAGGCACTTTTACAGCTTCAATATTAGACATGGTACATCGGTTAACATGAAGTGAAACAGTTGGCTATGATAATAGAATGAAATATTTTATCTAGACAAGTTAGATCAGAATGTTTTTAGTCAGAAATGGTGCGTTAAAGATACTCAAAGGGCAAGTTGGACTAATCCGCTCTATTCATAATCAAGTTCCTTTCGATCTGAAGGATAATGATGATAAATACAATGATATAAACTCTATGTATGATGAAATGTTCACCCCAGAAGATAAGAAAGAGCAAGATCTAAAGGAATCTGGCTCTGGGTTAGCTAATAATAAAATTAATAATCAAAGTAGTTTAGTGGAAGAGTTCAACAAAGAACTTGATGATTTGTATGACATTCATAATGATATGACGTTATCTGGGACTCAATTAGAAGAGAAGGTTAAAAGTGATGGAAGATTTGTTATTCGAAGTCTTTCTCATAATCCATATTACAATTTGGCTCTCGAGGATTATGTGTTTCGAAATACGCCTTTACCTAAATCGAATGTGAAAGGATCACAAATTCATTTCCCAAGTAATAGATTGTTACTTTACATTAACGATAAAACTGTTGTTATTGGCAAAAACCAAACAGTATGGCAAGAAGTCAACCTTTCAAAAGTGAAGGAACGAAATTACGAATTTTTAAGAAGACTCTCAGGTGGAGGTGCAGTAATTCACGATTTAGGTAATGTTAATTACTCATATCTGACTTCAAGAAATGAATTTAATACTAGTTATTTTAATAGCTTAATAGTGAAATGGTTATTATCATATGATAATTCATTTCCAGTTGAACAGAACTCTAGATGTGATATATTATTTGACGGTAAAAAATGTAGTGGTAGTGCATTCAAAATTGCTCGTGGTAAAGCATATCATCATGGTACGATGCTTGTTGATGCTAATCTCAATAAATTCAATGGGTTATTAAGACCCAAAAGTGAAAATGGCATACGATGGGAGAGCAATAGTATTGATAGCGTCCGTTCTGATATTACCAATATTCCGCTATCTTCAACTGATGATTTTATAAATATATGTATAAACGGATTCAAAAACCATTTCTTGGAAAAAGATGCAGATGTCGAAGTTCCTGTATATTTTTGCGATGAGACTTCGACTTTGAATGATGAAATTAAAGACACCATACAAACTTTGAAAAGCTACGAATGGAAATTTATGAATGGGCCTAAGTTTAAAGTACACTTCAAGAAAGGGGACGTGTCAATATCTGTTGAAAAAGGCTTGATTGTTGAAAGTACTATAAAAGATCTGGTAGGTTTATCATTTGAAAATGTTACACAAAACCATAAGTTGGTGGAGACTTTTTACGATGGTACGTTTTAGTAATCATTTGATTGGTAACCAAAAAGCAAATCAAGACAAACTCTCTGCAAATATATTGCCTTCAGCTACTTGTATATAACCATAAGATATATTTTTGTCAATTTGTATAAAACTTCAGTCCTAATTTTGTTTCAGCCTTTAATCGAAACAGCTTTTAGCATTTCTTACTATACTGGCGGCTAAATTTGAATTTTTGAAATAATAATATATTTTTACCCAAACCTTATAAGAACAAATTCATCTTTGCTAATTCTAGCAACAAATTAGGCGTTATTGAAGATATAGCCACCAACTAGTATTAAATTTTTTCAAGCATGGAGGGTATATCCTTTTTCTCTCGGTAGCCAAGTTGGTTTAAGGCGCAAGACTGTAATTTATAACACGAAATCTTGAGATCGGGCGTTCGACTCGCCCCCGGGAGAACAACATTTTTTTTGGGTCATATATATACATATATATCCACTCTCAGTAAAACTCAACTCTTCCTTTTCTTGTGTCATCTATTCATATTAAACTCTTTTATCTTATTCTTCAGTTGTTTTTTTTGAAACATGAAATTCAGTTTACCCGGTCTTTCAAACGAAAATTTTTGAAAATAAATCTTTAATTTACTTAAATAGGTAATTATGTAAACAATACGATCAAGAAATTTGTGCATCTGAAAAGGAAGGACGCTGGCAATCTCATTACTATTTGATCTTGAACTCAGCCAGGGCCACTTAATAAAATCTGCCTCTTTGGGAAAAAATAAGTTTAGTTCGAGCTATTTCAAAGACTACTTTCATTTTAATTGGAATTTCGAAATCATCCAAATTTTGTGTTTTTTCATTCATAAGTATTCGATTGCATGGTCAGTACTCGAGGACAACAAATTCATTCAAGATAAAAACGGGAAATTGAAACATCTATATATATAGATTAAGTATAAATGCGCAAAAGTATATTCCTTGATAATACAATTGAATTTCTAAAAGGTAGAGTATATCTAGGTGCCTATGATTTCACTCCAGAGGATACAGATGACATAGTTTTCTTCACGGTTGAAGACTCGATTTTTTACAATAGCTTTCATTTGGATTTTGGTCCATTAAACATTGGTCATCTTTATAGATTTGCGGTAATCTTTCATGAAATTTTAAACAATCCTGATAATGTTAATAAAGCTGTAGTTTTTTATTCTTCAGCATCTTCCAGACAAAGAGCGAATGCAGCATGTATGTTATGCTGCTATATGATTTTAGTTCAAGGTTGGACCCCACATCAAGTACTTCAGCCATTAGCTCAAGTTGATCCTCCTTTCATGCCATTTAGAGATGCAGGTTATTCAAATGCTGATTTTGAGATCACAATACAAGATGTAGCTTATGGTGTGTGGAGAGCAAAAGAGAAAAGTTTAATTGATTTACATTCGTTTAATTTAGAAATCTATGAAAAATATGAACATGTCGAAAATGGTGATTTTAATGTTTTGACACCAGATTTCGTAGCATTTGCATCACCACAAGAAGATATGAGAATTAGTAATATGAGTTTTAAATCCAAATCTCATTTAAATCAACCTTTTAGAAGTGTCTTAAAATTTTTCACAGAAAATGATGTACAATTGGTAGTCAGATTAAATTCTCATTTATATAATAAACAACATTTCGAAGATGCTGGTATTAAACACATAGATATGATTTTTGAAGATGGTACTTGTCCAGATATGTCAATAGTTAAAAATTTTATTGGTGCAGCAGAGACTATAATTAAAAGTGGTGGTAAAATTGCAGTTCATTGTAAAGCAGGTCTAGGTAGAACTGGTTGTTTAATTGGTGCACATTTGATTTATACATATGGTTTTACCGCTAATGAGTGTATTGGGTTTTTAAGATTCATTAGACCTGGTATGGTTGTTGGTCCACAACAACATTGGCTTTACTTACATCAGAATGATTTTAGAGAATGGAAATATACAACAAAAGTATCTTTAGTACCAAGTGAATTGATTGGTGGTTTGTACCCTTTGATTAGTTTAGAAGAATATAGAACCCAAAAAAAGAAATTGAAGGACAACAAAAAAATTGAGTCATCGGCAACTATTGAAGCAAATCTTCGAGAGTTAAATATGACTCCACATAAATCATCATCCTCATCAAAATTGAATAATAATAATACACAATCAGAATTTCAATTAAAAGGAGTACCACAAAATTCTCCTGGTCAACCCAGAAAGGGACAAAATGGTACAAATACAATAGAGGACATAGAGAAAGGAAACAATAAACTATCCATAAACAACAACATTAATAACTCACATAATTCAAACATAATAGTTGATAACAATTCAGATGAAGAAATAATTCCTGATAATGAACGTTCTAATATGACAAGTAATGCCTCGATGAGGTCACATAAAACATCGTCAGCAGCAAATGATAGTTCCATGAATAATGATGTTATACTGAGACAATTACTACCCAAAAATAGACGTGTTGCATCAGGAAGAAGAACAACAAGTGCAGCAGGTGGTGTAAGAAAGATGAGTGGTACTGCTAAAAAGTAATACTGGAAGAGCACGTCATACTTATTTACATATTAGTTACTTTCTTTTCTCGAAAGTGTGAATTGATATGTTACGTATTTAAAATTAAATAAGTTTGTTAATAAATAGAATATCCACTAATTGTTTTGACTGATTTGTAAAATTTTGCTGTATATCATGGTTCTCTATGACATGACAAATTTATCATTTTTTATGTATTTTTAATATTTTCAGAGTAAACCAGAATTTTTTTTTCTGGTAAGCTAAAAATAAAAAAACCATATTTCCAATAAAATATTTTCTAAAACAGAGCTTAGGTCATCAAATAAAACATGTCTGGTTACGCTTTTGGCGCTTCTTGGGCTTAATTTTTATTAATGTTCCTATGGCGTCTATCTTGATTTTTTTTTCAGTTTTTAATAAACTGAAATTAATGGTATAAAATGTTAGAGCTTTCCAGAATAGGTTTACAACTCAATTCATTTCTATAATTTTGTTCTAGTAACATTTTCCTAGAACCGTAAGCAATGTCGAGGGTTCATTTAGTGGAGGCTAAAGTGTCAAAACATTGTATTCTACGTTAGTATAATTAAGATTCTAAAGGGCAGGTGCACTATATTGCTGGAACAAATTGATAAATGATCAATTTTCTAAAAACTAATGTAGAAACCTTTGAATAATAAATGAAGAAAATTTTAATAAGTTAGTAAAACCAACGGGAGCTTTCTGAGTTTAAAGAAGTTTTGCTTTCTCAAAAAACATAATTACTGGGCGTGTGGCGTAGTTGGTAGCGCGCTCCCTTAGCATGGGAGAGGTCTTGGGTTCGATTCCCAACTCGTCCATTTATTTTTTTACTGGCTTGTGATGCATATGTCAGATTGAAGATCCTCTATATTTTTTTTTACACATCATCTCTAAATAAATGATAAGTAGGAAATGTGCTTAACTTTGGAATAAGGTTTTCCTCTGTTACGCAACTTCTCTTAAGCGATATTTACAGATTTATAAGGAGAAATAAAATCTTAAACATTTTTCAGGTTCTTTCTCAATTAAGATTGATATTTTATTTTTTTGTGAGCATAGACCATTTCATTCCTTCCTATTGTTTCAAAAATTACCTCTTTTATTATAATGTTTGTATTTTATTTTTTTTTTTTATAATGATATTACATACACGCTTCTTTACATTCTACTTAAAAAAAGGTTATTCAAAACAAATTGTGTCACAACAATGGTTTTGCAAACTAGTATGAACGACCAAACATACAATATTGAATAGCTTTACGATCACATTTAACACAAGTTTGACCTTCTTTCAATTCTGGTTGTTCAAAAGGAATACATAATGATTTGGCACCCATACTTGGTGATTTTTCGTCTGTTTCAAATTCTTCACCATCATCTTGTTTAGCGGAAGAATCCTTAATGTCTTCTTCACATTCTGTAACACCACACCATGGAGATAGGATAATGTTCTTTCTGTTTAGATTTGGAATAAAATCTTTCCATTCATCAACAATGACTCTGTGAGTGTCAAATAGTTCTTTGGCTCTTGTGAATAAATCTCTTTGTAGTTCTTCCAAGATTTCTGGAACTCTAGTTTCTAATTCGTCAAATTTGACAGTGTATTTACGAGAGTCATTTCTACGAACAATAACAACTTGATTATTTTCAATATCTTTTGGACCTAATTCGACACGGATTGGAACACCCTTTAATTCATATTGGGAGAATTTCCAACCTGGGGTGTAGTTATCGTTGTAATCACCGAATACTCTAATACCAGCCTTTTTCAAACGTAATTCGACATCCTTTGCAGATTCGTGAATCAATTTACGTTGTTCAGGAGTAGTCTTCTTTGTGATACCAACTGGGATGACAACAGCTTGGTTTTGAGAAACTCTTGGTGGGATAACTAAACCCTTGTTATCAGAGTGGATCATAACCATGACACCAATAACACGAGTAGATAGACCCCAGGAATTTTGGTAAGCAAAAATTTTTGGATGTTCAGAACCTAATGGATTTTCAACGGATAAGTTAAACATCTTAGAAAAGTTTTGACCTAAATGATGGGAGGTAGCACCCTGAATACCACGACCAGTTTGTGGGATATAACCTTCACAAGTAGTAGTGAAATCACCACCAGCAAATTTTTCCTTTTCGGTTTTCTTACCTTTAATAACTGGAACAGCTAATAATTCTTCATAGACACCGGCATAGAAATCTAAAATTTGTAAAACTTCTTCTTGGGCTTCTTCAGAAGTTAAAAAGGCGGTGTGACCTTCTTGCCATAAGAACTCTCTTGTTCTTAAAAATGGTTGTGGGTGCTTGAATTCCCATCTGACGACAGAATTCCATTGGTTTAATTTCAATGGTAAATCTCTGTAAGATTGAATCCATTTAGCATAGTATGGATACATAACAGTTTCAGAAGTTGGTCTAATGGCGATTGGTTCATCTAATTCTGAGGAACCAGCTCTGGTGACCCAAGCGACTTCTGGAGCAAAACCTTCGACATGGTCTTTTTCCTTTTCTAATACACGAGATGAGACAAACATTGGAAAGTAAGCGTTTTGAACACCTAAACCCTTAATTCTGTCATCGAACCATCTTTGAATGTTTTCCCAAATGGCATAAGATGGAGGTCTTAAAATATAACAACCAGAAACATCATAATAGTCTAACATTTCACCCTTGGTTAGAATTTGTTGATACCAACCTGGGAAATCCTTTGCTTTGTCGACAGTGATACCAATCAACTTAGCATCTTCAAGGGAAGCATTTGCAGCAGCTTCCTTTGCGGATGGAGCCTTTTTCTTTGGTTCAACTTTCTTGACTTCTTGAGTGAAATCAACAGATTTCTTGAAAGATTCGTAAGCAGTCAAGAATTTAACTAATTCAGCTTTTTGCATAAATAATGTGTCGTTTAATTGTAAAATAGTGGCGTCATCCAAAGCCTCTAATTGGCTATCAACTAACAAGTTGAATTCAGTGGTAGCGTTTGGTAAATAAGCTAAAGTAAAGCCCTTTGCAGATGGACAAGCAAAAAATGATTTGAAAAGATCATCACGAGCCAATCTTGGATCTTTAGCGCCAGTTTCTTGAGCAATCAATGGAGAAGGAGTTGTTGTGGATTGCAAAGCAATAACAACAATTGGAACTGGAGTAGCAGTCTTTGCAGTCTTTGGCTTGAAGACCAAAGATTTAACTGGAATAGATTCTGCAGGTTTGTCACCTAAACATAGCTTGGCGAAAGTTTCTTCAGGAAGCATTACTTTTAACTTTTTCTAGTTTTTGTAATACTATTTTAGAATGCAGATATTAGTAAAAACAAACGATATCTCTACTTAATAAAAGAAAAATATAATCAAGAAAATGTTAAGATTCACTATTAAGTAACGAGCATCACGAGAAAGAGCAACTCTCGACATCTAGAATGGAAAACCAAAAGCCGTAACTCTGTTTATCTCTCATCTTTACCCAGGATCTCTCACTCTCACCATGTCATTCACTCCAGAATCGATGCTTCGATGTCCAAACAACAAAAAAAAGAATTTTTCAAAAAAAACGAAAAAATGAAAAATTTTTATCGTTCATCGCGACCGACGCTCTGAAAAATTTTTGACTCATAGCAGTTTTTGTTTTGCTGTTTTGTTTTGGGTTGGACATCGAGTTGTCGAGCATCAGTTAAGCTTTTGGCACATTTTCATTATTTTTGGTATACTTGTTACTATCTCAGGTTCTTACTCCCCGTTTTGTCTTGTATATATTTATTATCAAATCAAGTTTTCCCTCTTATGAGATTCTTCTTTTTTAGGCTCTTGTTGAAATATAACTGAAACCGTAGCAATACGTTATTATAAATATGTCACTATATATTAAAGATTCCGGTGTTGATGAGTTGTCAACAGCTGGTACTAAAGAGCAGCCTTTCCAAACTCCAGCTTTTGCCTTATACGCTTCTCAACAAAAGTCTGCTGAAGCTGCTGAGCCAAAATTATACGTTTTCAAAGCTGAAGATGAAGAGTTTTTAGAAATTTCTGCCTCTGCTTTGAAAAAAGCTCGTAAGGGTTGTGAAGGTTTGAAGAAGAAAGCCATCAAGCAAAAGGAACAAGAATTGAAACAGCAGCAACAACAAGCCGACAATGCTGCTAAGCAAATGGCTGCTTTGAAAATCACTATAACGGAAGATAAATCTTTACCAGAAGCTAAAAAATTCAAAATTAACCAATCTTACGAACAAGTAGGTCAAAGAGTTAAGATCTCTGGTTGGATTCACAGATTACGTTCTAATAAGAAGGTTATCTTTATTGTCTTAAGAGATGGTACTGGTTTTGTTCAATGTGTCTTAACAGGTGACTTAGCCTTAGCTCAACAAACTTTAGACTTAACTTTAGAATCCACTGTTACTTTGTATGGTTCTATTAAGAAGGTTCCAGAAGGTAAGAGTGCTCCAGGTGGTGTTGAGTTAGATGTCGATTACTATGAAGTTATTGGTTTAGCTCCATCTGGTGAAGATGCCTTCACTAACAAGATTACTGAAGATGCTGATCCTTCTTTATTATTAGACCAACGTCATTTAGCCCTTAGAGGTGAAACCTTATCCGGTGTTATGAAAGTTCGTGCTGCTTTACTAAGAGCCATTAGACGTGTTTACTACGAAGAAAATATGACTGAAGTTACTCCACCATGTATGGTCCAAACTCAAGTTGAAGGTGGTTCTACTTTATTCAAATTAGATTACTACGGTGAAGAAGCTTTCTTAACACAAAGTTCTCAATTATACTTAGAAACATGTTTACCAGCTTTAGGTGATGTTTACTGTGTACAAGAATCCTTCCGTGCTGAAAAGTCTCATACCAGAAGACATTTATCTGAATATACCCATATCGAAGCTGAATTAGCCTTCTTAACTTTTGAAGACTTATTAGAACATATCGAAACTTTGATTGTTAAGAGTATTCAATATGTTCTTGAAGATCCAGTTGCCGGTCCAATTGTCCAACAATTACACCCTGGCTTTGTTGCTCCAAAGGGTCCATTCATGAGATTGGAATACAAAGATGCTATTACATGGTTACAGGAACACAATATCAAGAACGAAGAAGGTAACGATTTCCAATTTGGTGATGATATTGCTGAAGCCGCTGAAAGAAAAATGACTGACACAATTGGTGTCCCAATTTTCTTAACTAGATTCCCAGTCGAAATTAAATCTTTCTACATGGTTAAATGTAAGGACGATCCTCGTGTCACCGAATCTGTTGATGTTTTAATGCCAACTGTTGGTGAAATTACTGGTGGTTCCATGAGAATTACTGAATTAGATGAATTGATGGCTGGTTTCAAACGTGAAGGTATCGATCCAAAACCATACTACTGGTTTATCGATCAAAGAAAATACGGTACTTCCCCACACGGTGGTTACGGTCTTGGTACCGAACGTATTTTGGCTTGGTTATGTAACAGATTCACTGTCAGAGACTGTTCCTTGTACCCTCGTTTCAGTGGTAGATGTAAGCCATAGATACTTAAATATATACGCACATATACTTACATACATCTGTTATTTATTAAATTATCTAAAGTAAATTGACGCACACTTCTTTTTTTCTGTGAAAACAGCACTTACTAACTAAATATGCATGTTGAACAATAGATGACAATACATATGACACATTTCCTATATCTCTGTGACGCATAATAACAATAGTATTAGTATCTTTCTGCTCTTGTTCGCAAAACTTTTTTTTTTTTTTTTTTTTTCACTTTAACGCGGTCATTCGCTGACTCATTCCTTTAACGATCACAAAGATACGGTACTCTTAATGGCAACTCACAACCGTCATATATAAAGATCTGAATATTTTTCAATTTATTATATGGGAGTTTCTCATCTCGAGATAATAAACCATTCAAAGCTTTAATAATCACAATTTTGCTATCAATATATTTCAAACTAACTAATAATGTCTGCTGATAATACTCAAAAGTTATGGGGTGGAAGATTCACTGGAGAAACCGACCCCTTAATGCATTTATACAATGCATCGTTACCTTATGATTATAAGATGTATAAAGCCGATCTCGAAGGTACTAAAGTGTATACCTCTGGTTTACAAAAACTCGGACTTCTTACAGAAGAAGAATTGACAAAGATTCATCAGGGATTAGGTGAAATTAAGAAAGAATGGGACGCTAATACCTTTGTTCGTCATCCTAACGATGAAGATATACATACCGCTAATGAGAGACGCCTAGGAGAAATCATTGGTCGTGATATTGCTGGTAAAGTACATACAGGGAGATCTCGTAATGATCAATGTGTAACTGATTTAAGAATATTCTGTCGCGATACCATCAATGATAAATTAATACCTTCATTAATTGATTTGATTAAAGTTTTAACTAAAAGAGCTACAAATGAAATCAATATATTGATGCCCGGCTATACCCATTTACAAAGAGCTCAACCTATTAGATGGTCTCATTGGTTAAGTTCCTATGCTACCTACTTTACAGAAGATTACAAGAGGCTAGTTCAAATTCTGGACAGATTAAATGTCTCTCCTTTAGGAGCAGGTGCTTTGGCTGGCCACCCATATGGTATTGATAGGGAATACTTGGCAACAGAATTAGGTTTCAATGGCGTTATTGGTAATTCTTTGGTTGCAGTCTCTGACAGAGATTTTGTCGTAGAATTGATGTTCTGGGGTACTTTATTTATGAACCACATTTCTCGTTTCGCCGAAGATTTGATTATTTATTCAACTGCAGAATTTGGTTTCATAAAACTAAGTGATGCTTACTCTACTGGTTCATCTTTAATGCCACAAAAGAAAAATGCTGATTCTTTGGAATTATTGAGAGGTAAATCTGGCAGAGTCTTTGGTGATTTAGCTGGGTTCTTAATGAGTTTGAAGGGTATCCCATCTACATATGATAAAGATATGCAAGAAGATAAGGAATCATTATTCGATTCTCTAACTACTGTGGAGCATTCTATCTTGATAGCCACCGGTGTAGTATCGACCTTAAGTGTTCAAAAGAGTAAAATGGAAAACGCTTTAACTATGGATATGTTAGCTACTGATTTAGCCGATTATTTAGTTAGAAAAGGTGTCCCATTTAGAGAAACTCATCATATTTCTGGTGAATGTGTAGCTTTGGCAGAGAACTTAAATTTAACTGGTATTGATAAGTTAAGTCTCGAACAGTACAAAAAGATTGACCCAAGATTTGAAGAAGATTTATTTGAAACTTTCGACTTCGAAAAAAGTGTTGAAAGAAGAGATGCCACTGGTGGTACCGCTAAATCAGCAATCATTAAACAATTAGAAGCTTTAGAGAAGCAAATTGATTAGCAGTTAACAAAAAGTAAATAATGGTATTTAAAATAGATGTATATATATATGACCGCACTTTATAAAATGGATTTTTACTTATTTTTTTATTTTTTTATTTTTAAGCATGCCTACTTTATTTGGAAAAGTTTCTGATAGTAATACCTAAACAAATCTAGAACCAGCCTTGATTGGCTTCCTACAAATTCGTTAATGTATACAATGGTTGGGAAAATCGACCAGGTTGATAAAAAACTGTATCTACCTAAATAATAAACCTGATATCTACCTCCAATTGTTCTTATGTTCTTAATACATCTCTGAATAAAATTTCCATTGTATGACATAATCAAATTGTAAACTGGCGTATGTAAACTATTTGAAATATTCGATCCACACAAATTTAAGTGTTTATAATTTGATAGTTGGCCGCGTACTTGAAATAACCCTAAATGTATCATCACAACGTCAAGGGAAGGATTACATTGTAAAGAACGATATATCGATGTAATAAAGCCAGAAATGAATAATTCCGTAGGATGATGTGCTGTCTGAAGATTGTACGTTAATGAAGGATTGAATAAGATTAACTGAGTCTTTGGATCGGGTAAATGAGGTAACAACTTAATCAAAGTATTATAATGAATTAATATATTTGAACGAATTTCATATTGTAATGCATCTGTGGTTAATTGACCCGAAGGCTGATATGATAAATTTGGCATAAATAATATCGAAGCTAACTTTCTATGTGGATCACTGGTTTTGGTCAAAAAATCGGTGAATTTAGCTAAGTCATCCGAAGAGGATGGATCGATAGAGTATATAAAATCAGTCTCTTCTTCAAATTTCTTGAATTTCCTAGAATTTTCTGAACATATGAATATAGTAAATCTTCTTCTATAAAGATCCATCACTTGAGAGCGTACGATTGGATCGTTCATATCACCCAGTACTAGTATGCATTGTGAATCGTTTTGTGGTAAATGATCTGGAAACGATATCAGTTGATTAAATTTCCAAGCTATCAACAACGTAGTTGCTGATATACCTATACCATACATCCAGTTATTTTTTAGTATATCCACAGCACCAGGTCCCGGAAGGAAGCTTGAAAATGCTCTTATAGGGCCATTAGTTTCTGGATCGAGAACATCCTCATCAATCATTGGTTTATTCAATAATTCATCCGAAATGTTCTTCACTGAACTAACCATGGAATGAGTGGTATCATCAAAGACTTTTGCACTTTTGTTTATCAAATTGTAACAGGAATTGAAGAACTTATCCACAAAATCTTGGTTTGGCATAATGTATATGCCAATGTAAAAGGTATTCTAGTAATATCGTATCCAAAGCCTCCAAATAGAAGATACTCAGTTCTAATCACTTGCTTTGCTCCTTTCTCATTCTCCTTTGTTGGTTGATCTTTATTACCGCTTCGGATATATTCTTCTTCCGAGTTTAAGGATCCTGAAATTGGAAAATAAGGGAAGATGTGGTATATAAACGTAAATCCTTTCGAGCAATTCACCAGAAACAAGTTGGTCTTGGTCGAATCAACCATATATACCATAATTGGAGAACTGTATTTTATAAAAGCATAACCATAATTTAAAAAAATAAAGCTAGTAAAGGATGCCATTGTTTGGATTAAATAATCCTATACCCAGAGACTTGAAAAACGAAGCACTGTATGTTAGATAAATGGTAAATACTGAGAGAATTATGTTGAATCTCATTTGAAACAGTTTACTAACGTTTTGAATTATACAACTTAGAAAAGCAGCAAACGTTTTAAGAAGCTTTGTGAAACCTAATCAAGTACTAGGCCAGGACCAAATCATTCCCCCGGGTATATTGAAAAATGCCAGAGGTTTGGCGGTCATCACTGTTTTAAAGGCAGGATTTCTGTTTTCAGGTAGGGCAGGGTCAGGTGTGATTGTTGCAAGATTAAATGATGATGAATGGTCTGCTCCGTCTGCCATTGCTATGGCGGGTGCAGGTGCAGGAGGATTAGTGGGTGCCGAATTGACTGATTTTGTTTTTATTTTAAATTCAGAAGAAGCTGTAAGATCCATTTCAGAATTTGGTACAATCACCTTAGGTGGTAACATTTCTGTATCTGCTGGACCATTGGGAAGAGACGCTGAAGCAGCCGCATCAGCTTCCGCTGGTGGTGTTTCCTCTGTTTTTTCATATTCTAAAAGTAAAGGTTTATTTGCTGGTGTATCTATTGAAGGTTCTGCGATTGTTGAAAGAAGAGAAGCAAATAGGAAATTTTACGGTGATAATTGCACAACAAAACTAATATTAAGTGGGAAAGTAGACCCACCTGCAGAATTTGCTCCATTATATAGAGTCCTAAGTTCTAGAGCGTTCAGTCGCTGTTCCAATGATGACGGCGCCGAATCTTTCTATGATGATATACCTGATTCATTTAGTACATCTGACGTTAGAGATAATGGTAGGAGGTCAAGGAGTGAGTCAGGAAGGTACAACAGGGATCGATACTATAGCGATGATGATGATAATGATGATGGTTATAATCGCGACCGTTATAGGAGAGACCGTGATAGACCGGATTCAAAAGGATATTATGAGGATTACGAGAGACAAGGTGGATACCGAAGATCACCTCCACGTTTTTCCGGAGGAAATAGAGAAAGAAGGGGTAGTTATGACAGTGGGTACGACCGTTCGAGAGATCGTCGGGATTTTGATGGCGGATACGATAATTCAAGGGAACGATATGACAACGAGGACTACAGGAGGGATGGTAGGAGTGTTAATGATGAAAGTAATAGATTTCAGGACACAAGATTGAATAATACAAAGTCTGATTTATCCAGAAATAGTGATGTTGGAGAGCGTAAAGTTTTGAAAGCCGTAGCTTTATTTAATTTTGTTGGGCAAGAAAAGGGTGATTTATCATTCAGAAAAGGTGATATTATTACTGTAACGAAGAAAACTGAAACACAAAATGACTGGTGGACTGGATCTAGTAACGGTAAGGAGGGTATATTTCCCGCTAACTATGTAGAAATTGTTTAATTTCATCTCTTTGGTACATTTATTACATGTAATTTACATGATGACAATAGCAAAAATATTCTATTAAATATATAAAAGTGTTAAAAAAAAAAAAAAGAAGTGATATGACATATAGCAAAAAAATCAAAACTAATGTTAGAAGTGAAAACAAAAATACTGATCAACAGTCTTTGTCGTTGCTATTATCAAAACCTAGGTTTTTGATGGATTCCTCAATTTGTTTATGCAACATCTCTTCGAACTGAACATTTGTGTTTAATAATAGCAAAAATTTACTCAGAGCATTTATGTCTGAACACCAAAATACTTTCACAATATATTCGGATATACAATTTAAGTTTTTCTCTTTTATTGATATGGGAATTTCCAGAAAGTCAATGGCCCTTTTAATCTGTCTTTTTAAGCCATTCATGACTAAATGGTTCTGTTTCTCGATATACTTACCATCTATCATACCTGGATTATAGATACTTTCGGAAACTATTGGAGGAAATTTCCAATAACTTGGATTATAGATTGGAAATTTATACTGCGATACATGGAGGGATTGTTGTTGTTGTTGTTGTAGTTGTGTTGGTAACCCTAGTAGTTGTGGCTGTGATCCCAGAGGCGGAGAACAAAACTTGCTTTGATCAACACTTTCTTGAATCTGCTTTGAATTGGAATTAACCTCTATCAATGAATTATCAAACGGTTGAAATGAAGCATGAATAACGGAACCAGCAACCAACTTATCTTCCAAAAATTTGAACATTTTATTACAGTCCATCTTACTCTTAAATGTTAGCACAGCAAAATAAGTATAATTTTCTGGATTATATCCTTCGATTTTTAAGGATTCAAAATGTAACTTTTCTTGAGCACATAATTGAGAGAAAAAATCCTTAGAACAAATTCTACTTAAGTTCGATAGGTAAAGTGAGGGTTTGGCAGAAGTTTTATTCTTTCGTGGAAGTTGCTTTGTTTTTGCTTTTGTGACTGATATTTTCCTGCTATGAAAGTCTGTATCATTTAGTTCATCAATGGCTCTTGTTGTATCGCAACCTTTTTTGTAAGTCACAAATGCCCATTTAGACTTAAATTTCGATACTTCAGAAGTAAAAACTGACTTGACAGGGCCTATTTTACTGAAAAACTCTAAAATGTCATCCTCGCTTGTTTCTACTGGTAGGTTTTTCACGAAGACTGCATTTGGATGTGGTAAGTTGGTTTTAGTTTTTCTTAACATATTAGCTTCATCAATGAAATCTAATTCATCATTTAAAATGATGTTTTTATCTAAATTAGATTTTCTTCTATCAAAATCTGGAAAGTTTCTTAATTCCTTATCGAAATGTAGTCCACATAAAATTTTTGTCCCAAAAAATTCTTTATTATTATAATCTTCTATTGCCTTGGTTGCTGCTTTATCGTCTTCAAAATACACAAACCCAATATTTTTTCTTTTATCCAATTTACAAGAAAGAATTTTTCCATATTTTTTAAAGATATCGTAAAAGACTCTCGTTGTTAATTCAGACTTCTCTAATGGTAGATTTGAAAAAAAAACGTTTGTGCCAATGTTTTTCCTATATAAGCTATTTCTTAAGGATGGCATTATCTTAATTTCTCCACCAAATACTACCTTATAGTTATATTCTTCAATACACTGGTCGACGTCTGCTTGGTCTCTGAAGTTAAGGTAGCCATAACCTAACGACTCTTTAGTTGTTGAATCATAGCAAATTTTGACAGATGTTAGAGACAGAAATCTGTTAAAAGTGTCTTTTAACATATCTTCTTTGACATGGGGACCTAAACCACCAATAAACAAAGGTATCGATTTCTTATTAATTGAACTAGTCTGTTCAGAAACTTTTAAAATAGGTTCTTTCTTCTTAGTAATTTCACTTTTGGGAAAATCTTCTTTACTAAGTACATTCGAAAATTTATCTGTATGGGAGTTTAACTTTTCTGAAATTACTTGAACATTTTCATTTTGCTCATAGACGTCCTCATTTTTTGAAATGGTCATGGAATTATCAGGTTTTTGTTTTAGATTCTGATTTGATGTCTTATCAATGTTGTTCAAAGAAATGTTATTTAGAATATTTGATTTTTGGGAAAATAGAAAATCCATTGTTTTGCAAATTCAAATTTAAAATATTTCTATTTGTGCGTAAAGGTTCAATACGCTATTTTATTCTAAGGGGAAAATAAGAATGAATTAATATTTTCAAAATTTTTATTATAATAAATCCAAAATTCCACAGATATAATGATTTTGTTTAACTACTTTCAATTGTTTAAATATTTAAAATAATATTATTTTAAAGAGTTATAAGTATCTCAATAATTCTATTAAGTACTAATGGTCTCTCTTTATAATTTTAATATAAAATGAAGTGTCAGTTTTTTTTCAACAAAATTTGTTTTTGTGACGCAAAAAAAAATAAAAATA
Organism: Jamesozyma lodderae; assembly: GCA_030571655.1. Lineage (NCBI taxonomy): Eukaryota > Fungi > Ascomycota > Saccharomycetes > Saccharomycetales > Saccharomycetaceae > Jamesozyma > Jamesozyma lodderae. The sequence continues at coordinate 16,350 of JAJLYF010000005.1, read as the reverse complement.
AAGGTCTTACCCGGATTCGAACCGGGGTTGGTCGGATCAAAACCGACAGTGATAACCACTACACTATAAAACCAAAATTTTATGTTTGAGACGAAATAAGTTTCGGGATACCATTAGCTGTCAGAGGACTTTAGGTAATGCAATTGTATATAACTTTTCTATAATAATAATAAAATGGTCACGATTATATCTCCTGCAGATATTAAAGTTAGTATCAGTAATTTCAAACATCGTTTTTGCTGGAAATTACATAGTAATTTCTACTATTTTTCATTAAGCATATTTTCTATTTTGCGCCAGACAACTTTGTCGCATGCGAAAGTGAAAATTTTTCCGACATTGGAAAAAATATAAGAGAATATAAAATATTTTTTATAGACATTACATATTATTGTATATTTAAGAACACCAATCCAGTTAACTATTATTACATTAATCATAATGTCCAAGTCTGAAACGTACACTATCCAGTAGTTTTGAATGAGCATTACCGGTAAATAATGTAGAATTGAAAAGGGCATATTTATGAGATTGGATTTTATTTGTAAATTAGTTCATATTTCCCTTGTTGAGGCTGTGAAAAATAACATGTTATTTAATGTTTCTATCGAACATATGTAACAAAGCTGGCCTCTTAAAATAATCTGTAATACAGTATTACATTGAATGTTCTGTTCAATTTCAGTAATATGGTTACTAACGAACATGTTATTCATCCTCTCCTAATTCCCCAAAATAGAATCCCTTGATATAGTGATCAGCCACAATTATACCATCTTAAATGTTCTTTTTATTATGGGTTGGATATTGAAGAATGGCATGTACATGTGAATAGTATAACTTTCATAAATAATAATTGATTAGAACCATCTAGTCAAATACACCAAGCAGGAGCTGTTCCCTAATATAAAAATTTAGTTCATACCTACCGAATATACATATTCAACATAAAGCTATTAATTTCAAATATAAATTGTATAATTAGTTCTGTATAGTAAAAAAAAAAAGAGACAAAATACTGTTATTTAGTCTTTTCTGCTGAAGATATCCATGAAATTTGCAAAAGAGCTTGATCTTGATCCAAAACTGCTAATGGAAGATGTTCTTGCCTTGGGTTGCTGCTGTTGTAAACCGTACATATTTGTTCCACTACCATTAAAAGTGCTCATTGGAGTTGTTACTGGAGTCATGTTAAAAGAAAATTGCTTGCTGGCTGTATTATTCTTTGGTTTGACCGAAAGAGGTTGGGAGGTACTCATAGAACTTCCAGCATTATTCCAAGATAACAAATTTAGTGAAGAAGAAGAACTGTTGTTACTTCTATTTATTGAAGGTTGCTGTTTATGTCTCCCTGATTGCGGTACTGTCAATAAGGAAGATGATCTATGACGAACCATTTGTGGTCTTTCAACTTGTAGTCGGGTACCGTTATCGTTAGTGTATTTAGTCGATTCTTCTGTATTAGGATATGTTGGCGGTAGATCGTCCCCAAAAATGTCTGATTTCATTGCTTTATCATACGATGGAACTCTACTCAGGCTCGAAAGTTTCCAGTCTTTATTCAGAGAAGTGGAAGACAACTCTCTTTGGCTGATGAAAGAATTTGCTCTTGAGATTTGTTCAACAGTTGGAGTTGTGGAAAGAGTAGCAGCCATATCAATCGATGGAATGTTTCCTATATCTGATACTGTAACCGTTGGCCTGTTGTTCCGCAAATTAAAAGCATCCGCAGTTTCAGCCCTCGATAGCTCGTTATTAATACCGTCACTTAATGTTAAGGTTGGTAAATCTACTTGTAATTGATGAATATCAGGCTCGTTTAAATATGAACGAGAATTTTCTCTACTAAGGTTATACGGGGTTGTCTGGTTTGAAGCTTGTGGAGTGGTTGTATTCGAAACATCTGTTGCCCACAGCTTATCATATATGTGTTTTCCATAGTTAGGAGGTGCCATTAATTCGGAGATCACGACAGGGGCGGATAAGTTATTCTCTAAACTACCTGCTCTTAGTTCGACTTCCGAGTGGGTTCTTGTGAATAATATCTCTTCTTCTGACTTATTTTCAAGCTGGCCTAAATCTCCGTAATGGCAATCACTGAGGTCTCTATTACCAAAACTGCCAGTGCGGTGATTATTGGAACCACCAGGTGATACGGCAGATGAAAAACTAGTATCGTTATTCGAACTATATTGAATTGGGGTGCCGAACGTGCTTGCTATCCTTTCAATTTCGTTCGCTGATAGACAATTTATGGCAACAAATGGTGATATAAATAATTGTACTGGTAATGAGGCACGTAGTTCAGATATATGTCCATCAGGGTTGATTAATGATATGACGAATTTAAGTTTATGACGAACTTTTATATGTGTAAGGATGTTACAATCTTGCGTAGTTTTTGATAAACTTGCAGGAACGTTTAAAACAGTGTCGATCACCCATCTATCTTGAAATTCAGAATTATCCCCGTATTCGTTATTTTCAAGATTGTCATCATCCTCTTCACCTGTGCCATTCTTATTCTTCCTCCGACTCTTAGCTACATGACCTAATGGATCCTTTAACTTCGTTTTTGTGATCACTCTTTCTTGACTTGTAACAGAACTACCTTGGTTTCCGTAATATTGCGATACTTCAATCAACGTAATTTTTATGGGGCCCAGTTTTAGATTTTTCAATAGTGAAACAATCGCAATATTTATTGGTGTTGAGGAGCCAATAGCCACTGCCTTTGTTGGGATTGAAATAGAATACTCTACCTTTTTTGGCCACATATTATCGACTGCCACTGTCTCCGACAGTTCTAATGCATCTGGTGATAATGTTCTGATAACTCTTAAATGCTTGGTGCAGATTAAATCCGCATATTTTGATCTTTCTATTGTGGCTTCTAATTTGTATCGCAGTGCTGCATTAGGTAAACCTTCTACACTTTCAGTTAAAGAACCTGGTAAGATTGCACTAAAAGGAAATTCATAGTTTCCCTTGACTAATGTGTGATAATGTTTTGAGGATGACGACCCTATTGATATTAAAGAACCACTGGATTTACTTCTAGTTCTCCTCTTTTGCAGGCCAGCTATATTATTTGAAGATTTACTTGTAATTGTCTTCTTGGCACCATAATTATCATATAAATTCTCAAAATAGTTCTCAATGTTAAAATTATCCCAATTATGTGTATAAATTCTTTTATCGTACCTTAGATATCTCTTTGCATTGCTGTTTTGAATCGTAAATTTTGTGGGAATGTTCAAGGAAAGTCTACCAACTAATTTCAAGGAGAGAGCCTTGATTTGTATAGGTTCTAGCACTGATAAGACTACCGTTCCTGATAATAGGACAGAGGATGCCTCTGTAGGAGAACCTTTAATTAGGAGGACACCATGGTCACAATCTACATTTCTAATCCTAATATCAAAAAGTAATGGATATTTAGAAGATTTAGTACCAGTTGAGAGCATTTATTATAATATTATGTCTATAAAGCCTACTCAAGCAGGTCCAGGGGATTGATCTCGTGCTTTTTAACCTGTATTTTCTGTAAATACTGAAAAATCTACAATAATTATTGTGATGTTCGAATTTGCCAAGCTATTATTTTGGAAACGTTAGCTGAGATAAGGAAGATATTAATCTTAGATCATTCATGTTATGCCTATTTTCCTTCAAACTTCGATACCCTTTTGCCTTTTTTTTCAAGCGGATGTGGAAAAAAAAAAATATTGAAATTCTGCGGATAGTTTCCTCTATTGTACGTTTAGATATATATTGAAATGAAAAAAAAAATAACTCTTATACTATGCAATTGATTTAAAATATAAGCATTCTAGCATGATCGTTCCACAATTTTTATTTTGAACGGTTTAACATATTTTGGAAAATCGTGCATACAAAAATGTGCCCAAATGTTTTATATAGTGCTCACTTTGCGTTATTTATCAAACGATAGTGGTCAGATCCAAACGCTGAAGTATCAACATACTTTTATCGTTACCTGATAGAATAACCAATATATATGAAGCATATCTGTTGAGAGTAAGCATTTTTATAAAATGTTTCCTATCATGATATAGTAAACCTTAAGTGTACTTCAAACCGGATATTTTCATTTTCACATAGAATGCTCAGAATTTGCAGTTGTATAAATATTTAAATCTATAGAAACCTAAGGCAGATAACACTACCATGTGCTTAATTGTGAGCCTGAATATGTGGTTAAATCTTTGTTATATTTATTATCTATGAACCATAAGATTATTTAACCGTCCAAAAGAGAAAATTGTGACAGCAATAAACAATCGCCACCTCTTTTAGGATCCAAAACATAATTGTATAGAAATCCTTCTGATGTGGCTACTCTTATTGACAACATCCTGACAACTGATTGAATATTATTATTATTTCGTTCGTTATCACCTTTCGTAAAATTACTGCCATTTTCATTGTCGTTGGTAGTCCCTTCGTTGTTGTTATCAATTGTAAACAATTCTGGGTAGTCCAAGATATTCAGCTCTACCGTTGACCCAATAAACGCTATACTGTTTACGTATTTGTCTTCATCATCGATTGGTATCTTCAAGCTTGCAAAATGTCTGGTTGGTTCAAGAATTGAAGTCACCTTAATAGGAAATATTTGACCTAATGTCTTCGCCGCCCTTCTTGTTAATGTCTGAGATGAATTCCTAATCATTCTACCAACGGTTTTTCGTGATGCATCAACGTAAGGTTTTCTTGATCTGGCCTCCTCTACGAAACTACTCGTATTACTGTTGATTGACATATCATCAATAGTGTCTACAGCACCCTCGATTTCATCTTCGATGTCACCATGGTCATTTTCATTCTCATTCTCACTATCTGAGCCGTTATAATTGTTTCCTAACTTAAAAATGTGAACGGTTTTACTTGAACTACATACAGACAGAAACTGGTTATCATCACTAAAAGACATAGAGTGTATCTTTGTAGTATATGTACCCCTTCTAAACTGATATAATTTGAATCCGGTCTCAACACTGAATATACGAATAATTGTTCCTTTTTCAGAAGCTGTCGCTAGTAGTAAACCATCTTGGCTCAATGCTAATGCGGCAATACCATTTTTATGTGCTTCAATAACCATCGTTGGCTGCAATGATTCCAGATTAAATAATATAACATCCCCATTTTTTATTATTGTATCTCCATTATTACTGTTGCTGTTATCATCTCCACTTAAATTTGTTCTAATGTCATCGTTATCGTTGCCGTTATGCTTACTACTATTTCTGTTGATATGATCTGATAGTGGATCTGTTGATCTTTCGTTGATTGGAATATTAATATTGTTAGTAGTCAAATTGGACCGCAGTTCTGAGCTGATAACTCTGGAAGGGGATGGATATGCTAAATAATTATTTTTCAAACATGGCGATAAGCTGATTAGATTATTAATATTTGAAGTCTTCTCAATGACGTGCAACAATTTCATATTATTAATATTATAAATGTAAATCTGTAAATTCAGGAGAACTACAAGCCTTGACTTATTCATCTTTACAGAAACAATTGAAGTAGGAAATGTAATTTCACAGATCACAGATAACTTCTTGCTATTGATTAACCTTAATCTACGAGGCGATAGATGTGGAGAATCGCCATTCCCGACTAAGGCCAATAATGATGTAGAGAAAAGCATTTCTACTATACTATATCCACCATTTTCTGCATCATTCTCTGAGTAAAATTTACCGAAGGGTTCACAATTGAATATTTCAAACCCTATAGACGTTCCCACCGATATACATGAACCTGTCTGGTTAAAATTAATATAATGGACGATCTTTTCAGTGTTATGCGTTGACTCAGTCATCAGTACCTTATAGTCCTATTTATCTCTGCGTCTTGTGTGCCCAGATTCTAACAATATTCATACTCAAACTGTGTACATAATTTTAGTACATTCAATATTGTTACTTATTCTTAACTGCATTTCTCGCGCCCGGATGGTAAGAAAATACAAATAAGATATTTAAAGTATAGTGAACATTACATTCTATAGAATGGCTTTATTATAAAGACATGTGGCTTTGATAGAATTTAGTAAAGTCTCTGATGTTTACGAGTTTTAGAAATCTATTTTTTTGGTTGATATTTGATTTTTTTCCATTTTCATTGCTCACCAGTCTAAATTAAACATTAGTTAGCTTTGTAACCAGTGAAGGATAAAAGAACTAATTCATCAGCTTTGATGTTGACTATCAATCAGGAAAAGTTTCAAGGTTTATGCTTCAAATTGTAAGCTAGATTCATGATATTTGAAGATCAAGTTGATACTACCTTTCTAGATTTAAGACAAATTCTACCCAATGTGAAAACATAAATTCTCGAAATAAAAGGGTTGCAGTATTTTTCACTAATACGAAAAGCTAGAGATCGCCAATGCTGACAAACCAAAGTTGAATTTCATTTCTCAGTAGATCTCGAGACTTAATTGTTCTTGTTTTGCATTTTGAACAACTCTTTCGATGTAATAAATGATTGTTTATCTTTCTTTATTTCTTTGGGTTTAGTATTTCTTGTTTTCGAAAAGATTACTGCACATCTTGTAGTAACAGTTTACCTAATTACTATTTTAAATGTGTAATAATATGTAACATGGATACACTTAATTATATTCTTTTTTCAACTTCGTTAATTGATGTTGAAAACTTGTCGCTTTAACGCGACAAAGTGGTCTGGTAAAAATGAAAAAAATTGGTTAATATAAATAATAGAAATTGCTGTGTAATTTTCAGCATATTTAATTTCAAGTGTGAAGAAAATCAGCAGGAATTACTAATTGGAGTTAGTAAATAGGAACACCTTTAAGATATCTAGTTTAATTTTCCCTTTTTATAACTTCCTTCCGCTTAAGAAAATAAGGAAAGATAATAAAGGTACATTAAAATATTCTAACTTTCGAAGACATAAAACAGAAGTCTTCATACTCGTTTTTTTGACCATTCTGTTGGAAATAATGGGTTTATTACACATTATTTAGTGTTAAAAGCATATTTATTATTTGTGCGCTGACGCTCATCATAGCAAAGAACGTCGGAAAAAGTGAAAAGTTTTCACTTTATAAAGACAAAAATGTAAAAACTATATATTTTACATATTACTTTTATAATTTAAAAGAAGGTTCAGGTTTTAGGCTGGAATGCCTGACTACATCTCTGATGCACAAAAAGTTCATCACATTCGAATTTCATTAATCAACCAAAATAGGTCTCTAAGTTTTATTGTCACTGTTTGACAAGTTTCATTAGAAAACAGTACTAATAACCAAACCATTATTATGCTTAGGAAAAAGCATAAGACAGGCTTGCAATTTTACTGTCTCTTATAAAGTATCTGCTAATTTTGAACACAAGATTCCAAAAATTAAAAATTGTCCCAGTGGCCGAGTGGTTAAGGCGATGCCCTGCTATTTCATAGAAACAGCAATTAGGCATTGGGTTTTACCTGCGCAGGTTCGAATCCTGTCTGTGACGTTTATTTTTTGATTTATTGATTTTAACGGACTTGCAGCTTTATTATATTCACAATTGAAAAGACTATTGCTATTTTTATCAGGTTACCTTTAATTTGATTTACTTAATTTTTATCAATTCTAATTCTTTGATTAGGTTGTAGTCGAGATAACAAGTGCTGTCGTAAAAGTTACTGTGGGCCCAGCTTATAACCGCAATGAATGCATTTAAACTAATAGAGGAATTTTATTCCACAACAGATAACGATCTAAAGTATATGACACTGAGACAGGATATTGTGATTAATGATATTGACAATGACTTAAATTTATTAATGAAGAAGCTGGTCTTACCAATTCTTTTAGATGAACCTTCGATGGAAGTCGTCAACCTTACCTCTCAAGAAATGTTACCTAAAGTTATACGAAATTTGGCTTGTACGAGGAAAAGTCTTGATATTAATAAAAAAATTGATAATTTGATCTTTAGGCCAATAATAGAAAATTTCGTTAACACAGATAGATGCCTCTTATTTATCCAAACTTTAAAGAATGCCTTGAAGGCTATTTATGATTGTATTAAGGAAGAACAAGAATTAGAACAAAGTAAAAGTTTGATGAAATTGCAGAAAAGAGTAGTTTTTTATGATGATGATACAATTGTGAAGTACTTTATAAAACAAGCGGGGGAAACTGGTATAACAAACGATTATGTCCAGTTATACAGAGAGATATTGGATATTATAATCCAGTTATATTATAATGGAAATACAAATTGTGTACCTGATGAAGTTTTGATTCCTGTCTTCCAACAATGCGAAGGTAAAACTACATTTGATCCAACAATCAAATCACTGTTATCTAACACATGCTATCTAACTCGATGTAGTGAACTAGAAGCTGCAAGTTCACACATTACAAGTGATATCTTAGAAATAACATCTAAACACTGGTACCGATTTCACAACTTGGTTCCACATTTTTTCAAAACTGTTTTATTTCCATCATTAGCTGTAAGAGTGGTGCCTCATTGTGATTTATTGGAACAGACATTATCGACTGTCCTAAATTTTAGTCCATATTATGAACTTAGGTTATTAAATACGGGCTTACCATATTTATCACAAGATATTAGAATTGAATTAATGGAATGCCTGTTGAAACTTTGGAATAGATATGAAATCAGAATTAATGAAAGAAAATTAGAAGTTGAATTGGTCTCCAAATCGACAACAACAATTTTTGACGGACATGAAGGAAAAATATCCCATGATGATACCGATGAAGACATTTTGATGGAAGAAGGATCAAGAGACGGCGCTTTTGATGAAGAAACGGCAGAACAAAAGGCATATTTGAATGAGTTAGCTAATACAACGAATGACATTATCGGATATGATGAAGAAGGTCGGGAAGATTTAGATTTTGAGGAAGACGAAGGCGATGATAACGAGGAAATCAATCAATTGGAAAAGGTTCATAAAGTGGAGGAAGAAGATGACGAACAAGTGAAACAATTTACAAGAATTAAAAACCTCATTCTTGAAATTCTTCGCAAAGTTGACGTGTCTGATGAAATGTACAGTCATTTCCTACATTCTAACGATAATATTGTGAGCCATGGTTATAGAATGCTAGGAGTACAGGCGAACGAGAAAGATATGCTAAAACCATTGGCAACAGGAAATTTGGTTGATTTAGAAACGTTAAGATCAATACTACTGAACAATAGCAATTCTACGATTGAGAACTATAATCAACATGACTTAGTTTTTACACTACAACAAACTTTATTGAGCACAGCAGATGATTTAGGAGTCCTACAATTATGCTTAGATATAATCGATACGTTAATACGAGATGAAAAATGTGTATTGACGCTACAAGAGCAAGCTGTTTTATCACTATCAATGTTACCACATATCTTAAAGAATAAATTATTTATCAAAACTATTAAAGTTGGTAATATGAAGCAAAAAGTGGATGAAGGTCAGGCCATGCGCACAATGATATATTCGATCATACTGCAAATGGATACCTTACCCTTTAACGTTTCTTGCAAAATTTTGGAAGATGTTGTTGCCTGTGGACTCAGAGACAAAAACAATACTATAATATATTTGGCGGAACAAATTATCCAGAAAATCCTAGAAAGTTATTATTGGACCATAGAGGGCCTTTGCGAGGTGTGGTATCATGACAATATTCTGAGTTTAATGCTCGAAGTTCTATATAATTCTTCAGCAATTGCAACGTCTGAGTCATCCATTCTCTCCACCATTATCGATTGTTATCCAGCAGTGACTGCAGCCCGGACAACTCCAACAATAGAGAGCCCTGAATGAATGCAACATCTCGTATGGTACATAATATATATATAAATATATATTCAAACCAGCTTACAAAACCTTCTAAGAACAGAATAAATCGCATTAAACGATCGACGTTTCTCTCCTTATTTCCTTTCGGCCCCCTAAAAATTACTAAGACTTTGATTATATAATCGAATAATAACGATTCTCGAGAAGGAAACCCCCCTTCCAGTTCAACAAATACAGGATACTAATATACTTTAAAACCTATTAAGCATTATCTAATTTTTTACTAAGGTTTCAGAACTCTAAAATACTGATTATAGGTAGACGCATAAGGGCAATTTTTTTTCATATTATTTATTGCCAATATATAAAGCTTACCAGATACTTTATTCAATTTCTATTTCACAACAGAAAGTCACCAACAAGGAAACCTATCAAACCATGCCAAACTCTAATACATTTTCAAATTTGGAAGAAGCCCCAGCTGCGAAGGATAATCTTCAAGACGTGTTGGACGATACAGCCAGAGAGAAAAGATTAGGTGGCAATGAGTATGAACAGCCTCTAAGCAGCTACAGAAAAGCATCCATGGACCAAGGCTATCAAAATATGGATAATGTACCTATGGACTTACAAAATGCAATCCATTCAAGGAGACTTTCTAGCGATAATGAATCTCAAGGTAAAACTGCATCTTCAAATGACGGTGGCAATGCAAATACTGAACTATTTAAAGAAACCTTCAGAGATGGCACCAATGTATCTAATAACGATAACACAGATAAACCAACTCCTATAAGAAGGAAGTCATCTTTTGAGTATGAGGATTACAAGAAACAAATGTATGGTCGCACGAATATGTTTGAATGACCAATGAAACCCCAAAGCTATAGTAACAGATTATTATTTACCTATGTACTACAACCTTTTTAATATATTCTGTATTTTTCACATCTCATTATGTATGTTACAAAGTTGGTCCATTGTTATTATGTATTTTCTTAAAGCCGAACCGAAATTATATGGGATGAAAGATTTCGCTATATGTTTTAATTAAAAGAGCACTAGTTATAGGGTCCATATTAAATATATACCACTTCAGCAAAGGGAAATACTTGTAAATAGCAGGTGGGAAACTCAAAATATAATCCCGTCAAAACCATATCGTTCATACTACAAGGGTATCATAATGTGGAAACAACACGCTTTGCTTCGAAGTGTTAGTCAGATAAGGCTTCGTGCGATACTAACTATCCCTGTAAATACTACATTAATTGAATATCCAATAAGAAGACATCACCCATTCATATCTAATACTTTAGTAAGAAACTATGCAAGTGGCTATAGAAAAAATAAATCTTTAATTAATTCAAGACACGCGGGTGGTAAACTAAAGAAACTAACGTTCACTGTCCCAGATTATATCTCAGTCAATAAATTTGCAAATCTATTGAACTGTAGAGTTCAAACACTTATAAGGGATTTAACAGAGCTAGGCTTTGAAAATATCACGAATGACTATATATTGAACAGAGAATACGTAGAGCTAATTCTACAAGAATACAATTACGATTTAACGGCATCAAAGACAGTTACTTCTGACACAATATATGATGAATTAAAAACTCCAATAAACCCAAAGTTGTTAGTGACGAGACCGCCTATAGTAACAATCATGGGACACGTTGATCATGGAAAGACTACCATTATAGATTATTTACGTAAATCTTCAGTGGTATCGCAGGAGCATGGTGGTATAACACAACATATTGGTGCATTTCAGATTACCACTCCATTATCGAAGAAGAAAATTACATTTTTGGATACACCTGGCCATGCTGCCTTCTTGAAAATGAGAGAAAGAGGAGCCAATATTACAGATATTATTATATTGGTAGTCTCTATAGAAGATTCAGTGATGCCACAAACTCTAGAAGCTATCAAACATATAAAGAAATCTGGTAACGAACTAATTGTAGCTATTACTAAAATTGATAGAGTCTCTAAGCCAAAAGAGCGTGAAAAACGAATTGATAAAATAACTAACGATCTTATAGCACAAGAAATAATGGTAGAAAAAATCGGTGGTGATGTTCAAGTCATTCCCATAAGTGCCAAATCTGGGGAAAATATGGATCTGTTGGAAGAATCAATTGTGTTATTGAGTGATGTCATGGACATTAAGACAGAAAATTCGAAAAAGACAATGGTAGAAGGTTATATAATAGAGAGTCAAATGAAAAATACAATGGGAAATGTTGCTACTATCTTGATCAAAAAAGGTACATTAAATAAAGGCTCTATCGTTCTGAGTGGTAATACTTATTGCAAAGTGAGAAGTATTCTCGATGACACTAAAAAAACTGTCCCTAAAGCTTTACCCTCTCAAGCGGTCGAAATAGCCGGTTGGAAGGATTTACCACGTGTGGGTGATGAAATTATTCAAGTTAAAAATGAAGCGCTTGCAAAGAAGTACATTTCTAAAAGGTTGGCGCTAGAAGAAGTTGAAAAAAATGCTTCAACTGTCAACAAATTGAATGAGGATAAATTACAAGAACTCGAAAAGCAAAAAGCACAAGATATTAATGAAGATATAGATGCAATGGAAAATGATGAAACAGATACAACTGAGAACCGCGGCCCTTTAAAAGTGAATTTTATCATCAAGTCCGACGTTTCTGGTTCTGCTGAGGCTATAAAAGAAAGCATTGAAAATTTAGGTAATGAGGAGGTCACTTGTAATGTAATTTCATCATCAGTGGGAATTCCAACTGAAAGCGATTTGAAGATGGCATCAATAACAAATAGTCAAATACTTTGTTTTAATTTGGAAAATTTACCAAATGATGTGATTAATAATAGGTATCACATTACTGTTAAGAAATATAACGTCATTTACAAATTGATAGAAGGCGTAGTTGAGACGTTAACAGATAATATGAAACCTATATTTGAGAAAAAGATAGTAGCAACTGTAGACATAAAAGAAATATTCGAGTTTACGATGAAGAAGAAATTAATGAAGATCGCCGGTTGTAAAGTCAATAATGGACAAATCGATAGAAATTCTAAAGTACAAATTGTTCGTGGTGAAAATAAAGATGTTATTTATGATGGTACAGTAGCAACTTTGAAGCATGGCAAGGATGATATTGTGAATGCCACTAAAGGGCATGAATGTGGTATCACATTTAATGACAATTTTGAAAATTATAAAAGTGGTGATAAAATTCTTGTATATGAAGAAATAAAAGTTCCAAGACATTTATGAAATAATATACATATGAAATGTATATATAGTAATGATAATATCCATATTCTGTAAATATTTATAATTAGATACATACAAATGTTTTTGGTACAATCAACCACTTGCATTATTATCTCCTCAACAATGAATATATTCATTATTCTATAGACCATGTTCAGTTTTTTTTTCATTTTTTATTATTTTTTACAGTAGTTCATGCTTCCCACTGAACTTTAACTGCCTCTTCTACATAACCAACATCATGCTCATCAAACTCAGGAATAAAGTTTTCAGTGTCTGTGAAGATAAGAATGGTGCCCCATTCCATACCGTCCTTAATAGATACATCATCCTCTAAATCTAATATCATCTTGGGCATTAATTGCATTTCGAATATTCTTCGACTTGAGGGGTTATATGCTGGATTTGGAACGGTTTTTTCCAAACTGACCTTCGACTCTGCATAATATAATGGATCGCCACCTAAATCGTAACGTAGTACTTGTAATGGATTATAACCAACTATTTCTTGGAACTTTTGGAAGACATCATCGTCTAAAAATTTTGACAACTTTTCGGTACGGGGATCTAATGTAATAGGATCTTTCCCCAAGTCTTCTTCATTGTTTCCAGTTAAATCTAAAGCCTCTTTATCTATTTTCAAGTTCTTTGGTAATTTCAAATGATCTGGTTTGTTTTTAAAAGTTTCTTCTTCGACGTACAAAAAGTAGCTTCTAAATGAATTTTTTGGGTCAAATACCTTATCTTCTTTTTCATCATGTATTTTTCGCAAAGCTTTTATTGATAATTGTTGATCATCTTTCTTTTTAGTTTCGATTTTCGATTCTTCTTTCTTACTACTATCGAATGGATTGGCAGCGTTGCTTGCAAATGGATTATCGTTATTTTGGAAGGCGTTCGTATCAAATGGATTTAAATTATTTTCTGACTTCTCAATAGTAGCCTTTGATAAATCAAATGGGTTTATTTGGAAATCCTTTCCCATAGAAGCACTTGCCAGTTTTTCATTAATGGAGTCTACCTTGCTACTATTCTTCTTTACACCACGGATACATTTGATAGAATTGCCTTTCCTTTGACAGTTACTACATGAAAAAATGTACAGAACTCTATCATCGTTATCATTAATGTAATTCATTGTAACATTTACGCCCAGTTTAGTATGAATTTCTTGCATTTGCTTGCTATCTAATGGTGAAAATGCCTGTAACAGTAATTTCATGTGTTTGGTTGATTTACAAGCACCGCATGTCAACAAATCATCTGAAGGCTGGGAATCAGGATGCAACCACACTGGTTCACCCCCAATAAATGTGTCCTCAACAGTAATCTCATCTGATTCTTTAACAGGAGCATCAACGTAAGCTAGGTATACATTGCTCTTCTTGGATGCAAGAGAATCGTCTTCAAAGTCTGAAATTGATTGAGTATCGTTAATATGGTCTGACATCTGCCTTATATATCTCTTATTATGACTTTGGGTTCAAGAAATGAGATATGAATGTAATAATAAAATCTATACTTCCTCTTCTTTTTTTGTTTTGAGATGCGATGAGCTTATTCGAATACCAAAATTTTCAGACAGTCCTTCGTGTGACATGATTGATATAATCAGAATAAATAATACTAATAACTAGCAATCTCGACGTTATCTTCATAGCTGAGATAAAAATATTAGGCGTCAGGTATCCGACAAAACAGTGGACCCCTTGCTGGAGTCTTTTAATTTATTATCTTTAATGTATTTTCTTTTGATTCTATGAGAGCAACATCTGTTTTGAAAAAAAACACGACATATTGATCATTGACGTGCCAAAAGTCATCAAAAATACTTTCATAGTTTTGAATAGCTCACACATAGTTACGTCTTTGTTGGCTCAAAGGATGATCGCAGCTACACAGTACTAAATTAGGGAGACATTTGCATACAAAAAAAAGCCAAAAATTCCATTCAAATTAGGAAGGTTTGCTATAGCTAAGGAACGGAACGGTATTGTTATTATCTTATCTTCTAAAGCAAGTCATATCGCCATATAATTTAGGAGTGTCCGTTTTAGAACTAAAATAGTCTGAAAACAAAAAAGAAACATGCCCAAAAGGGTTCCCATAGTAAAATGTCACTTGCTATAAGAGAGCTAATAGTATGAGATCCATATCAATTTGGTTTTTGACTTACATATTATTTCGAGAGCCTATGAGTATCTGGGTACAACTATTCAATGTTATATGGACCTGCCTTGCTTGGATACAAAAAGTACTACTCTGCAGCAATATATTTTGAGAGGTTTAATGAGAGAATAGATGATCCAAGAATATTTTACGGATTAAATATTACAGGATTTAGAAAGGAACATTGTCTTAAAGACAAATTATATGGTGTTTTAAATGAAGTGAAATCTCATACTCATAGATATAGAGATTTCATCGTGCCTATCTTTTTATGAAAGGTATTTACGATAGACATTATATCGATTGGCCTGGAATATTTCAATAGAATGTAATTAAAAAAAGTTTTGTCTAAGGCGTTTTTATTTTTCTATATTATCACAATTACCTTAAAGTCATTGCAAATTTATCAATTCTCTTTAACAATAATGGATAACAGTCTTATTTTTGTCCGTCATCTATTTTACCACTCTTATGGCTAGTGTTAGATAAAAATGAGGATGCTTTCTGTATCTTGTCCAGACAAATAAGACCGATGTGAAGTTTATAAAGCTTTCATTCAACGCAGTGGGGTTGTGGTTTTGCTGGAAATGATATGGTGATGATCGATTATTCGTATCAAACATTTTTCCAGCTTGTATGATTGTAATATTTTACCAACATTGTAACAGGTCTTTTTGCTGAAACTGTAAATAACATCCAAGGTACTATTGTATTACAGATTATTCTAAGAGATCAGGTTTGTTACATATGTTTAACAGGAAACGCGAAATAAGTAATTAAATGGGAAGTATTCTTTTACCTGCATAACAACACGAATTGTTACAAAAAATGACAGATTTAATATTGAGTACGTTGGTGAAAAATTTTCACCAAGATTTTTCCAAGATTTCGAATGAATAAAAATTGGATATAAATAGACCTATAATCTAGATGTTTATGAACTGGTAAAAAATGTATTATAATTTATTTTATTTAATTTATATATTTTTTTATATTTTTTAATAAACCCGAATCTTTATAACTAAAACACAAGACAGGAAAAATAAATAGCATATTATTTTCCACAGCCTTAATAAAGAAAATATCAATTAATT